>JACBWW010000064.1:2689692-2886421 GCA_020086605.1 Lanius collurio | reverse complement strand
AGGGATGCAGAATGCGCCTCAGTAGGGCCCTGCGCCGCCCCGCCCCCGCCCGCGCGCGCCGCCATTGGCCCGGGGCGGCCGTGACGAGCAAGCCACGTGGGCCGGAGCGGGCGGAGCGGGGCCGCCCCCACCGCCACGGGGAAAGGGCGCGCTCAACCCACATCGCCACACCCTTCCCTCCGAGGACACGGAGCGCTCCGCTCGGCTCTGCCCCGCCTGCGGAACGACGCGCTATCAGTTTTCGGGAAAACGAAAAGTCTAATTCAGGTGTTTTAAGGGTTGGATGTAATGAGGATGGATTGTGTTGGACTTCACGAGGACGACTGGGGGGGAGCATCTCTCAAGAAGAAAGGCTGAGGCAGTTGGGCCTGTTCAGTCTCGAGACAGGTGAGAGGGGACCTTATTAATGTGTGTAAATACCTAAAGGGGGAATGCCAAGAAGAGGGAACCAGGGTCTGCTTAGTGGTGCCAACCACTGGGACATAAGGCAATGGGGAAAAAACTGATGCTCACAAAGTTCCACTGGAACATTAGGAAGAACTTTCCTGTGTGGGTGGCCGAAGACTGGAATGGATTTCCCAGAGAGGGTGTGGAGTCTTTTTCATGGGACGTATTCCAGACCCACCTGGACACAATCCTGTGCCATGTGCTCTAGAATGACCCTGCTTGAGCAGGGAGATTGGACCAGATGACCTGCTGTGGTCCCTATCAACCTAACCCATCCTATGATGCTGTGGATGTCACAAAAGCAGATTTAGTTTTAGTGCTGTTGGGCCCAGGTTAGGCTTGGCCACCTTACAGAATGTGGTGTGTGCTGTGAGGAGCAGACTTTGAGAGAAACGCACCAAGGTTATACTGAGAGCAATTCTCCAACCAAGTTACACAAAGATCTCCAAGAACTGCTGCACAACAGTAAAATAATCTCACAGTAGGGGACTCCAGTACTACAACTGCACAGACACAACCAAGTGAATAAAACATGTAGTTGCTAGTCACTTCCATTAAAGACATTTTAAAAACCTATGGCAACTCATGATGGGAAAACAGAAAAGACTAAAATTAGGATCATCCCTGAAATGTCACCTTCCTTGGAATTTTAAGTAGAGGATTTAAACCATAGAGATTTTAATATCCCCACGGCCAATGAGGCTTTTGCTAGCACACACTTCTTCTTCAAGTTAAAGAAGTAACAAAAACTGGTAAGGCTGACAAGGAAGTAATTGGCAGGCCCTGCATATGCACTTGGAGACAACTGCTATCTAACTGCCTCTTTACAAAACATTCTCCAATATTCAGCCATGTAAGCAGATTTTATAAAGCAGAAAGAGACTCTGTTCTGCTATTAAAGTGCTGCTTAGTCAGCACTGTCCACACTAAGATACCTAAGGAAAAAAACCCCTCCTCTGTTCCTTCCACTCCCTATTTCCCAGAAACAGGGAAAAAGATTGAAATCAAACTAAATCTCAGGCCTCCTCATAGTCTTTGTAAAATAAAGCCCTGATAAAATGTCATGTTCCCTACCTCTCTACAGCAATATTACCAGCCGTCAGAGGTCTGCATTAGAATAAGCTCTGTAACTGATCCATCAAATACTGATTATACTGGTTTTAATACTAAAGTCTACAAAGACTTAAGGATAACTCACTGTGGGTATTTAAAACTTGGAGATATTACTTTAGCTGTAGAGATTCAGCTCCAGCCTCTTACCTTCACTCTGTAACTTTATGGTGAAACCACTGGTCTCCTATACCTCTTTTTTTTCCCCCTAAAATACAATCTTTCCATGACAATACACAAACACTGCGAGGTGAACACACGCTTTTTCCGTATTGCCCTGTCTTGTAAGAGATGAGCTGTGCAGTTCAATTTGTAAGCAAGGTCTATCATAAAAGACTCTCTGGCCTCACTTCTTCCTCTGAACTGCTGGAATTTGAGTCACATCTACTGCATCTCTATTATTTCTGTGCTACCTTTAGAGATGCCAAGAGGTTCCTCCCATACTCCAGTGAGACATGCTGGTTCTGCACTTCAAGCGGGTCCAAGAAGTGATGAGTTTAGCCTAATTGTCTTTGAAGACACAGGAAAAACTTTCAAAATTATAAACAAAGCAATGCTGTGAGTATAATTAGAAAAAAACCCAATGTGAATATAACAAAAGTGACATCAATTAAGATGTTTTTCCTTTTGGAAAAAAAGGGATTTTAATGGTTTTAAAAACTTTCCTGTACAAAAACTGATCAATGACCGGTATTTGCTTTCCCATGGTGACAACACTTCAAACTATTGTTTCATTCAGCAGCAACTCCCACAGGTCCTAACAAAGATTATCTCTTTGGCCAGTGGTGTGTTGAACTCCTGCAAAAGAGTTAAACAAACACTTTAACTCTCGCTCTAAATTCACTCAAGATTGAAAACTGACAATGTTACACTGATTTTATCAAGAAAGGGCTGTGAGGCAGACAGAACTCTTCTCCCTTCAATGCCGCCCTTAGGTATTGCTCTTTTAGGTGTTGCTCTTTTATGACTAAGTAACACACAAGAATCAAATCCTGTAAGCTAAACATTAAGTATCTATTCAGAACAACAATGTTCAAACGCAGCAGTACTGTTATTCCTCCCAAGCTAGGAAAGTGGTTCTCTCCACGTCCACCTATTTCTGATCAAAGAAAGCAACTCCCACATGCTCTAATGCAAACTTTTACCTCAGCATTTCAAACCTTCCATCCAGACTTGTCTTTGATTGCATTAATCCTGAATTGTTGGGTTTTTTCTTATTTTTTCCCCTTTAAACTGATGTCAGTCTGTGATGAAACCTCTTCCACTAAACATATGCTAAAGCTCCCACAGCAGTAGAGGACAATAGCTAAGCTCTGCCCATGGCTCTGGGGCAGGGGTGTGCAAACACTCCAGCTAGATGAGAGCAGGCTGAAAACACACCTTTCAGCTTTCCCCGTCAGGTAGGACATGCTCCGGTTTCCAGACTGTTGAAGTTTGTTAGCTCCAGCAAATTTCTGCACAAACAAACAAACAAAACACCACGACAGTGAGGTTCCTGCCAAGTATATTCCATGAGATTCATGTGCTGCCAGATCTTTTCAACCTCACAGAAATCTGCTCATCGACCTCCCTGTGCTAGTCAACAGACTTCCCTAAGTATGCATAAAAGGACAGCACAAAACATTGTGTCTGTTCATCAGCATCAAACATTTGATTGTTTATGGTTTTTTTTTCTTCTTTTCAATGTCAGTTAGCAATAAGTTAAGTAAAAAACCTCTGAGCTGAGACTATTCCTAATCACAGTACTTGGAGGAGTCTTCCTAATAACAGTACTTGGAGGAGAACATGAGCAATGTGCAAACTTGATGTGTCCTGGAATACCTGTGATTTTTGAGAACTGAATTTGGTACTGGAATTTGTAATGGTTTGCTGTGGTCCAAGTGTCATGCTTGTGATGTATAAAGGCATAGGTGTGAGCAATGTATGAACAGGTGGGAAACAACAAGAGAGTCTGAGGGACTCCAAGGAAGCTCCTCCTGAATGGGAAGAGATAATAATACAAAGCATGAACCTGTGATTGGAAGCTGCATCTCAGCAGCTGTTAGGGAACATTCTGCAGATGCAGAAAATATCATGTGCCCTCCCAGGGAGCCCCCAGCTGGGTACATATGGTGGCCCACATTTCTGTTCCTCCTTTCATGACAAGCCCATACCTTGCCTGTGTAAGCTTGCTTGGCAGGATCAAACTGTGGCGACTCTTTTGATTTGCTGCTTCCTAACGGAGAGAGGAGAGAAGCTGTCACTAAAATTCTCTATAAAGAACAAAGCATTCCACAGTGTTCCACTGATGGTATGGAGGTTTCCCTACAGCCTCCCCCACAGTAAAATCCAGAACAATCTTTTAAGGGCAGGAGATGTTTTTGAATAGGTGCTTTTTAACAAAGGAGTTGAATCTCCTTTGCCTCCTAGTTCCTGGGTCCAGTTAAACACATAGAGAAAAGAAACAAATCCAAATCCACAACCTACCTGACAAACTGTTTCAGGATTTTGTTTCCAAATCAGAAAAGGGATACTAAAGTCTACATTCCTTAAGTCAATTTCTTCAAGTACTTCCCCACTGTAAGCGCGTTGTAACAGTCTGTACTGCATTGGCACCCACACTCACACAGCCTTGTCAAGGCTCAGCTGGCAACATTTTCCACAGCGTGCAGCACTCTAGCAAGGGATCAGATCTTACCTGCAAACACTTTGAAGTTGGAATTGCTGTAATCAAAGGGGGTAAACTGCCTTGGTGCTTCCAGCTCCTCTGGTTGCTGGGGGGGGTTTTGCCATTTCTTTTCTTGTATTGGCAACTCTGCTTCTGTTTCTGCTCCCATTTCACTTGTGTCTCTCTCCCTCTTCCTAGTAGCTTGTTCCTGCTGTTAAAGCAACCCACAGAACAGAAAAAAAGGGTAAGTTGAAGACAGGGGAATGAAACATCTCTGCGGAGGCACCAGTACAGATTAACTGCCCAGTGGAGCCAAGCTCCAGTGATTGCTTTTGCCTTTGGCAATAACAGCATGGGGAGAAATGTGCTTTTCCTGGGGCCTAAACTGCTATTTTTTTTTTTTCTTCTCACAGTAGGGACTTTTTATGAAAAGCCAAGTTGTCATTTCACAGGACACAGGAAGCTGAGATCTGCTGTGGCCCCACTGGCATATTTGGGGGAACCTATGCAGAACAACCGAGGAACCTTAAAGGAAGTGAGGAGCAGAGGTGAATCAGTGGGAAACATTCCCTACTGAACACATGGAGGGATGTGATGATGTCCACAGCACAATTAGCAGGGGCCTGTTGTTATGCCTGGGGCAGCACCACAGAAAGACTACTATCAAAACACTCTCATTCAAGTATTTCAGGTACAGGGCTCAAAGTTTCATTCGGAACTATGTTATAACAGTTAAAACGAGCAATGGCTGGAAGGAGGAATTCTGTGACATACCATGGTTTGCTGACGAACAGATAAAATGTTTTGTGCTGCCTTTTTATGCAACTTCTGTATCTGGACACGGGCAGCTGTGGAGACAAACAAGCATTACTGTAAAAAGCAGGAGTAAGTTAGCCAGGGGCTTAGAAAAGGCAAGCAAAGCAGCTTGTATCAAGTCTCAAACTAACCAGAGTACGTATGTTAAAAAATAATGTCATTCATCAGGAAATCCATCATCTCCAGGAAGCACCCTACGTGCCTTGGGAAAAGCATGCTGGCAGACACACTAGGAAGGGAAGAATGGCTGTACCTGACTGCTGGGCTGCTGTCTTATTGGTTTCATTCTTGGACTTCCTCTGTACTGGTGCCTGACTCATCAACTTCCATCGATTGCTGATCTGCAACGAAAAAAACATTACCTGGAAGTACTTTCTTGAAAGTTTTATGGCAAGAAGTCATTTGTAAACTTGCTAACACATGCTGGTCTTCATTAAGAGTACCTAAGATCAAATTCAGCTGTAAAAGAGATTAAGATCTGCTGCACCAAGTGAAGTAAAAGCAAATGCTTTAAAAGTTTTGAGCTACAAATAAGCCTTGAGAACAAATGCAGATACTTCAGTAGTTTTGAGCTTTGACAGACAAGGGCTATACATCAAAATGTCTCCAATCCCTGGTTCTTCAAAGGATATGAATGTCACAGAAACATGTTAAGTTTCTCAAGAAATATCCAAAAAGAGAAAAAAAAATCTATATTGTTGAGGCTCCTGATGGAAAATAAACTACTTATATCTTTCTTTTGTACTACTTGACAGGAAACTTTAGCACCAGTCTTACTTCATAAATTTTTGATGATGGGTCAAACTTTGCAGATTGTGAGACATAGGCAGAATTCTCCTCTGGAGGTAGGTACTGTAGAGAGGAAAAAAAATTTTGCTTTGAACACAGCATGTGACATTTAGCTCACTGCTAAATAGAACACCTTGTGGAAAAAAGAAGTTACCACAGCTATTGCCAAGAGAAATATTAAAGAAAAAAAACAACTAAAAACCCCTCCCCACAAAACCAAAACACCCCCAACGGACCAACCATCAACTGCTCACCAGGAAAATTTTTTATATTGTTTTCTAGTAATTTACCACTCCAAATGTGTAACAGTTTTCTATTGTTCTTCTGATTCTTTACAAGAGTAGAATCAGCTCACTAGCCATACAGATGAAAATGTGATGCAAATCTAGCATAAAACATTAAAACTAGCTTGAAAAAAACCTAGTGAAAGGTCTGTTTACTATGTAGAAAGACTTGCATCCAAAAGGTATTTAAATGTGTTTTGAAAACAAATCCACATGTGTTTTTGCAAGAAAGACAATCCCTTCACTCCAGTCAGAGAGCAGCAGCTGATGCTCTGTCAAGCTCTTCTGAGATGCCTGGAAAACCAGCTCAGAGCATCCTCTGCACTGGGTAAACTTGAGTTCCACTATTGGGAGCTTTTACCATTTTAAATGGATTTTCAAAGGACTCCATTATTAGCTGAGCTTTCCGCTGTGCAGTGGTTAAAGTCCTCTTATTTCCTTCATTTTCATCACATTCCTTCAAAGAAAGGGAAAAAAGGAAGAAATATTAACATAAATATTCTTTTGGTTTGGCTACTGCCTTTTCATGCCATGCTGCTTCTCACTCTGAAATCCCACTGATAGCAGTGACCCTCCAGAGACATGGAATTAACTTGCTGGCCTCCTAACCCAGTTGTCTTGGTTAGGCCATATGCCTGACAAAATTTAGTACTGTTGCCACGCATTCCCACCTTATTTCTTTCAACAGTTCCACACAGTTTCATCAGATTAAGTCTGTTTTCTAATACTTCAATACTGACGCTGTCACAAACACACTGCTTACACTGAATATGCTGACAGTGGCAGTAGCAACAAGACATGTTGACTCTGGCTGACAGTCTTGAATATCCATTGTCCTCTCACTGTCTGAAAACAGACAAACATCTTCCAAAACTGGTGCAGGGTCTGCATGAAAGGGAAACAAAACTTTTGTATATTTTACTGTTCTTTTGTGTCATGAGATTTCCCTTAAAGTTTTTTCAGGACCACTGATTTTCCCCATGTCAAATCTCCATCACTGCATTATTAGCATAGCTTTTAAGTTAAGTCTAAATTACCCAAGGCAGAGTTATTCTGAAAATCATCCATAGGAATCCGTGAACTGTCATGTGGTCCAAAGAGGGCATTCTCCGGCTTCTGCAGAGAGATACAAATTATAAACACCATTAATCTGTTATTTTCACATACTGCAGAAACACTTCAATGAAAACTCCAAAAAAAATGATGAAATTCAGAGATGGAGTATTCTTAGTGTAGCTGACGTGCCAGAGCACATTGCATCTGGAATCAAAAAGCTACCTGGCCCACGAGCTAATGAGATTCATTACTTCATACACATGATGAGGGAGAACGAGTCAGCCTTAGAAACTCATCTGAAACCTCTCTTCTTACAGCTCAGTCAATATAGTCCAACATATATGAAACTGTCCAGCAGCCAGCGTGTTTGCTGATGAAACCATAAGTGCTGCTTTATAGTGGTTTGTAAAATATCATTTTACAGCTGGTAATATTATGAGTCTAGCACAAAAAAGTACAATTAAGCTAAAGCAGAGAGACTTTAAATTGGATGAGATAAGCAATTTACTAGCAGGTAGAATTTTGATACATTTGTTTCCAAGTTTAAGGCTTAAAGACACTAGGTAAAACTATAATGCAAACAGTACCTCAGGGTTGGGTAGAGGTGCTCTCTTCTTGAATGCTGAAGTAATCTCTGACTAGAATGGGAGAGAAAGGTAAGTCACTTAAAAGCCCCATTTCTTATAAGCTGGCCACCTTATCAATGTTTTCAACACATTTATTACAAGCTAGCAGATTAATACAATTACTTTCTTCTCCTGCAGTGTTTGCACTTGGCTGTACATTTAAACACCTCACACAGAAATGGCACATTCTTGCTCACAATTTTTTTTTCACTACAGGAGGAAAGCTGTATTAATATCAACACGCTGATGATATATTTTAACTCATGAACTTCTTACACCTAGGTTGGTTTTTACTTTTGCCTCACCATAGCTGTAACAAAAAAAAACAAAAAACAAAAAATTCTGAGTCCATTTACACAGCCAGCAAATTCTGCAAGGCACAGTTCTTCCTCACACAGGCAGATGTGTGATGTGCAGTATAAAAATGGACAACTACATTCTGTTTAAGCAGTGTCTGTTTGTTTACTGCTCCAGCTTCCCAGGAAACTAAACTGTGTGTAAGCCACCACACAGCAGACAGGCAAGAAGTTGCAACTAATCTTTCTGCTCTACTACAGAACACTACATTCAGTGTTCAAAAAGCAAACTTCAGCATACACATCATCACAGGTCACCATTCAGCTCCAGGGCCTGGCTTAGGGGATGCCAGTGATTAGATGCCAGTGATTAGTCTCCTGTGTAGTACAAGCTATTCCTACCTTGACAAGAGGCATCTCCCGGGCCTGCTGAATGAGCAGATGCAATTCATTAATCTGCTGGCGAACAAGTGGTGGGACAGGGTTACAGCAAGCAATGATACCCTGGGTTTCTCTAAAGAGAGAGAAGGAAAATTCAGTGTGCTGTATTTATGGCTAGTATGTTGGGCATTTGCATTTGAAGGATGTGCAACTGGATATAACCACTGTCCTGACTGTGACAGAGCAAGACAAGTCAGATTAGCCTGTGTGATGAAATTCTGCACCAGGTTTGTGCAGATGAGGAGAAGCCATCAAGGCTCTCCTCTCACTTTTCTGTGGTCAATCTGTCCTCATCATCATTTCATTCAGTATCATCTATGAAAGCTGAGCCTAGCAGTGGACCTGCCTTTAAAGATGCATTTTTATTATTCTCAAGTATGGAGGTTAGGTGATGAGTGCCAAATGCTTGAGGAAAATATTGTATAAAATGGGTGTTTTAAGGCATCTGCTCCTTGCCCTCCCCACCCCTTTAGGAACTGCAAATAAAAGCCAAATAAATTTTGGGGAAACTCATCCCTCTCTTGCTCTGTAAAAGTGAAGGGAATGTCAGAGGGAACATGTGACATAGAGCAATGCAAAGGAATGTGGTTTATTAGTGCAATAAAATCCAAGTGATGTATCCCAGAAGTCTGGAGCCTTCTGAAGGAGTACTGCTACTTATTTCTCTTCCAAACTGAACAACTATAGAGAAAAGCAGTACTGACAGCTGTAAGGAAGGGACCAACTGCAGAAGTAATTACACACTTGGAAGTGACTTGCTGGATATTAAAATTAAGTAAGACTCCTTCAGAGTGAACAAAACTTACTTGGGCAGCTCCTCTGCGATCTTCAACAGCATATGATTTGGTAGCACATATCTACAACACAAAGAGGTGGTGTGAAAGTAACAGAATGCGACACTTAAAAAACAATTTCAAAGTAGACAACTCTGCTCCCATTACAAGGTCTGAGAAGATGAAATCAGTTGAAAAGAAACATAACAGCACTTCTGTGTAACAAGCAGCCTGAGGTAGTACAGTAATTTCTACAGGTAACAAACTAGTCCTATCTCAGGGGTGGAAGGAGCATAATCCAAGAAACTTATTGAAGTATTAAGCCAGTGTCCATAACAAAAGACTTCCTACCCTGTGCTCTCGTCCTCTTGACGTGCTATCTTGTCTCTCCATGCAAACAGCAGCCTAAATGCTGCCAGCTGCTGGGTGTCAAGATGTTTTTTCTGCCTCCTGTAGAGATCAAGGTAGGATTCATCTGTAAAGAGGGGCTTGATGTATTTCTGGACAGGAAAAAAAGAAGCACTCATGAGCTTTCTGTTTTGCCTCTCTCAGACATAGAATCTCACAGACATCTGGGGACTGAATACACTCTGGTACAATATATCTTTGAGCTTTTTATCCTAAACTATTGGTAGGAGCCTATTTCTGAAAAACACACATCTCATCCATTGTTAGGGGAAGCCTAGCCTCTTCAAATCCAGGAGCAGCTTTACTATCTTCAAGCTTTACTACATTACACAAAGCCTACTTTCAGTAGACAGTGTTTTCCATAGGCACAATATAGTTGTCTCAGAATGCAACTCTCCAGTGAGGCTTTGAACTTTTAGGAACATCCAGCAGAACCAGAAATGTAACATCTCTTAGGAAAGACACACCTGAATACATTGTGAGGCCAAGGAATATTAGCACTCAAAAAAGAGCAGGAAGGCATCTGAATCCAAGGACCTCAGCTAGTGAAACAAGTGACTGCACATGACCGAGTCAGAGTTTATATAGCTGTTTTCAGACATTAAAAAAAGGAAAAGATGTAGAATAGGCAAGGGTCTTTCTCTCCTATTCCCATACTCTGATCCAGGTAATCAAACCAGGTGAAGCTTTACCTTCAGGCAGATGTCCCTGCTGCGCTGCCACACAACTTGCAGCTGTGTGGGCTGCTCATTCCCTCTCTCCCACAGTGACTCCCTCACTTTATCATAGATGTAGAGCAAGTAGTGAGTGTCATCACGGGCATAACGGATCATTTCTTCTGGCAAAGGGCTAGAAAGAGAGCCACAATTACAGAACACATTTCAGCTGTCCCACCAAACTGTCACTTTTCTCTTGCAAGGCATATTAGGGCAAACTGCGTATGAGACATGCCAAGAATTAACATGGAAATTCTCCTGTTTTCTTAGTGAAGGATTGGTTGGGCAACTGCAGTAAAATGCTGTGCACTCTCCAATTCAAATTCTTGTTCGTGGGCTGGATAGCAGAACTGCTGTGTATCTAAGTCACATGGCAGAACTGCTTGCTACAGTACTTGTAATAGCTCTCTTCTCTCTGCAGAGCCTACAAAAGTAGACTTGAGATCTCTGTGGTGTGCAGGGTGCACCTGCATAGCCAACCTCACTGCTCCAAACACCATCTGCTCTACCCTGCATAGGTGTTTAAATGTTTTTGTGGGGGCACTAGAGGAGCAAATACTGTCTCCATAACACTGCAGTGGTTAAGAACTGTTCTAAGAAGTGAGCTTCCAGGAGATTTTCATTACTTCATCTTCTCAGATCTTTCCAAAAAGAACTCATTTTCTGAGAAACGTGGTAAAATGGAACACTTGAAAACTTTGGGCACAGCCAGGTAAATGCTGTGCTCATTCACTTTGAGACTAACCGATAACTATGGGTTCTGCAAGTAGAAGCTCTAGCAATGCAAACAAGGAGAAGTGCTACCTTGCAGCTCCAGCCTGTTTAAGGGTCAGTTTTTACCGTATCCTCCAGTCAGCCAGCTGATACTTCTTGTCAGCATCTACACTGCAATACAGCTTTAGCAAGTGGTCCAAAGAATGTCTGCCAAGATTGAGGAGACGAGCAGCTTGGTGAGTATCAAACACATTCACCAAGTACAGACCAAAGTCTCTTTGCAGCCATTCCACGTCTGAATCAGCACCATGAAGGACCTTGAAAAGCATAAAAATTTGGGAATGATATGAAGAACATTTCTACTCCAGGCTGGTAGTGCTGTGCTTTCATATTCATGTGTCTAGGACCAGATTTCTTTTCTCCATTTTTTATTGTTAAGTATAGAACTACTAAATGAGTGCTCTGGCAAGTAATTCACAACTAACATCAAGGAAACAGGCTCCTGAACGAATTACAGTGAAAGCAGAATCAAGTGACCAAGACAAAGCACACAGTGTGGTTTTAACTAAAATGAAGCTTAAACTAAAACAACAACAATAGTAATTTTAAAAAAACCTGGTGAATTTGGCAGCTGACCTTCACAATTGCAGGGTCTGTGAAGGTCTCATTGAGGATGTTCATGTCACTGCGCAGTTCCAGGGTATCAATAATGAAGTCTTCTGTTCGGGTGGAAATCTGCATCAGACACGTCAAGCCAAGGAAGCTCCTGTAGGAATGGTGCTGAAAACAGGGAAGAGAGATGTAATCTAGGATTCATTACAGAAACAGTACTATAAAACAAACAGCATTCCAAATGAGGGAAGAAAGGGCAACAAGGACTTCTTTGAGAAAAAAAGACAACCGGATGAGCAAACTTTCTCTTGCAGTCACTAAGATGACATACAAAAATTAAGATTAATTGAAAGAAGATCAAATTCACTAAGAAGCGTGCAGCCAGCCATGCCATTGGAAAACTTCTAATACTGACACAGTTTAATTCAACCTCACAGATAATGTCTGACAGATCAGGAGTCATGAACTGTCTTTTCATGTCAGGGAGTACAAGAAGAAGTACAGAAGAAAACAACAAAACCTCCTCTAGAAGAATATAATGGTCTCCTAGCTCCTAAAAGTACAGGTATAAGTTTTAAAAGGAAAAGGCAATTGGATTACCTCTAAGTCCAAGGCAAATTCTTTACAAGTCATAAGCTTTTCATTTAGTTCTACCAACTCATCCAGTGTGGTGATAAAATGACAAGGTGTTTCCTCAATGGGCCTGTACATCTGGCAGAGCAAATGAATTAGGCATGGTGTGTTCACTGTCAACTCCCACCCCAACCTCCACCCTCAAACCTGAAATTTGTCAAGTATGGCGGTAAATGTACTGCATCTGTAGTTTAAAATTAAAGTGGACACCAACCTGGAGTTCAGGTTTCTTGAGAAGTCCATCTGGTGGAGAAAAGTGCTCCAGTTCATACTGGTAAGGGTGAGCAAACCTGTGGAAGTTAGAAAGAGACAAGCACAGACTAAATTCCAGTCCTCTTTATGAGGACAGAGCACAGAGGCTTTGAGAGCTATGGTAGTTTCCCTATGCTGTCTCTTTTTAAGCAGAGGTTTAACATAACTGCAAAGGTCTAAAGCACATCACACACAACACAGTGTGGATACAAACACATGCAGAACTGTTACACGTGATGAACATCAGCACAATCCAACCACACAGGTTCACCTAGGGCACTCCAAGCACCTTGTTGTCAGGTTAGTTTCTTACATGTCTTGCTCAGTTTTCTGCGTCCTCTGCTGATGTATGAAGTCTGCCAAAGCAGCTGGCACATCCAAGTCCTCAGGGCGCTCCTTTCTCTGCCGTCCACTTTTTGTGAGGGCTGAACAACCAATATGGAATAACTGGACTGGGTCCCCCACATAACATGTTCTCAGCCTACTACTATCTCCCCCTCCACCCACCACAACTATGAAGTACCAAAAATCTTAAAAATTTAGTGCTGCTGCTTTTGCTGTCATTTTGTACCTCAAATAGCAACTCAGTTACTTGGCTGTTTTTAGGCAAGACACAAGATGGTTTTGCTCAAAAGCTTGGATGCAGATTGAAAAATCTTTAGAAAAATTTTTCAGTCATTCCCAGTTACTAAAAGTACAACTGCATCAGTGCAGAATCCAGATGAACTGGCAGCAGCAGAATGTGTTACTGAGACAGGTTGTGACCAGCAGCTTTGATAAAGCACCAAAACCAAAGGTAGGTCTCTCCACACACCTGGTGTAGCTCACTCATCTGAAAGAATATTTGCAAAGCCAACTAGACTAGTCAAGACTTCTCATACAGAAGTTACTCTCATGTATGTTCAAGGTGGTAAAAAGCAGCAGCAGATTATCTGTTTGGAACAGATTATTTGCTGTATACTAGCAAGAAGATGCTGTTTGCTGACCTATCCCGACATTACACATACGGAAAAAACAGTGTCACCAAGATCAGTACATCCAAATACTCAACATCTCCTGCTATTTGTTTTTACAGTGATTTCTCTTCCAGACTGTGAGGATAGCTTTGTGTCAAATACTCGCAACAAATTACCCAACAAAAATAAATCCCTTACCTTCAGGCAAAGGCTTCAAAGCATTTGGTTTGATAAAAATTTTAGGTACAAAGGGAGTATTGGAATTGTCAATCTTTTCACGAAACTTAAGCTGTGGTCGAGAAATATTCTTGGCATGAAGCAGTCGGAATGTTTCAGACTGAGTTCTCTTGTGGAACTCTCCTGCCTATTTAAAAAAACAGAGGTAAAACCAACATGACTTATCAGACATCCAGAGTCTCTTTTACTCAGTCTGATCCAACATTCAGAGGAAGAATTATACCCCACACTTAAAACTGAGTCACTTTTTTTCAGTGAGGAATGAAAGTGTTTGGACTCAAGGTCGTGAATTCACAAGCACAAGAAAGGCTGTTGAGTGTGTGAAACTGAAATGGCAATTGAAAGAACATGTATTTCAGAATCAAGTTTGAATGAACAGGAGAAAGAAAAAAAAGAGAGAGATACTCAGAATGTGTGAAAAAAACACGAGAGAGCATTTAACTACTCAACTCCACTGAAGAACTGGTAGTGCAATGGCTGGGAGAACAGCTCAGCTAACACAGCCAAACTGAGCAAGAGGCCTCACCTTACGGTTCCAGCTGGAAACGATCATCTGTGGGGGCTGTAACCCAGCTGGCAGGACTGGCTGCTGGTTTCTGTTCAATCCTGATGCTTCATCCAAAAAAATACTCTAAAATCCAGAAAAACAATGTGAAACACCTTTTAAATCACCACACTCAGACACTCTAGTCAGACTGAGTAAAGAAAGTCATGTAGGTAGGTACCTCCATAGCCACCTCCCCCAAAATCTGTACAACACAAAACCAACATGGGAAGAGTATGTTGAACATCGGGGATGGGAAGAATTTCTTCAGAGAAGCACTCTAAGATGTACAGCCGTGTTCTCAGGCTGTGAGGATTTTATGTCAAACTGTATTTAGTTTCCTCACACATCCCATAATACCTTCCTTCCCTTTGACCCACCTGCCTTAGCTTCTGGGATCTTTGGCCTAGCATATGAAAGGGTTTTTAAAATAAAAAGGGAATACATCAGATTGAGGAAACAGTGACTAATTGTGAAAGCACTGCCACTAAAGTTCTTGCAATGAAAAAGAAAAGTTGTGGCAACTGAACACTTTATAAAAACCACATCCAGAAATAATTTGCTTACCACTCTTTCAAGAATGACATCATTGGAGTCAACCAGCATATCAAATTTATCTTCCAGCCCTGTCACTTTGCTGGAATCTTTCATGAGGCTCCGGCAGCCATGGTACTGCATCACCTGGCTCATGCTTGCAAGAGAACAGCACAGCTCTCAGCAATCTGAAAGCAGGTAATCTAAACACTAAAACATCCAGTTCTCTCTGACTTTCTATATTTCAGAGTCTGAAAATAAATTATAGATATCACCACATGAGCAGTGAACAGTAAAAGCACCTATACAGTATTAAGTGTTAGAATTAGTTTCTCACAAACACGATTTTTTAAATGGACAGCCTAACATGTTCAGTATCAGGTGCTCCTCTCTGCACAGCTCTTCACGGCAATCATTATGAAAAGATGTCTTTAAGTTTGTCACTTCAGTTGCCAAGTGCTAGGAAAGCAGCTAAAATTAGATATGTAAAATAAACCCCTTTTTCACCCTTGACAAGTGTGGAATTGCCAAAGTAGGGGGCTACCTTCTGGTTTGGGTTGAGAGCTATTAGCAACAGCCCAGAGATGGAAAAGGGCCCTTACCAGCGGAGCAGGTGGTCACCCTGCGTGTTGCAGTATGCACGGAAGCCGGGGAAGCTGCAGTAGAAATCATACTCGTCGCCAGGCTGGGGGAGCCCATTAGATGCCTTTGTTGCAGCTACCACTGTGCTGAGAGCATACTGTGCAAGAACACTCCGTTATCAGCATTTTGTCAGTATTTTGTTCCTGTTTACCCATGATATTCTTTGATAGACATGCACTTTGCCTGGCTGGTTGGAAGTGCATTGTTCTAATGTGCGGTATTGTGGAGCTTTTCACCAGGAGTAACTTCACATAGTTAATTTATACAACTTTAAATGATGAAAGTCTAAAAGCTAGATTTATAACTCAATCTACAATTACAGATTTGACCTGAAGTTTTGTCAAGGAAGGTTTATGTTGCATATCAGGAAAATGCTCTTTCCCCAGAGGGAGGTCAGGCAGTGAATGGGCTCCCCAGGGAATGGTCACAGCCCCAAGGCTGCCAGAGCTCCAGGAGCACTAGGACAATGCCTTCAGGCACAAGGTGGGATTGTTGGGCTGTCTATGCAGGGCCAGGAGCTGGACTCGATGATCCCCAGGGAAGCCTTCCAACTCAGAATATTCTACAATTCTAAATCAGCAGGAACGCAGATAATTACCTTATTATTTAAACAAAATACCCCAAATCCCTACAGCTCTTCCTACTTGGGATCTAGCAGCCATTCCCTCTCTGGAAGCAGCATCGTGCACAGGGTAAAACACACGGGGGGCTGCGATTTATAACGCCAGGAGCAATTCCCATGGCGACAGGCCCTCACGAGAGTGCTGATTCCTTGGCATTCGCAGGAAGCCCCGGTGGCTGACAGGGTCAGGGCCCGACCTAGGCCGTTAACAGGCCCCGATACCCCTTCTCTGGCCCCCGCACCCAGCGGCCCGGCCCACACCCTTCCTCTTGCACTAGAGGGCACCCTGTGGGTGTCACCTGCTCGGGCTGGGGTCCTCACGCAGCCCCCGCGGGACAGAACTACAGCTCCCGGCATGGCCCGAGCGCACACGGCACGCCGGGAGCGGTAGTGCCTCCCACGCTCCCCCTCCCCCTCTCCGACCGCACCTTGACGAAGGCGTCGGGGCTGTCGAAGCCCGCCAGGGCTGACATCGCGCTGCATCCCCCAGTGTCCGCGGACGTCCCGGAGCTGCCCGCCCGCCCCGCCGGGCTCCCCTCACGGGCGGCAGCCGCCATGTTGATGCGCGATGCTGTCGCGAGAATCAGGCGTTGTTGCGAGAACGCAGCACTGGTGGCGGGAAGGGGGAGCGGAGAACAGCGGGAACCGCAGGCGCCCCCAGCGGCAGCACGGGGCAGGGCAAGCCCCGTGTGGGATTGGAGGCCCTGAGGAAACTTCTGATGGTCACACGGCTGGGCTTCAGTGCGGCAGACGCGGCCTTTTCCGCCCCACCAACACCCACCAGTGGGACCCATAGAATCACAGGAGATCCTGAGTGGGAAGGGACCCAGAGGGATCGTGCAGTCCAGCTCCTGGCTCTGCACAGACACCCCAGCAATTCCACCTTGTGCCTGAGAGCATTGTCCTAATGCTCCCGGAGCTCTGTCAGCCTTGAGCCGTGACTATTCCCTGGGGAGCCCATTCAGTGCCTGACCACCCTCTGGGGAAAGAACCTTTTCCTGATATCCAGCCTAAAACTCCCCTGACACAATTCCAGTCGTTCGCTGGGGTCCTGTCCCTGGTCACCACAGAGCAAAGATCAGTGCCTGTCCCTCCTCTTCCCGTCAGTGCCGTCAGCGGCTCCTCTTCCCCTCCAAGCTCTTCAGCATCTTCGTGTTCCTCCTTTGGACACTCTCTAGCAGTTTAATTATCTTTCTTATATTGTGATGCCCAGTCCTCCCTTGATGGCCACACCAGGGCCCAGAGAAGGGCTAGGGCAAATACCCAAATTTGTGACTGCCACCTCCCTATTTCCCAGTTCTGGAGTGCAGCACTTGCACAAGCAGCTGGGGAAGCCCAGGGAACCCTGTTTGATGCTCCATGCTGTGCTGATGTTCTTATCACAGATGACATCACATCTCCTGGGAACAAAAATTTAGGGGTTGTACGGTCACAGATTTTTTTATACAACTGACAGACTTCACTCAGCTCTTACCAGAAGGGAAATAAAGCCAACAACCTGAACTGATCAAAAAGACAAGTCACCAGCAACAGGAACCTTAAAAAAAATTTGTAATCTGCTTCCCTGTCCCTGCCTAATACTTAGGAATAAACAGGAACACAGCTGAAGTGTTTATATTTTGATGTAATTTATTGGCACAAAAATATTCAAATACAACATGGCATCTAAACATGGCTACTCTGTTGTATTTTGTGCATTGTTCTTAATGTTTTAAATTCATAAATCATAACTTTATCTTCAACCTCATGTTTAATAATCATTATTTTCTGTTTCAAGTTACAACCAGTTCTACCCCCTATCTGTCTCCTGTGCCAAACCCTAACTTTCCCTAGTTATTTCCTAACACTGCTTTTTAACCCAGACACTGCAGGAAGCTCCCACGTGGTGTTTATTTGTACTCTGCATCCAGTTTGCGGCATGATCGATGGCACAGAGGCACTCTGACTTTGCTCAGCTCAAGGTTTTCAAATCTTGGATGTGCTCAAAACTCTGATCTAGCCAGAAACACAAATCCTGAACTAGTGTAATGAGCAGACAGACAATTTCAAATTTTGGGGCAAGAATCAAGTTTGAAAACAAGGTACAGGAGGAAACAATGGCAAAATTCTACTTCTCTTTCTTTCCAGTTATGCAGCTCCCCACAAACCTAAATGAAGCCTCCTGCACAAGCGCATTGAGCTCACTTCACCCACATCAAGAGGAACGACCAGGGCAAAAATTAATCTGCAAGTTACTTAGTTACATTGCAAAGTAAGTGAAAACCCGTATGGATCTCCAGTTCCCCACAGACCAAGTGGAACCATAGACATCTGTGGTATAGTCAGTCTTCACTGTTGTGGAAACACAAATCAAATGTGTTTCAGACAGCTTGTTTTTCCAACAGCAGCTATACATTGGCTTACACCAACTTTTAATATAGAATAACTCTCTTCATTTACATTTAAAAATATTTGACAAAGGCTGTATTTCAGTCCAACGTTCAGTTTGTGTTTGTAGAAGAGCAAGTTTGGAGTGAAAAAGCCTCCAGAATAAAAGGCTGTGCATACTCTGGAATCTTCTGTTACCAGAAAGGACACCTAAAGAAAATAAAGACATTGTATTAATGTTGACTTGCATCTAAGTTTCACAAAGGCAACACTGAGAAAGAGCGAGATTCCATACAGACTAGGCACCATTTTAGCACAGGAAAAGTTGCCACGTGATCTTTGTGATTTTTAAACATTAGCAGGAAAGAGATCTACTTCCTTAAGCATAGCTCTAAGTTATCTAACTCTCAAAATGACACTAAATCATCTTTGGTTCTTCAGTGTAACTGAAAGCACTGACCACCACATTCCTTATTTCAAGCACTTAAAATGTAAAATACCTGTCACTACTTATAACAGCAACTTTCCTAGAGGACTGTCTATGGCATTGCCATGGGCTTGCAAAATCTACCAGAGCAGATACAGTATGTGGGAAGGCTCCTATAATAACTAACTACACAAGTGAGGTTCTCTTTAGCAGTCCCCTGCTCAGACTATTCCAGAAGAGTTCTGCCAGGTTAGCGGAGTGACAAACTCACCATCCAATGTAGCACTGGCACAGGTTTTCATGAGAAGTTGCTTGTTTAATGAGCAGTTCTACTTGTGTGGGTACATCGAGAGTTTCATCATGAGAGAAGTCTCGACCTTGGAAATTAAAGGATGAAAAATAAACATGAAAGGAGTCACAAATCCTGGTCCTAATCCCTTCAAGTACATTATCTGGCAGGTGGGGACTAGTTTCTTATAAAATTTAAAAGTGTAAAATTTTGCAACTAAATGCTGCAAACTATGAAGCCAGGACAGCAGAAATTCAACTTCCACTAACAAGCTAAGACATGCAAAATATTAAGTCTTTGTAGTTACAAACACCTGGGTACTTTTCAAATCAGACTTATTTGTATCTAAATGCAGGCACAGTACTTAGGTTTTGGACAAAACCAGGAAAATGGCCTCATCCACTTAATCAGAATATGTTAAATTCAAGAATTAACACAAAATACAAACACTAAGGATAGTGCTGATCATTCAGATTTTATGTTTCTTTTATATAAACACAACAACATGCTCACCAGTGAGCTTATCACGAACTCTGTTGATGATCTGAATTGCCTTCTTATTTAGAGCTTCTGGCTTCACCAGACCATCTCCTACTAAAAGACAGAAATAGTACACAGAATTAGGACTTCATCTGAACAACAAAAGCATTTATACTGCGGTTAGATGTGCCCTTTCCAAATATCATTTTGAGAGCAAACCTAGATGCATTTTCTAAAGATACAACTCTTTGCTGGAGTTGAGAACTCAGGTAATTATTCCTCATTTAGGCTGACAAGAGACTGTATCTGTCCCATCTCATATAATTGCATTTGGATCATGATGAAATTTTCTGATCTAAGAACAGTTTCTGGATCAATATAGAAACAACAATGAAACTTACTGAAGGAATGGATGGATTCAGGCACTGTGGTCCCAGTTTTTTTATGGGCTGTCTCACCCAATTCCACACTGTCCAACATTTCTATTGAAAAAACCACAAAAACACAAAAGCATCAATGTGAAGCTGAAAAGCAGTTGGAATATTCTTCTGGAACCCTTAGGAAGACTGTTAATCAGCTCATTTGAAAAGCATATTTGTGACATCTACTATCTTTTCTACTCACCTACTGACTGACTGGCTGAGTAGGAGTCTGTTCTTGTTCGCGAGCGCTTATTGCCCTTTGTATTTGCTGCAAGAAAACAAGGAATTGGAAAGCATGAACTGTAGTTTCAGTGTTTCAGAGCAAATTTGTCCACAAACAATACAGATTTGGCTGCCTTTTTCCTTCTTCAGATTTGAGGTCACCTGAAAATAATTTTAATCTCCTGATCACTGCAGTAATTTCATATTAAAATCCCTAAAACTGTGTGCACACAGAAATACTAAATGCAAACTAACAGTTTGACCAGATTGTTAGAAAACACACTGGATTTCAGGCTTCTGGATTTTTTGTATAAATACTTTCTTGCTAGGACTGTTTTATCAGAATCACTTACTGTCCATCAATCTCCAATTCAATAAGGGATCGTACACAAAGGCTTCCAGCACAGCCATGACACTGTCCTTGTGTTCACGCAGCACTTCCATCACCGTGTGACAGGTGATTCTGTAATTCCCATCAAGGCCTGTCACCTTTGGAAGAAAAAGAAGTGAATCAACCACTGCTTTGTTCACTCTGGAACTCCAACCCCAACACTGAGGGAGCAGGAAGTGGTTTTGAACTGGAGTTCACTATACTTTGTTAAGAGAACAAGACAGACATTAATTACAAACTAAGAAGCTCTCTTCTCCATGAAGATGATCTTTGTGAAGTACCATGCAACTGACTGTGTCTGGTTGATATAACCAGCTATTTGAAATGGGGAAACTGAGGAAGGCCTAAGTAATTGGAAGAATTTCAGGGTAGTTTACTTTCTAAGTAAAAAGTTGCTTTCCATTGTAATGTACTGAAAATATCACCGGAGATATTTTAACTCACAGAAAATTAAGCTGAAATATTAATACTTCTGGTTCTTAAGGAGTGGTAAAGTTTAGCCACAACAAAAAATACAGGAAAAACTGAGAAATAGTTGCCATTTTCCCTAGGAACAGTCCCCTCCAAATCAAAGAGGCGAAGCTTACCTCCATAGCATTTGTCAGCATCCTTGTTAATCTAAATGGAATCTTCTCAGGGAACTTTTCTCTTGTCATTGCCACCTAAACACATGATGATGGAGAATAAGTAAATTAATAGCTAACTTACTCTTTAAAAGTTATTAAGTACTGGGATCTTTTTGCTACAGTCCTAAGATTTTATTCCAAATAGGAAATAAAGTCACAACTTTACGTTCCTCAGTTTTCACAAATTACTGGGAGAAGCCAGATGATTAACTTGATAAGAAAGGGACAACTCAAGCATGTGCCCAGCAACACAGACTGCCTATCAACAGCTTAAATTGCTCCAAGAAATTTCATGGAAGTGATGTTAGCAGTTCTTGCTTGTTCCAGTGGTCAGCTAATCCACAAGACATGCCTCCAAGATGAAGTGTCTATTATTTTCATCTTGCCTGTAGGTAAAGGGAAGCTAAAAAGAGAGCCAAAGGGTTTGCCCAGGATCAGACTCCAAGGTCAGTTTGTCCTGGCTTACAGATAAATTTCTGTTTCACCAGAAAATGTGAAATATTACCAAAAATGTCATGTCAAAATACAAAGACTTACCTCAAAACAGTCCCCAAAGTCGATATGCAGGATCTTTCCACTCAGTCTGTCTAACATCAGATTGGAAGGGTGTCTTTAGTGAAGGAGTAGGAGAAAAAACAGACCATGGGTGACAGACCATTACAAAAACCCAAAGTAAATCATAGAAGCTCTGGTCTGAAAAGATATTTATCTTCATGAACAAAACCAGCCAGTGATAGCTTGCTTGTCCAAATTCTTCAGTCTCAGGATGAACAGGAAACCATTCTGACAGTGCATCTGTCACATTACTTTTGTAATTACCTCTCAGGAGTTAGAGACCTTCTCACCTTGGAATATAAATAACCTCCTGGACCAGAACGATCAGTACATTTCTTGGATATGAATGCTTATGAATGTTCATTTTTCAGTTAGGATAAATTTTACCGCTTATTTTATGTTTTTTCATTTTTTTCAGTATAGAAAAATGTAATGCATTATGCTACACTTGAAGTAACATAAATTGTTTTACCACCAACAGAGACGAAAATCAACCCAGACTAGCCAAAACCAAAACTACAGTGCTGTATTCAGGCTTACATCTTCCAATTTTGTTTTAATTCCATTTTCAAAGATTCATAATTTCATGTTAGAGAATTTTAAGTTCAGAAATAAGAGCTCTTATTACTAAAACATTTAAGGGTTCAGCTGGTTTTGCATTACAAATTTTAAATCTAATATACATTGTCTTCAAAAGTATTTTAGAAGTCATATTGTTAATAAAATATATGGAGAAAGATTTCTCATTCTCTGAAAGGGCAAAATTAGAACTTGTGGTCCTTGATGTAGTTCCATGTGTATTCATTTCAAAAAGGAAGAAAGTCTTATTTGTACTCAAGATACTCAAACTGCATCTCATACCTGCAGTGCTGAGAATAACAGCAGCACAATTAGGACCTGAAAGATGGTATCACTACAACTCAGCAGTAACCACAATGGAAGATGTTATCACAAAAACAGATCCAAGGAATGAACTAATAGGCCTTCACAATCTGTGCTTCTAAATAAAAGAAACCTTTATAGCTTTACTTACCTGTCCCCAAGGCCCAAAATGTACCCGACCATTGACATCACAGCTAGTGAACGGGTGTAATTTGTTCTTCTGTCAAACCATACCTACAAGTGGAGAAAAAACAGAAAATGCCAGGCAGGCATGTTGCATGTTTCAGTTTATATTTTAATTTATACATTAACCATTTGCATTTTGCACAAAGCAGAACTGTGATATGCTTAGGTTCAGTAGTCCATAAGTTAGGTTCAGTAGTGCCCTTGAATTAGATGTCCAAGTCATTAAGAGAATATATTCTGGGGCTTCTGCTTTTCTCTCCCCTGCAGAGTCTGTGGAGACTGACATCTCCAGTCTTGTGCTTTGCACTTCACCTGTATCCCGAGCCTTGTAAGGGCCCTTGTGTGGGGATATATGTGTGGATATGTGTTCTGCAGTGATTCAGCTGGTATTTAGGATGAATAAGTTCCATCTCTCATTCATTCTGCAGAGAAGATAATTACACACACTACTGTTTGCCAGTACTTGTGTTGAACTCACCTCTGAGCTTGGACTTTTCAACCACAGCAGTTTGGCAAGGTCATCCCCAGCCGTGTTATTGACAGCATGTTCAAATACTTCTACTTTCTGCATCAGAGTCAGGTGGTCATAGTCTGGAGCCATCTGTAATTCAGAAGTGACATTCAGCAAATTAAAAAGCCACCTCCAGCAGCCTCTGGTCATACTGTGAGAGACACAGCAATCATAATTAATTTCATATCAAGTTTATACTTAAATTGTAGACTGACTAGTATGTTTTGAACACAGTGAGATGATCACACAACAGTAAAGAATTCTTTTTAAATGGGAGAGCAAATGATTTAGTATCCACAAAGTCAGTAGCCCACAGCTCTATTTAACTAACAAACTGCAAAGGTAAGTATTTTTCAAAAGCCACTATCCAAATAAGTCTTCTGGGGTGGAAAACTCCTTTTTGGCAGGGAATTCCAAATTTTCTAGTAGTGTTCAGTTTTCTCCAGTCTGTCTAATTTTGGCCTGCTGCTTAGACACAATGTTTGCAATGCCAGCAGCATGGCACCTTGTACGAGGCACATCACAGTCATGCAAAATTCCAAACACGTATCAGTCACCAGATGGCAACAACTCATGGTCACTGCTACAGCTGGAAAGGAGAAACAACTAAACATATGGCAAGCTATAACTCTTATCTAATATTTTTTATTTATTGTAACAATCAGAGAAGAGGCAGAGGAAGAAGCCTTGTACCATCTTCCTTCATTAAGATGCTGGTGTCCTAAAAGAACATACCAAAACCTCTACCAGCTTTGCCCCTTACCCTCAGCATGATGCGATGCTCAATGTTGAGCAGGATCTTTTTCTTCTCTCTGTAGTCTCGGATAAGTGCGTGCAGCGTGTCACAATGGGGCACCCAGCCAATTAAGCCTGAATTTGTAGACAGTGGAATAACAGCATATCTCTGGATGCTATGGGAAAAATGGAGAATCACCACTTGAATTGTTGTATATTGTGAATTACTAGATTTTGAGATGCTTAATACAACTACTATTAAATCTGATTCTGGTCCAAATTGTCTTGTCAATAGTTGCTCTGCTTGTCTTTCCAAATAGACTTCAAACATCCATTTGCACAGATTGTTGCCAGATAATCTACAGAGAAGCTCAAAGTTTATGTGGTTTTCACTGAAAGGCTGCTCTCAGAATGTACATCTTATGTGACCCACGATGATCTGCTATTTGCACGTGATATTTGATGTGTTCTAGCTTGAAAGAATTGCCCTCAGTGACTCCTCACCAAACTATTTAGTGACTATAATAAAAAATCCTTGGCAAAAACCCATTCTCAGGCTCCAAGGCTGTGCTCAAGGTGTCTTGAAATAGGCGTGGCTTCAAAAATCATAACAATTTACAAGACAGAACTTCAATTAAATAAAACAAACAATCCCCTCAGATACATTTCCTCCATGTTTGGATTCTATGAATGCTGTTTTTCTTTTTAATTAACTTAGTTACAAGATTTGCCATTTCTTCACAAACCTTGCTTCTGCCAACATTTACTTGTGAAGCTGCACCCGTGTAAGGAGTCACATACGCACAAGCACTTTCAGTGATTACCCAGAGCACACACCTGAGGTTTTTACGAAGAGAAGTTGGGTCATTTGCTAGCAGAGTGTTGACCAGCCCAAAGAGCTGCATCACTCTTTCATCTTGGCGAAGGTCTTCATGACCTTTCAGAAGGAATACGAACTCATGGCCATTGCTTCCTGCAAATGAATTAGTGCACAAAAGTTTATTCTCACTGAACAAACAGACAAGAGTAAATACACATGCACCCAAAAACTGGAAAGTGGTCAGACTAAAAAAACCCTCCCCTGAAAGGAAAGGTTGGAGAGGTTTTACAGGTAAATATGTAGTTTGACCTAAGAGCAACAGCTGTTTAAATACTGGCATAGCTAAATGAAAACTGCTCTTTCTTACCCATTAATGTCAACTTCCTGGGCCGCTGCTTGGAGGTGATGACCTGCAGTGAGGGTGCGATGGACTGAATCCGTATGATGGGCTGGTTGGGATCGTACGTTCCTGGCACTGCCAATTCCAGATCCCGGCACATTAAGAGTTTTGGTGACACATACTGTAGTTCCAAAGAAGTGAGCTACCAAAACCAAAATAAATACAACCCCTTAGAATTTCAGTTCAATCTCAAAGAAGCATCTGAAGAGTTCATGCTGTCAAGGGACATAAAACAGTTCAGGCAGTGACCAATACTTCAGGTACTTACAGGAAATGCTGCATAAACACCAAATTTGCAGTAAACCCTATGCAGTTATTTCCAGAATACTGAATTAGTATGTTTTGAATAACCAGAAAACATAAAGCGAAGGTTGGTATTGACAACTTGCACTGTAAGACCCACAAAAGAACTGAATCTCCTCCCTCACCTGTGGCAGCTGCTTCGAGATACGTCTGAACACGTGATAATAGAGATCCCAAGCCTGAGTTAAGTCTTTGACGTTTCCTGATTTCATGTATTTCCTGCACCATTCTTGAGCTTCCATGAGATCTCTGCCATAGGCCTAGGGAGGAAAACAACAGAAAGAAGGATTTCAACGGCTGTAGTGTAATGGGTGGAGACCACTTAACACCTACAAAGAGCATCAGAGTCTCTTTTCAAATTGCACTACAAATACTTCATCTCACATTTTTATAGCAGATCAGAATTAAAGATCCATAAATTCCTGGATCCAAGATCTGCATTGAATTTATCAAACAACATTGCTCACATGTAGACTTCATTATAGGAGGCAACTGAATGCTTAGAATCACCCTTTAACAACAGGCTCACAAGCTCAGTTAATTCTCTGTTATCTGTGCTAGTGCTTACTGTGAGCAAAGCAGAATAATTAACTGCACAGCAGTCATTGTTTTCCAGTCCGTATCATGCACCCTGCCAATACAAGACTCCAGGGCAATCTGGACCATCGTGACCCCTTACAGTCACCAAAAGTGACATAGATCTGAAGATAAATGTCAATAATGAACTCTGCAACTAACATAATGAGTCCCAAGAATCACTGTTTGTGCTAAATGGCAAAGGTTCTTGCAACACATCTGGGGCAGGTGGCTGTCCTGAAGAACAGCCTCTTGGCTGTTTGCTGATACCTGATTGAAGGATGTCTCCTTTAAAGTCTGAGGCCCACGCTCCATCATTGCATGAAGTGGTTCCAGCACCTCAAACATTCCCTTTACATTTCTTTCTCCAAAATAGAGACGAGATGCTTCTTCCAATCCTTCATGCCACATCTCGTGCCATAGGATGGCCACACGGATTAGCTCTTCACTCACCTGTTTTAGAATAGAAAAAAAAGATTAAATGCCTTAAGAAATCCTTGAAACTGTGTCCTGACTTAAAAATGCAAAACTCCTTTCTTCTCTAATGTTATGAAATATTTGTTCCTAGCAGCCAGAGGGAGCCACAAGAACTACCAAAGTGATGACACATTTTTTTCTGCAAGAAGCTGACCAGGCTTTTCTCACCTTATTTGTTACCTTTGAAATTTTCTACATGCTTGTGAACCTTGGCCTGAAAGCATTATTTTTCATTTATTCATAAATATCTTTATCAAATTAATTAACTCTTTCCATGCTATGCTCAGTAAGTTTTGTTTCTATTTTCCATTAAGCAGATACACCTCTTTATGGAACAAAGATTTTTCATGTATTTCTTCTCTAAATTTATTCATAAAGAAATAGAAAAACTCAGTGTGTGAATTATTTTAAAATTAAAGCATTCACTGGAAATTACACTAATACTGTAACTTCTACCAGTTGCAAATACGTCAAATTAATTGAACAGAATCAACAATGAATAGTCATTTTGTATTATTAAAACTGACATCCATCCATCCATCCAACATAACACACTTAATGCTACACTGAGCACTCACCATCATTGCCTGCTGCACCAGAGTATTGCTGTGCTCACACATGTTTTTCAAGATCTTATTTGCAGCATTGTGCCGAGCAGTGGTCGTAGATTTAGAAGCCACAGTCAAAGGATAAATCAAAGCCTGCAAGGGACAGCAACCAGTAATACAGAAGAGCTACATACATTTAAATAATGAGCAAAACATCAATAAACAGCAGCCTTAGGGATAAACAGGAGGAAGCAAACTTGCTTCTGGAAAGTGATGATAGGAATTTGCTACTGGAAGTCTTCTGATCCAAAAGGCTTTCAAGACTTTAATTCACTGAGCAGCAGAATGACATTGAGAGCCTCTTTCAAACTGGAAGAGCAAAATAGGTTTTAGGATTTTGTGGTATTCCACACTGTGAAAAGAAATTTAGATAAAACCTGTGAGGTAGGCTCTTAGTAGTTACTTAAAGATATTTAAGGTGATTTGCACTACCCAGTAGACATTAAATTACATTAGACAAAGAGTTCTTCCCAGGCTGCATGGCTCATTCATGAACCTCTTTCCATTTTTATATGAACAGCGCTGAGGTGAAAGCAGCAGCAGCAACAGAAAGTGTCCCCAGCCTCACTGTCATCATTTCCTCTGACTTCCTGTGCAGGCATCTGGATGTGGTGAAATGGAACACAGGAAAGGACTTAACTGACACCTGTGAAAATTCCTCCTCTAAGCTAATGCTTACCTGGGGATGGTACCGACCAATGTCTGTGAGCAGCTGATGAATGAGACGTCCTACCAGTGGTCGAGGGGTGTCAATTCTGGCAATGAGCTGAGGGATAACCTTAGTAGTAAGGATAAGGAAAATAAACATCCCTGTCATCTCATGTGTTCAGTGCACCAGATGTTCTGCCCTCCCCTAGAGACCTCACAGCCTTTAAAGGGGACAAGCAAGACCACCACTCTTTTTTAAGTCGGTCAGAGGGTAACACAAGGTTCCAAACAGAAATGTAAAACAGCTCAATGAGATTACAAGTGTTCTGTGCAAAACTGTTATAAGATCCTACTATGGAAAGCTGCATCTTGAAGTATCATGCTTAAATAGGAAATGAAGTATTTTTAAATTTAATTACAAGAGTCATTCTACAAGATAATCCTGAAACAGATTGTGAACTACATCAGAGCAGGACAGTGGTGTTTTATACTTGATCACCATTAAATCCACATAATCCACATAATCTTTAATTTTAAGAATTTTAATTCTTTCTCATCAGTATGCACTAATCTGCATATAAATACAGAAACATTTCTCATTTTTGTGTTCAAGATAGTTGTTAAATCAGTTACAGACTGTACTGCAAACTGCTCTCAGCACTCACCTACAGAGGATCACTTAGCTAAGGATCATCACAGGTATCATGCAACAAATCCCCAAACTAGCCCCAGAACTGGGATTTCTCTTTGTGTTATTTACCTGCAGCCATGTGTCTATTTGGATTGCCTTGACTCCTTCTACCAAAGCCTCATTCACATCAGGCCAGTGACCATAGTCAAACCACAGTGTAAGGACTCTAAAAAAGAGAAGTACTTTTGTTAGGAACAAGCAAATGAACACACAACCAAAACAAAGCAAAAAACACCAACCAACCAAAAAAAACCACAATACACCAAAAAAAATCCAAACAAACAAACAAAAAAAAACCAAACCCCAACCAAAACCCCAAGACTCATTTACAAGCAACTTCTCTTCCCAGAACCCTCAGCAAACAGGGATAATCTATCAAACCAAAATTAGCCTGGACTGAAGCATCCCCTGAAGTCAACCATAACAAAAAAAATAGCAAAAATGTGTTCTACCTAATCTGAAACGATGTGCTCTTATCAGATGGATTTCATTTACTATGTGCTTTATTATGTACCTTAGAGTGTCTTGTAGATTGTTTCCTCGAGACAGAGAGATGGATCGGAAGAAACCCTGGACAGCAGGGACTGTGTACATCAAGAGAGTCTTGGATAAATCCTTTTAGAATGAAAATTGCTGAATTAGTTCTGTGTAAGCACTTCAGCTCACATGAATCATA
Organism: Lanius collurio; assembly: GCA_020086605.1. Taxonomy (NCBI): domain Eukaryota; kingdom Metazoa; phylum Chordata; class Aves; order Passeriformes; family Laniidae; genus Lanius; species Lanius collurio. The sequence goes on along the minus strand of JACBWW010000064.1, from coordinate 2,856,974 downwards.
AACTCAAGAAGGGGAGAGAGGAAGGAAATATAGACGTAATCCCCATTGTAGCTGACTTCTGCTCATACTCTACACAGGACATGTTGCTCCTAGAATTTTATGTTTTGCTTGACTACACAAAGGTATTTCAGCCTGGCAGTGAAAACTCTGAAATGGTTTTATACTACAGTTTGTTTGCAAAGCTATGGACAGCAAAGCAACCTAAAACCAACCACTTTACTGTAATTAATATGAAAGAGATTCCTCACAGTCTTCTGTGAAGGGCTTAAGTAGCAGAACTTGTTAATGCACTGTTATCACCTACGACAGCCATCTCAGCCTCTGCTTTAGGTCACAGCTAATAATAATTTGCATTAATTTAGCCCATAAAATTTTATTGTGTCTAAGCAGTAAGCACCAATCTCTCAACATGAAGAAGGAGGAAGGAGGGTACTTCAGTCACCTCAGTGACTTTTTTCTGCACTGGGGATGGGATGGGGCTGTTCTCAGTGCTCTCTGCATCGCTCTCACTGTTGCTGCCCTCGGTGTTAGCGCTGGTGACGCTGGCTCCGCTCGCGTGACGGAGTTTCTTCTTCTCATCTCTGGCTTGGTTTTGATGTTTATAGTGAAGCACTGCTTCAAAGTTCATCACTGCCCAGGCATGCCAGGCCTGCCAACAGGAGAGAACAGAAGTCAGAAGGAAGATGATTCCTTTTTGCAACATGCACTTTCTGACTGTTAGATATAATCCAACCTTTCTGTGTCTGCAAACAACAGCAGTAAGTAGTACCCTGCCAACAATACACTGGTTTGATTTCTCTAATTGCTTGTAATTTGAACTGTCTTATTATCTTAAGTAACATCATGTTGAGTTCTTGGCCAGGATCTCCCTGTTGAATATTAAAGCAAATGGTACCAAAAATTAAATTATGTTTGCATATACCTTATTTTTTCGAAGACTAAAATGAAAATTAGTACGTTAGGACTCGGGGATGTGTAATGGGAAAAAATGCAGGAGATGGCTGCCCCAGAGAAAATCTGGCACCAAATATTAATTGAAATATCACAACCCTGAAATCAAGGGCTCTTTGGAGAATTAACAACAGGGCTACTTTCCTTGTTCAAGTACACTGAATGAGAACAAGTTAAATTTTTCCATTTACTTTCTCCTTCATTGCTAACTGACAGGAGGGAGTCTCAAAAGCAAGAATAGACACTGAATTGTGGCCTAGTTTTACTAACCAGATAAAACTCTAAATAGGAATCTCATGGTTGCCTTGGGTCACTTTCTCTGCTTTTTGGTTCTGGTTTTTTTTTTAATGCTACTGGCAGTAACAAGGCAAACAGTTATAGGAGATCTTCCAATTAACATATTTATTTCCTGTAGAATGGGATTTGAACAAATTTATCTGGAAACTTTTCTGTAATGACCTTGTACCAGTTGCGATCATGCTCCGTTGCAGCACTGTAGTATTGTAAGACTTTGGGGATGGTGCTCTCATTGATGCCTTGCAGGTTCAGCTGCCACTCACCCAATTTCAGGAAACACCTGGTTAAGCAAAGGGATTATTGATTCAAAACCTAAAATGAAAACAATGCCTCTGGACTAAAAGGCAAACTTGTTATCCGGAGTCTAAAAGATATTCCATGTGGTAAATCCAGTCAGAAAGCTTCTCCTGCAGGCTGGATGCAAGGTTCAAAATATCTCCATCTTGCTTGTAGTGTGGAACTAACTAGTTGAAGGTTTAATTTAAGAGGAAATGTGGGGATCAAACTTTTTTCCTCATCTATAAGAGTTATAAAATAAATGTAAGAAGTAGGTAACAGCAACATTGAAAGACTTCATCAGTCTGTGCTGAAAATGCATACACACGTGCTGGTGAGCTGCACTGGGCACCATATGAATGAGCCTTCTGGGGAGAACACTGACAGATAGACAGTGGAAACATAGAGGAACTGTTCTTCCCCCAGCCAGAACCCCATTAAGTCATTCCTTCCTAGAGGAAAGGAAAAACAACATATTTTTACTGCAGCAGGGTGGGGTTGTCAAGGTTTGCGCAAAATTTAATACTTTGCTTCCTCAGAAGGCTTTAAATGCCACAGTTACATGGTTGTCCTTTCTGTATTTTGAGCTTTCCAGAAAGCACTGTGTAAGACAAATACTGCATACAAATCATTACTATTTTGTTTTCCATGATAGTCACTGAAAAAATAAGATAATGGTGTTACCAAGTTCCCATCCTAATAAAAGCAAATTGAGTGCATGCCTCCCTTCAAAAAAAGCAAACCTTCAATAGGAAGCACTATGCAAATTTTACTTTAAACTGAAAAAACCAGATCTGGCACCTATAGATCCACAGAGAAATATGGAGAAAGGGTTTTTAATGCAACAGTATCATAACAGACCACATGCTGAGCACCTACTGCCCAAAACACTGCTGTTCTGCTTGGCAGACTGTGTACTTAATACAGATGTGCCAGGTGTGTGGGAAGTGTTTCTTTCCTAGTGACTGAATCTCCTGAAAAGCAAAGAAACAGCCATGCTGAGTGCTCTGCCTTCTGCCAGTGAGCCACAATGCTGGAAAAATACAACTAGCCACCAGCAATAAATACAAGCTTCTTTAGACTGATTTATCCCAGTAACATTTACTGAGCATTACATGGTAGATAAGAATGTAATACCAAAGCAGCTAAATGAGAAAGCCCCTGTTCTTTTAATTAAAGCATGAGCTTCATCTGAAATGTGTCACCTGCAGGGACCCTGCACCTCAGGAAAGCCCTCAGTTTCAGTCTAGAGCTAAAGGGTGCCCCAAGCCCCTGTGCTGACCGTGCCATGAGCTTATGGAGCTCCTGCTTGTGCTGCTGGTCCTCGGTGGCGATAGCATGCTGGGCCTGCTGCTGCATGGTCTGCACAAAGTGCTGCATGTGCTGGAACGCATCGATCTGCAAAGGGATGATGGAGGCAGTGAGGACCACAGGGCTTAAATACAACTTCTCAAGGGAGGAAGACAATGAGGAAATGAATTTTCACTGAAATAAAAATCTATGGTTTTCTTTCAAAGTTTGTCATTTGGCATTTCACAGAACCTGAGCAGTGAAACAGAGCACTGTGTTCTCCCGTACCTTCCGCGCGCTCTTCCACATGTGCTTCATGTAGGCATAAGTCACTTGAGGATGGACTGTTGGCAGTGGGTGGTCCAGCTGTCGAGATGGATCTACTCCCAAGAGCAGGACAAGAGTCTTATGGGCCAAAGCCTGGAGAAAGTGGCAAAGACAAGAAGCAGATTAAAACAAGCTCATTGTTACCTCCAGCTCATATTGCTTCAGAACTGCCCAACATTAAAAAAGCACATCTGACCTTCCAGATACAACACAAACACAGAAGACTCCCTGGACTCATAAGAATACCACATGACAAACCCTATGTGTTCCTTTGGATCAGAGCATTGGATTCTCATTTCAGAAGCCAGTAGAAAGTGTAAAGTCTCTGTTTAAAGTACTTGGTGATAAATTTTGTGGTGACTGTTAAAACAGAACTCTAATGTTTAACAATAGCATCACATTCTAGATGCTCTAGCAGAGAGAGCTATTATTAATAATCTCCAGTGCTGCATAAAAACTTCCAGTTATAGCATGCAGTAAAAACATTGGCTCAGGGGTTCTCAGGTATAAAATCAATTCCACAAAAATAACTTTGGCTACAAGCATGAACTCTATGCTGGTTACCATTTTAGCATTTCAACAACTTCTGACTAGTTTCTTCCTCAGAGGAGAGCCCATCTCACTTGGGCAATGAAAGCATTTAGAAATGCTCAAGGTTGAAGCAGCACAGCAAAGCAAATCGTCTGAAAATCGGCTGAAGAGGACAGAGCCCGACAATGCTCACCAGCCTCCCACTCTTGCCACACAAGCTGGCATACTTGAGCCAAGTTCTCATGTCCTCATGAGGATTCACAACAAGAGACCGGACCATCAATATTCTTTGCCAGTCTTCCACGATTCGCTGACAGCCCTGAAAGGAAAAAGAAGGGAGAACTTGTTAGTGTTTGGTCTCCAGTGTACTGTACAGAGCCTTGATTCAGAATCTGAAGGGACTTCCATCAAGATAGAGACTTCTGTGCCCATAATTCACAGCAGACTGACATTACAGAATCACACAGAATCACAGAATGAACTAGGTTGGAAAAGATCTTTAAGATCATCTGGTCTAACCTATAACCTAACAACTCCTCATCAACTAAACCATGCCATTGAGTGCCACGTGCAGTCTTTTTTTAAACATGTCCAGGGATGGTGACTCCATCACCTCCCTGGGCAGACAATTCCAGCATGCAATCACTCTTTTAATGAAGAATTTTTTCTAAAGTCTAACCCAAACTTCCCTTGGCGCAGCTAAAGACTGTGTCTTAAGGAACTGTCTATTTCTTTAACACTGCAGTGCATGAAGAAAGTTCAATCCCTGATGCTCACAATCTGCAGGCAGCTCACTGCTTGCAGTCTAACCATATCCTCTGATGGAAAAAGGAGAAAAGCTCCTAAAGCTGAAATGCATTAAAAAATCAAGAAAGCTCTTAGTACAATTCCAAAGTGAGTCAAAGTGCCTTCCAAAGTACCTTCTCAACCTATTTTTGGTTTAAATATCAACATGGAGATGGTAGAAAACCAAATGGTTGCAAAGATATTTTTGTTATTGCCCTTTTCCTCGCATGTATTGCTTTTGGAGGCTGGCACTTCTAAACTGGTTTTCTGCCAGAAACTGCAGCTTCAACTGCTGTGCTGCTCATGCACGCATTGTCTGGTTCTTGTCTGTCTGATAGGAGAGGTACAACACTGTCAGAGCAGGATGAGTCTGTATTTCAAACATTCGAAGATGCTACAGAGAAGCAGAATTGTGGAAGGGACTATAGCAACCAAATCCATGGTGCTTTATGTAGTGGCCAAGTACAGGGTAACAGTGATGCTCCAAAGTCTCTATTCAGCCAGAGACTACTTAGTTTTGAGGTAAACAAAATATTTTCCAGTGGCAGCAAGGACCTTAGCACCAAAGAAGTTATTCTTTTCCTTTTTCTTTTTCCCCTGAGTTAAGGGCTGGGAAGGCAAAACTTGTTTTCTAACACCCAAATAAACTTCTTCCAATAGGCATTTAAAAATTATTAAAAACCAGCTATAAAACGCTAGAGAACTGTATGTACTGCTTTCAGGACTATAAAAAGCTGTATTCAGACATTACACTTCCTGCCACTTCAGCTTCTCTACCCCCGTGGACTGGGCCTGAGCTTTTCCAGACAGGAATGCAGATTGGAGACTAAAAGCTTTGTCACAGTTTCCCAAACAGCCGAAAAATATACAGCAGGCTTTCATTAGGTGGCAGATTATAGCAGTCCCACTGAAGAATGCTGGACAGGGAAAAGTTCTTCCTCCAGGCAGCATTTTACCTTAGTTATGCCCTTTTTTGTCTTTTACTCCCTTCTCTTGCAGAAATCACCTCTTTGAACAGTATTTCTGTTTGTACTATTGCATCTGAAGGTATTCACTTTCACTGTAGGGATGGCTCTTATACGGAAATAGTGTCAAATATTTGTCTGATTTAAATTTTCACACATACTTTGGATTTTTGATGTTTAGAGTAAGAAAGGCACAAATTTCTCTTTCAATATAGGAAAATCAACATTGCTAAAGGTCTCTTCTGAAAGGTCAAGGTTAATCACAGCATCATTTAGATTGGAAAAGGTCTTTATGATTATCAAGTTCAACCAAAAACCTAACACTGCCAATTGCAGCACTAAGCCATGTTCCTAGGTGTTACCAATCAGCTGAAAATGTTCTTGTAAAAGGTCCAAAAGGAACAGAATAATCTTTTCTTTTACAAGCATGTGAATTCTCTGACCAGTTTTCCAGAATTTGGAGAGAATTCACTTCTTAAAATGCAGCCAGCCAGGTAAAAAGTTCAAACTAGCCTGATCCAAAATAATATTTCCAGATGTACTCCACTATTGAGATAAGCAGCCTTGGTGGAGATGTTACTAGTGTCTCCCTTCTGTACACATCTCTTTCTAGGCTTAGTTCACCCTTTTAAAATGTCATATCATCAGAGACCTCGGGAACATTAACCTGAAAAAAAAAAAAAAAGCCCAAACCAAAACCCCAGAGAACCAGGAAAAGCACAAAGGAGATGGAGCATGCAGCCATGTGAGTGTGGATGTTACTGGGATAGAAAGAGACGTGGAAAGATTTACTGAGCTACCACACTGATTCAAAAGGAAGCTGTTCATGCAATCCCATTGGCATCTCCATCCATGACCTTTACATGGATGTACCTGCAGCCTTTCCCACCAGATCTGGCGGATGATCTCACGGCGTTCTGGTACAAGTTTATACTGGATAACCTCTTCCAACTCTGACAGCATCTGGCAGGATACCATAGCCTGAAGGAAAAAAATCACATTCCATCCCAATCACTACAGAACAAATCTATAATTAAGGAACAGTGTTTTGGCATCAAAATCTTAAATACATAGGCTGCCCAACAGATAAAGGACCAACTGCTATACACTGGTACCTAGATGACCTGCTGATTAAAACTCCCTAAATGTCAATTCCTATTTCTTTTGAGAGGGTGGAGCTCACTTCACTTTTAGTTTGTCCCAAGGCTGCTCCTGCAAAGCTATATGTCTTATCTGACAAAAGCCATTTAGCTTGTGGGCCTACATAGGTCTTATGTTTGAGACAAGCACTACTCTGAAGTTTTATGCACATTTTAGAGACAGTCTGAAGCAGCAATGAAGGGAATGAAGTCTGAGAGCTACACTTACCCCATAGGCTCGACTGTAACTCTCTCCTGCCATTGCAGTCAGCTCAGCGTCCAGCAAGTCTCTGGCTTTGTCAATGCACTGAAATAGAGCAAAATATTGGGGCAAAGATAGTGTGTTTCATCTAGAGTCAATTGTTGATACTGCTGTTCAGCTGTTTCATCTCATGGACAAAGCTGGCATTGTTCCAGCTCTCCAACAAGAACTAGGAAAGGATTTTATCAATAGAAAGATTTGACAGGAAAACAGTGTCCAGGGCGTATTTACGGGGAGTCAAGGGAGCTTCATTCATCACACGCACAGTTTGAAGTTTGCCTTCCTACAAGGTTTGCAGTATTTCTAATCCTAATCCTACTGTCATTGTAGAGATCATCATTAATAACATTTGCAGAGGAAAAGTTCACATTTTAGTGCAAGAGAACTGGTTACAAAAGGGAGCCTCAAGAAATGAGCCTCTTGATACCATAGAATGAAAGAAAATAGCTTTCAGTGTTTTACATAACTCAACAGGATTTAATGAATTTTACAGGACAGCAAATTCCATTTCTCATCCTCAAACTAAGACAGGCTCTTCAAGCATGAAATAAATCCTGCTCTAGTTCTAGCCATTATATAATCTCTCACCTATAGCTTTTCCTGTTCAAAATGTTAAAGGTTAATTACAAATTCTCCCCTTTTGAATGCCTGGTTAATTTTACTCTGCACATCACCCAAAAATCTATGTACGGGTTTTGACAGCACAGATTCAATTACTCCTTTATCTAAGTTGGCAAGCCAGCACAGAATTCTGAGAAATGGGACTTGAGCTTCCTTGGAAAGTAAACAACACGTTCCACATCTACAGAGTTGCTCTGCAAATCACTATGACAAACAAGCACTACCAATACAGTTATCAATCTGTTTAATAGATTCATTCCTTGTCTTGGTATCACAATCTAAGATTTGAGATTTATCAATGCTACCAGAAAAAATTATAGTTATTGTACATGATACATATGAGCACTTCACTGAAACAGCTGTAAGAGAAAGAAGTGCACAAAAAATCCATTAGGAATCTCACAGGTGTCTCAGGCATTCCTGGCAATTTACAATCAGTGCCTTGTAGAATGAGACCTCTGCTGACATAATCCTTGTGCCCTGCCTGTCTAGAAAAGAGGCACAGAAGCAAAAAAAAAAGCCCAAAAAAGACTAAGGCATTCTTATGTTCTACAGACCTGGACCACTACCATCTGTACATACATTCACTGCTATGTTTCTGGAAATACAAGGTAAGATCTATCACCCAGGTCTAATATATCCATGGAAAAAGCATTATTGGGCAATTTGTAGGTTATAGCCAACTGCTTTAAAACAGTTTTTCCATTAAACTCTTTTGTCTAGAACATCTTAAACCAGGTTTTGGGATACCAACAAGGAAGATAATTACTTGCTGAGCCAGTGAGAAAAGGTCCTGATGCAGTGCCAGGACAGCCCTGTAGAAAGCACCATCATGGGTGTCCCTGGGGATCATGCAGGTATATTCTTCCATGCTGTCCCACTGACCTGCAGAGACACAGATATCCTCAGTAATGCAACAGCTGTCTCTGCAATGTGAGAACAGAACAGAACTATGATGTGATGCTTAGACATCAGTGCCTAGGCCTGAGTGCTGTGAGGTACTTCTACATTTAAGTGAGCTCTCTGACAGCTTGTCTTTGTCAGGGACACTGTTATATATATAAACATAAACACAGCTACAGACAAGAAAAACGTAAACCTTTTTCTTCTTAACAAGTTGTTATCCTTGTGGAAAAGGTTCTTTCATTCTTTGTGATGAAAAAAAATTAAAATTCTGACACTTCCAGAACATTTGAATGAATTAGTGCCATACAAAGCAAAAGATGAATTTTTCTCAGCAAAGGCTGGCAGAGAGCAAGTGATTCATAAGCTTCTCTAGTAAGTATCTCGCTATCAACATAAATAGACATTTGGACCACTACAGATTTATTCCACTTAAGACTGTCTACTCAGCAGAGACAACCTCTACAATGCTCAATAGATACTGTTCTTCTTGTAAATAAGAGTCTGCTGCAAATCTGAGAAAGTCTTTTTATCTCATTTCCAGCCTGAGCTCTGTTCAGTGTAAAGCCAAGCAAAAGGGAGCATTTAAGCAACTGATCATCTGCTCAGACCACTGTGTTACTAGAGACCACACAGGGAGACTTGATGTAAATGCAGGTTTTCCAAAGGATTTCAATATGGAAAGACACTTACTTCATTTCCCAATGCAAATAATGTCATTCCTTGATGTTGATGCTTTCTGTATTCTGTAGTTCTGAAGTAAGTTAAAACTATCTGTACTTGCACTTCATAGGCTGTCACACCCCAGCACAGGAGGATACGTTACCTAGACCCCAAGCAGCAGCAGCAGCCATCCTGGCCATCTTAGCTTGAGTTTCATCATTCACCTGGGTCCACTTTTCACAGCATTGCTGGTGGAGCTGCCCCCTAAGAATAATCCATAATTTCTGATCAGCAAAAAGCATCTTCCAAGAATTCTGCCTCATTAAACAACCACTTCCCACTGATAAGACAACAACTAGCCACATTGTTCTTTTCATACTGAGTGAAGAATAGGATTTGACTCCTCTGGCCAACTCATGCTAGTCTGATATGTCCTATCATGAGAAAATAATTTTAAGGCACACTATGTTTTGAAAATACACATCCAAAGAGAAGTTGGCATTTGTTCCTCAGCAGCTCTTAATGCCTACTTTACAAATTTGACTGATAATGCCAGTCTATAAATACAAGGAAAAGAAATCATTCTCAGGAAAACAAACAAACCACCACCAAAAAATGGATGCTCAAAATTCTTGCAAGTGTCATTAGAAGAAACATATGATCTAAATAGCTTTGGCATGGCTCCTACTGGCAAAAATTTTGAACTAACACATCAAGTCTGAAGACAAAGACTGCAGAATGAATGCTGCTATAACCTCATATGAGGACTTGTTGTGGCAAGATCTCAGAGGGCATCTGAATCTTTCATCTCCAGCAGAGAGGAAGCATCAGGAGTTTTTATATTATTTCTTTCAAATCAACTGTGAATGCTCCACTAATCAAACCAATTACCCTGGGTGTTGCAGTTCCAGAATTTCTCAGGCTGGATACTCTGTAGCAGTGAAACAGCTGCCAACTGTGAGGGAGAACAACTTGCCTTCCCTACTGTCATCCTCCCCACTCACAAAAAGGAAGATGAGTTAGTCAAACAGAACCAATGGGCTGCCATAGGCAAGACAGTAATTCTGACAGCTTAATGGCCCAGGAAGAAAAAAACCCCAAAGCCAATGAAAAACCAAGCCAAACCTAGCAACAACAGTAAATCAGGACCTCATAGATGCTGATAAAACACTACGGGTCTGTCGTGGTTTGACACGGAAGTGTTTTTTTCTGCAAAAAAGTCCTTCTAGTTCTGATCATAACCAATCAATTGTCTGGCTTGATTATTGGCAAGTTTTAAGCCACTTAGGAGTTTGACACGCCTCTGCAAATCACATTTTAAGACAGACAGAGCCAGGGAAGGCTCTGGACTTCCGTCCATCAAAGACGCAACTTGGGCCCCCGGGCCCTGCGTCCCTCAGGGCCGGGCCGGGCCCTGCTCAGCCTGGCCTGACCCAGGAGGCAGCCGCCCCCTCCTTGGCCCTGTTCTATCTGGGCCCCCCAGCCCTGCCCCATGCAGGTAGAGCTGGGCTGGCAGCGGCCCCCCTTCACCGCCACGGCAGAGCTCAGCTCCAGCTGCCCGGCAGAGATCATGGAACCGAGAGAGAAGTTCCAGCCGAGGCCGGGTGAGATTAACCCTATTAGTGCTGTTAAGATTTCTTCAGAACAGATGGGCCTGAAAATGCTGATCCTCTCCCACAGAGAAAGGTGAAAGGACATGAAGAGACAACCCAAAGTATAAGTCAGTAAAGACAGAAAGGCTGAAACCCTGAGGGAAGAGAGAGAGAGGAGAGGCTTCAAACCAGGAAGCTGAAATTCTGTTGCAAAAACTCTTTGGGGATGAGCTGGACTCCTGGAGTTTCTGCTGTAATTTCATAGAGCATCGGAGGGGGTAGAGCAATTGGGAGCTAAGGTGCCTCTGCATTTTTTTTCTTTTATTCTTTTGGCTCCAGAGTGTTTGGACTCAGTTTACCTTCACTTGGAGGGGTGTGCAATACACCAGAAGCTGATTCTGCCTAGTGGGTGGGGGGCATGGTCCCACTGTCTGATATGAACTGACACTTGGAATTTTTGGCTGCTTAGGGGGGTGGGGGGCATGGTCCTACCCTTTGATGTGGACTGATTCACTGATTGAACCTACCATAGAAAGGAACCAGGAGGGGTGAATGTGAAGATGACCCCAGTTCCTAGAGATGAAGATTGCTCCTAGAGAAGAGTAAAGACCTTGCTTCTGAACGGCTCAGCCTTAAATTGACACCCCATGTTAGCTCAAATTGAAACCCTCGAAAAGCAGCTGTGGGGAAAGCGGTGATTCGAGGTTAGGGACTTTTTCACTGCAAGCAGAAAACCTCCTGGGTGGCTGTTTTGCTGTGATATTGAACCCATAAGAGAGTTGTCTCTAGTGGGAATGTCTCCATATGGTCAGCAAGAAAGAGACTCCTCTCTCTTTATGTGAACTGAAAAGATTATAGAGGTGGTAAACTGTCTAAAATCTCAAGAGTTGTTTCTACATGATCAGCGTGAAAAAGAAAAGTGGGGGTAGGAAAAGTGTTCTAAGGGTTTAGTCTGATTCTAACTTTTGTTTCCTTCTTTTAGGTCTGTTAATAAACTTCTTATAGTCTTTTAAGTTTGTGCCTGCTTTGCTTTCTCCTAATTCTTATCTCACAGAGGTAAAATAAGTAAGAAATGATTTGAACTAAACCACTACAGGGTCCTACAGGAATAACTACATGAGGAGACAAATGGCTAAGAATGTATTGGCTGTACTCTCAAAATATCACAGCAGAGTACTGAAACAATGATGCTGCATAATATAATTCTAGATTATCTGCCTTATCCTGTCAAGCAAATTCCAGCAGCACAACCAGTCAAGTTGAATACTGCTGAAGAGTATCAGCAGCCAAACTATGGAATCCTCAGCCTTAGGATGATCCCTCTAGAATCAGCTGCAAGGCAGCAGACATCACTTTGCAAAAGCACTTCTGAATTGTAAAAACATCTGCAGAGTTGGAGTCCAGTTCCACAAGAGAACTTGGAGACTCTGACTGCTGTCATCACTACAGACTATCAATAGATCCATGATATCTCACTCTAACAGAACAAAATTGTCCTTCTGTTGTTCCACAGATTTGTTGCTGATACATGAATAAGTAGGAGGTTCAGAAAGGACACTTTACACAAATACACATCCTGCAGGAGGGAAAAATTCTTCAAATCCCTGATGAGAACCACCTACTGGTAGAAATGCTGGTTAAGGAATGCTCAGTAAGAGGATTTATGTTCTCTACTGGAAAAGCTACATTCTATAAGTCTCACCCTTGTTCAGAAACAAAAAGGGCAGAAAAATGCTGCCAGAATTCAGTTTCTCAAAACAGTCCTGTTTCTAGCAGTAAAATGACTTTAGTGAAGAGGAATCTCTTTACTATGGTGTCATCCTGTGGGTTCATGTCAGGACCCATCAGGAGAGAGCTCATGACATGCAAAGTTCAGTAGAAAGGCGGAACCTGGACGAACCCACACCTGCCCCTGGGTACAACTGCATGCCACAGTGAACAGGGTGCCTTCTCCAATTATCTTCTTGCAATTGAACAGCGAGAAAAAACAGAAGCCCCCAGTTAAGTAGCGAGCTGTAAGTCACCAGCAGCTCACCCTCTCACAAACACTGACTTGAATCAAGTTATGTGTTGACAACAGACATTTGACACAAAGCTTGAAATACTAAATGTCCACAAAGACAAGGCTTAAGAAATGCTGAAAAAGACTGATAAGGAAAACCTCATCTTTCTACAAGGCATAGGTTCGACACTGAATAAACACAGAAATCTCTCATGTTTTAATCAGAGTTTAAAAAGGAGGGTCACAATGAGCTACTTTTATGACTGTTTCTGACAAGTTCTGCTCAGTTAATGTTTCCTCTCTTTACAGTGTCTTTCTGTGTTATAAATGGAGTTGACCTGATTACAAGACTGCAGATTCTCTTCCAGAGAGACCTTAACTCACCAGATGGCCAGTCCCAAAAGGCTTAGAGATGTTATTACCAATTCTAACTTCAATGAACAAAGTGATATGCTGCACAAATATTCAAACTATTAAGTACATGGGAGTAAATAGGAATTCAGGCAAAAAATTTGCAACTGAACGACAACAACCAGAGAATAGATAAACACCATCTCCCTCACTCTTTAGGCATTCCCCACTTACCATTCACCAAGTGCTTCCAAGCAACGCATCCGTCCCAGCATCAGCTCAGGATCATCTTTGTTTGTGTCCATCTTCTTGTCATAGGCCACCAGAGCATCTTCCCATTCATGAAGCTTTTCATACCAGGTAGCTTGAATTTCCTAAGGGAAGGGGAAAAAAAAGTAAAAATAAACAGCAAGATTAACATCGATCATTCTGTATTAACTACCACAGCTTTTCCTAAAAAATTCTGTGTCTATGCTGGTCACTTCATCCTCTTTTCATTCTAAATATCATCATGGAATTCTGTGATACAGAGAAGAGCCTTGAGCTAGTGTGAAAACTGGAATCCTGGCATTGTTCCACCTGCCCAGAAATGAACTCAGGTTTACCAGAGGGATTAATCCAACATCACCCCCTTACTCAGTGCCACTGAAATGCCAGCTCAGCAGCTGGTGCTTTTCTTTTGGGAGAGGTGGAGTGAGTGGAATAGGAAAAAGGGTAAATCTGTAACATATTCCACTTCCCATTGTTGCACATGCCTGCATTCAAACAAGAAAAACAGCCCTGTTTTGTAAAGCTCTTAAGTGCAGCTGTTTGAAAAATCATGCCTTTAAACTGACTGTAAAAAAAAGCCCAAACTTTGAATCTGGCTACTGCTAGGCAATTACTTAATACAGCAGGTAGTATGAAGTTGGGGTCCAATCACACCCTTCACAAGGGAAGGCTATGGTTTGTGACAAAGCCACTAAAAGTCAGTGAAGCAGTGATCCTTATCAGCTAAACACTTTTCTTCAGTTTTTCTAGATTTTGTTTCTCATTTTCAAGCAATAAAATGCCTTAATATGTTTCCATACTTTTCTCTGCCAGTGTTCTTCTGCTCAGTCCTTGGAACCTCATGTCTTGACATAGGCTGCAAAGCAGATTCTTTTCCCAGACCTGTGGGCAGGGTCACCATAAACCATGCTTTGCATAGTTGCCAGGTCTTCAACTTAGCCTTTTAACTTCTCAGCTAAGTCATATTTCAATTAAGTCCATGAAAGTAGAGCTCACAGTGCCTCTTAATTTTCTTTTCATTGCATATTCTGGCAAACTTTGTGCTTTGAACTACATTTACTGCTAGAACTGCATTGCTGCTAAAGAGTGAAGTCAGAATTAGGTAATGCAGAATTTTGCTCAATCCACCCAAGAATTATAAAAAGCTGTAAATATGTTCTGAAGTCTGTACTTCTCCCAGAAAGGACTTATTTTCCAGTCTAGGTCAAAACCACACATAATACTACACCAGAGGACTTCCACCATTTTGACCTTATACCTGGTTCCGGCTTTCTAGTGGTTACTACTTAAAGAGGCTGGTCTACTGTGCTTCCAGGGCTGCCTTCCTTTTCCTAATTATCCTAAAACACTGCAACAATTACCACTGCAAAATCATCTTTTTACTAGTAGAACTACCAGGAATGCACAGGTGGTTTGGTCCTTGAACACAAGTTAAATGACTTACAAAATGAGAAGTAAGAAAAAAAGGTACATTATTCTAAGAAAGACACAGAACAAATACATAATGGGGTTATTTGACTTCAGCGAGGAGTGTAAATTGTAAGGGACTGGTTAACTTGCTATTCTAAATATCACCTGGGAACGCTTTTAAGAGAGACTAGAGGCATGACTTCTATTAAATCCTTACCTGGAAGGTGTTGATGCAGTTTCTCAAATTCTTCAAGCTTAGAACAGGAACTTATTCCCTCCCTTCCCAACTTACCCTAAATAAAAGGGCTTATGTTGTCAGGATTGTCGAAGTTTGACACGGAAGTGGAGAATGCTCACAGCTGCATTTCGTATCAACAGCAGCTGCAAAATTCTCCTCCAAGTCAGGTTCTTGCAGCCCTCCCTGTACCCAGCATTTGCTGCAAAGCACCCACTGAACATCCCTGTAGGCAATGCCCTTCACCATGAACAATGAAATATAATAAGCATGGATAGAACCTCGATGTGATTGATTGAGAAAACACACGACCACCCACCAAAAAACTAACTACAGAAACCATAAAAACATAAGACATGAAGAAGTGAATTATCCAGCAGGACTCACCAGCTCCCCAAAGTGCTTCATGGCATATTCCAGCACCCCAGCAGCTGCTTCTGGCTGTTGGAGTTTATTGTTAATGCTGGAAAGGCAGGAAAATAAAGATGATTTAACACAGTTGGCATAGCAGGGGTTGGTAGAAGCTTCTACTTGATAATACCAAGCTCTATCATTTAGAAATACCAATGGAACACTCTCCTTTTTGTTTAAGGCTTCCACATGAACAATTAAAATACATAAGGCACAGGAAGACTATGTATTTTCAAAAAAAGCAGGTGCACATGTTCTCTGCACATAAGCCCAAGACTTGTTACACAAAACAGAGATGGTATATGATTATCAACTCTAAGTAACAGCCTGCATAGCGAAAAGAATTGCTGCCAATAATTTTAAAGGCACGATTTTTCAAACAGCTGCACTTAAGAGCTTTATAGTACTAACTTTTTTCCTCTCCTTTCTCTTAAACAAACCACCGTCTCCTTTAAAAAGCAGAGTAGAGATTTCAATGATACAGGAAACAGTCTATATCATTAAAACAGTTGACGAATGTCACCAGGAAATTACCTAAGAAGTGTGCAATTCTAATTTCAGTTTCATATTTCATACAAAGCCTCTGCATTGGTACTAACCAGCACCGGTGCTTTTCTTTCGCTGGTTTTCAAGAACATGCCAGAAACTGCTGCCATCACAACCAATCCTCAGTGTGTTACCAGGTTTTGCAAGGCCAGCTGAATTTTATGAAGTACAAGCAAATAGAGTACTCTTGAACCTGACTCTCTAGTTCATGATGTACAGCTATTCTCATAAATTAATTCTATTTCACACTGGTTTTCTTATCTTACTTTTCTTATCAGAAATGAGGTACTCAGTGAGCAGCAGTTCTCCTAAACTCCAATTTAATGAAGAAATTAAGTTTTTATTAAGCCTCTGCTGTTTTATAAAACTTGTTTATGAACAGCCTCTGGTCCATTGCCTTCCTCTTTCCCTAGAGAGACTGGAGAACCTGAAGTGCAAATTGTTCAAGGCAAAATCATAACACCCGAGCACCAAGAACACATCCTATAGCCCAATATTAACATTAGTTAATGTTTGGAATGGAAACAGTGTAATTAACAAAACAAAACATGGCAACAGAGAGCAGTGCAAAGAGACTTTCAGTGGTCTTTGAATAGGACCATAGACACAGGCAGCTCTCAGAAATGCTCTTTCTTACCTGCCATCATTAGAATGGCTACATGATTTCCCCCTTAAAAGAGGGCAGGGGATCAGTAAGACATGAAAATCTAAATTATTAAAAGGAGTAATACAGAGACAATAAAAGGGAAAATTTTCAAATTAATGCTACATTTTTTCTGTCTCTGGAAGCCTCCTTTCCTGACAAGTAAAGAATCAAGCTCCTAGACATACTCTGGATACCTGTGAAGGTAAAGTGAGATACTCTTGGAAATAGGACTTCAGATTGGTTGAGCTAAATCAGATTTAGCCAGACTAAAAATACACCATAACCACAGTACAAGATGACTGGCACTCAACAATGGCAAGCATTTGAAACAGACCCGTGCCATTTCTTTTAACAAGATAGTCAAAAATCTCACTACCTCCAGCTAGCTTCCCAAAGGGAAAGCTTGGCAGTAGTCTCATAAAAGTGATAAATGGCTGTCACGTTTCATGCCCTGATGATTTTAAGAGCCATTAGCAGACACATCACTTCCAGTATGTCAGACAGTTAATTTCTTCCAAGTTATCTTTCGTGACAACACTTCCTGACAAAATTGGCCACTATCTTTTATTATCCAACAATTAGCACTGATTTTCTGCTGCTCCCTGGTACACTCAACGACTCCTTTTGTTTCTTACTTTCTTGGCTGTCCAAAGTAGAATTAAGTGTGTCAAATCTTTTAATGGTCAGGTTTCAGCAAAGGGAAGGAAAAGATGGGGAGGGAAAGGAGAAAGACTTTGACTTACTAGAATACACAGGAGTATTTGTTAATAATCATAAATTACTCTCTTTTAACAAATGATCTAGAACACCGAGAGCAGTGACAGGTAATTTTGTGGACTAGGATAAGCCTCTTACTGGGATATCACCTGGCAGCTGCTTCTCCCTGTGCTTAGGACCATTTCTGCAAAAGCAGCAGATGTTGTGGCTCCCTGCTCCCAGCCCATTTTGTGTATACATATTTTAACCTGGTACATTCACAACACACATTTAGAAAATACAACATTCTGTGCTTTCCTTCCCTTTCACCTTTCTTCCACGAAGGCACTGTCCCTCTCCCTGCAGACTTGAGGAGTCTATGCTCAGACAGAATCTTCCTAAATGTCATAACACTCTTAAAAGCACTACAGAGCTGTTTCCTAGCCACTGTGCTGGAGACTGAGCAGAAAGAAAAACACTGCACAAAAGCATCCAGGCACTCAGAAAAGGCCCTTAGGGCTAATATTCCAGCCAGGCAGAATTGCCAGGGGTTTTTAGCCACAGTGCTGCTGCTTGAAATCAGGGCAGTTTACCGGATTAGAATCAAGGGGATGGATTTCTCCTCATATCTAGAAAAAAAACCCTACAAAATCTCTCTGTATTAAAACAGAAGTGGAAAAACATCTTTCAAGATAGAAACAATGTTGTTTGCTAACTTGCCAGACAGTAACTTAAGTCTTTGTTTACTGGCAGATGTCCTTGCACTTATTCCTAGTTCAGAATAATGTTAAGTTCAATATTAAAGAAAAAGATCAATTGTTCCCCATGTCCACTGAGGGAAGAACATGGTCATCAGTTCATTTTTGTCAAAAAGCTAGAAAAAACCCCACCACTATCTCCTACTTGAAAGCTTGGCAAGAGGGCATAAAAGAATATTTTAGGGCATTTAGAACATTTTAGAAATTTTTAGGTGTAGGTTTGATAGGTCACAGGTAACATCTCATCTCTCAGGAAAGGCCCAAGTATTCATCTCTGCTGCCTGCTATGGGCTGACAAAGCCTTCTAATACTAATGTTCAAGGAAAAGATTTCAAAATTACGTATTTTCAATGCTATCATACTTACCTAAAATATTCAGAAGCTATTTCAAGGCAGAGCTGTCCCGTGCTTGCAAGTGGGACACCACAGAAATAACAAGATTTCCTGAGTCATATCAACTAGACTTTTATATACTTTAAAGTAATGCACTATTTTCAGTGCTTAATTCCCACCATTTTGTTTCACTTTTTTTTCAATAAACAAACTGATTAGAAAAAACAACAAAACAACAGAGAATCCTTACACTTTCCATCTAAATGAGCAAAAAACAGTTGCAAAACTAATTCTTATCAGTAAAGTTTGGTATGAATTCAGCCCATCTGGGCTCACTACATAATTATGTGATGCAGAACAATATAATTTAAATCTCCCCTCGTTTATTAAACAGTATCTGTACTGTAGCTGGAATAATGTCCAACCCTGACCTATTTGGAGCACTTTATCATGATGAGTAGGATATTAAAATGCAAACAAGCCTTCTGATAAAAAACATTTTCCAATTGATACGTCACTCTATCCCTACAAGAAGTGACTACCCTTGGCAAACTCCCTAACATAAAAATCTTGGTCAAAAATCTAAAATCTTCAAATTTTATTAGTAGTGAAAGGCTACATAAACCTACTTCTTGATTATTAAGATATCAAAACTGTAGGTCTTACATGTACACTGAGTTAGAATCACAAAAAAAAGAACAATATTTAAGAGAAATATACTCCTATTGCTTGTATATTTTAAAGGTTATTTAAACAGAAACCAGACATGAACTGGGAATCAAAAACAACTTCACTGTCGGAAGCAAACTCAAACTATGGACTTCTCCCCTCCACAAATCCAAGGCATAAATGTGTAATGTTTATTGGAAATGTCCTCTTTTATGCAGTCCTGGGAGCTGTCTTCCATTATCTTTGATATTGACAATATTCTCTGTCACTCAAAATATATTACGTTTTCAAGAACTCAGAAGCAACCAGACTCTCCACATCTTCTCATAAAAAAACCCCTTTATTTTAACAGAGCCTTTTCAAGACATCCCAAACTTATCCATGAGGGAACAAACACATTTCCTATTGCCAGAATGCATCCCAAAACATAATAGAGAAACCTCATTTTTGCAATAAAGCAGCTTGCATGCAGAGTCTAGACAAGAAGACAAATTCTTCCTTTTTTCAGTCTCCTCAAGTTTGTTTAAAAAGATTCTCTGTCATAGATTTTACCACACTCAGTCAAGCTTGTTTTTCCTTCTGAAGAAGTGCTGAGAGCTGCTTCTGGGATTGGAAGGCATTGCTACTTTGTGGAGACTTGGGGGAACAGATAATCCCCTGGCAAAAGGAATTGGCTTTGTTGGCCATTTTCCCCAATTCTATGATTTATTTGCGTTCAGGCATCCCCCAGTCCTTGACTCAAGAAACTTTTGAAAACAACCGACAGTCCCCAAAACAACTCAGAAAACCAATGCATGTTCATCATGCCACTAAAAATTATTCCCATTCCAGGTACAAATATGTTTGAGAAACTGATACCAGGAAAGAATTGTTTTCAATAAAGAGTTGTGATGGTCGAGTGCTTCCAGGCCAGAGTAGCCCCTTCAGCTTCCAACAAGGACACACTGTATTTCTCATAGGCATCAAAACTTGCCAAATTCCCAATCTTGATATAAATGCTTGCAAATCAAATAAAAACATTCATCTGATTTGAAAGAAAAATCAGTGAAAAATGTTACAATAAATTTCTTACCCAGCCCTCCTACTTAGACTACAAAAGGTTTTGTATCACCTATTTTTTATTAACCAGAAAGCAGAGAAGAAAAAAATTACTAAGCAAGATATTTAGCAAATAAAGGTGAAACACAGACCTATGCTACAGCTACACAGATTTGTTATGCAAAGAGGGAATGCCTTGAATAAAAAAAGCAATCAATAAAATGACAGCAGGAAGTAGCAGTGTTTTGTTTCTCACTGAGCCCTCTCCCCTGTTCCACCTGTCCCATATAACTTCAGAGGTTTACAACATGTTCACGACCATAAAGCTGTAGCAGAGTGAATGCTGGAGCATTTATGAACATCTCCAAAGCCAAAGGTGAACAGTTTCACTTCCTGGGAGGGAAAAGCAAGATTTCAGAGCTCCAGCCAAGTGTGGACTCCATGATGGGCCAGCTGAGAGCTGATGAGAGCCTTTGCCACCTCAGCAAGCACCAGGAATGCCAGATTCTAAGCATTTGCCAGATGCATATTAAGGGGTTTGCAATGAATGGCTACCAAATAAATAGCCACAGGGCACTGAGCTTTTCTTCTTGTCTCAGCTTTGCTTACACCTGCCAGAACAGCTTCCCAGAGAAGGCAATCATTTAAACTCACTTCTAATTTAATCTGGCCCTCCAGGGACAGGAGATAACTGGTTCTAATCAAGTAATACTAATATATTTGAATTTAGTAACATCAATCAACATTATAAACATATGGCACGTACAAATTGAAACCATGTTTAGCCTCAGTTGTCCCAATCACTTCAGAACTACATCATGAATCAAGTCAAAAAGGATTTGTCACATGTGCTTGACCTTAGGATCTTGTCTTTTTAGCTATCATGTACCACAGCATTTCCACATACAAAATACAATAGAGGAAAACTAGGGTGATGGATTTCAGGCCAAATGATGCTCAATTTCTCCATCAATATTGGGGAAAGGAAAAAACAGGACCCACTCAACAATCATGGAACTCAGTTCTCCCCAGCTATGCCGCAAACTTTACAAAATGTAACAGGATCCTGAATTCAAATCATAAGTAGAACAGTACAGAACAGTGGAACAGCTTTTCTCAGCTCCAGCTACTGACCTAACCTGGCAATGACGACCATCTGTAGCTATTGCTTCCTCAGTGACTACATTCAGCTCTCCATGAAACTGGGAAAGACTCATCTTTCAAATACTCATTAAAGTCAAATTCCACTAAGGGTGGTATCTCTGCCAAGGGATGTCTCTGCCCAAATCTCCTTTAATGCCTTCTCAAAAGTAATGACAGATGGGAAGATTTGTGCTCTCTTCCATTCCTGCATAATATGTCTGTTGTCCCTTGTGAGGGTGGATGACCCCCACAGTCTTCCCGGATGGGGGAGAGCTTCTGGAGTCCTTGCCAGTAACCAGAGACGGACGGGACTTCTGAATCTTCTTGGACTCAAGGTTGTTTATTGCTATCTTATCAGTAAAGTACAAGTAGACAGCAGAGCATTCAGCTGAGAATATGCAAAAGGCATGGTATAAAAAAACCCCGCAGCTCTCTAACAGACACATAACCAATTACACATTATTTTAATTTTTCTACCAATGCCCAATGAATACTTGGACATGTAGCCTTCTACTGTGGCGATTTTTAACCAATTATTTTATGCTGCCAACACTGCAGAAAATGGAGTAAGTGAAGGAGAAGGAAGGAACCTGAAAAACGACAGGAGTTCTCCATCTTGTCTTCACTCATTTACTATACTAACAAACTCAAAAACTCTAAATTTTTCATCCTGTGACAAACTACATATTATACAATCACCTAACTTACACCTTTGCAGATTCTAAATAATCTCTGAGGCTTAGCAGCCTTTTCCATGGACAAAGGTTAAAAGCAATGTTGTACAGGGGGGTAAAACACCTCAGAATAGGCAGAGAAATATTCCCTGCACTTTGGATTCCAACAGTCACCCTCTAACACAGAACAAAGTATTCTCTTTTAAAACAGGTAAATCAAAGTACCCAGAAGAAAGATGGCTTGCATTCAGACATACAAATTAGAAGCTGAATCCAAAAAACCCTGTCTGTCTCATTTCCAATTAAATACTCCAGTTTAGAAAAGGGATTTGGAGGCCTTTTTGCAGTGTACTTTTGTAACATGTGTGTTCAACTGAATCTTGGATCCTTCCAAAATTTGTACAAAGAGGGAATGCATGGACCTACAAGTGGCTCCTCTCTTCTACACCTGCCTAAGATAGGAGAGTTATGGTAAGTGGGAGCAAGAGCAGAATGAACTGAAGTCCTATGTAACACAATGGAGGTGTTAACAGAGTGGCTTTTTGGGGCAGAGAAGCAGAGCCTGACATGTCCTATTCTCTGTTCCAACTTTGAGAAAAACACATTTCTCATCACAGGAAGCCGGAGAAGAATTTGCCCCTGGGAATGACAGAAGCTCCAGCTGGAAGAGGGCTCAGACAGGATTAGAGGCAGAACAAAAAGGTCAGGCTTTCATCTGTGTGCAGTGGCACTTTCTGGTCTGAAGTATAAAAAGCAATTTTGCTGTGGAAGGTTTCTGGAATGTCCATGACAAAAATTGACTGAAGCCTATGGTCTGCTGTGTAGGTATCCTCAGTGCTTTAATCAAATTGTACTTGTGTATCTCTGGCAATATCTCAGCTCACCAATCCCACACAGTGTCCTCGCCAGCTGACACAACAGACTCAGTGGTTTTCTCTGTAGCACACCACACAGGCAGTCAGTCACCCACAAGACAACTGCTTGTTTGGAGAGCTCTAATTCTGACCTCCTCCTAAAGATCCCCTCTTCCTTTTCTATGAATATTCAGGTTTATGAGACACTTGTATTCATATTCTACTCCTGCAGTGCTTTGACACCTTCATCTCCCAAAATCTTCACACTCTTGTGGGTCTTTTTTGGAGAAAAACTATTAGCCAGCCCCAGTGTAAATTGCAGGCAATAACAAAGCATCAAGCAACAACTGTAGCAGAGCAGAGGAGGGAGAGAAACTGCATCAACAAGCGATTGTGCTTTCTATTTCTTTAAAAGCAAATGTCAGCAAGGCTTTTCTAATGGTTCTAAATCAAGCAGAAATCCTGCAGCCACTTTGGATCAGCAAAAGAAGCCAAGATATGTCAGTTGGGTTTGCCCTAATGTCCTTTGTAAGAGGTGCAAGATTAGCTTTCTTGTTTCCTTGGACATCAAGAACCTTTCACGGCTTTTATGCAAGGAGCAGATATATGAAGCATTTAATCCTTTATTTCATCTTATTTCTGCCCATTATCATAATCAGAAATTTTGCAGGAAGATGCAAGGACCCACATGTTAGGCAATTACAGAGCAGCTGGTCTGGGGAGAAACAACTTATCCTGAAGACTCTAGAACTATGCCTGCAGACCTTTTGCAAAAGGCTGCACCTTTGCTGAAATGGTTTTATTTGGAGATCAAACTGCTATAATAAAATACTGAACTGTTAAAAAGATACAAAAGAGGAGAGGAAGTTGCTATCTCAGCTAGCTGAGACTGGACCAACACTCTGTCTATAAAAGTTTAAGATTTACTCTAAAATCTACTCCTTACATAGCTAGGAATGTTTTGATTACCCATAGATTTTCATCTCCAAATCCTATTAATAAACTGGCCTCCATAACACTGGAGTTAGATCACATTGCCTGTAAAAACAACCACCTTGTGTCAATTTTAGATAGACTCTCAGCATTACTTAATATCCTTTCACTTGCCCACTATGAATAAACAGAGGAGTGGGTTTTTACTTACACATTCTGCAGATTTCATTCCATCCCACCCTCAGATATCCTACCTCTAAAAGAACAGCACTGGATTTTACAGCATTAATAGTGCAGAGACCCCAGTGTCCAGAGAGAAGAGGATTAGATGCTTAACTAATTAATTTGCTAAAATATTGTCTAAATTAAGAAATACTGCAAGCAGAGAGTTACCCCCTACAACTTCTGAGGAATGTATTAGTACAACTTGTAGCAGCCAGGGCTACCTTCTAGGGAGTTACTGTCCTTGAACTTCTATAAACTCACCCATTTTGAGCAGCCTTTTCACATTCTGGATCTCTAATGCTCTCACGTTATTTAACTGCCAAAACTTGTCACCAAGAGGGCTCCAATCCAATAGGCAATAATTGCTGGAAATTCTCCTCATTTCCTAGCCCTCTCTGACACCCCTTCAAAGACAGAATTGAGGGAAGTCTCTCCTACTCTCCCCAACATTTCCTGGCTGAAACCTGTTTCAATTTCACCCTGTAAACACTTGATTTGAACAGATGAACTGGGAGGGGCCAGCAAGCTTTTCATAGTTTCAGGGGGGTGGAGGTAAACAGAAAAATAGTATATAAGATGCTTTGAGACAGACTTGTAAAGTGCACAGACTCTGACAGGAGGGGTCTGAAAAAAAGCCACTTCTTCAGGCTCCACCTTCAGAGACTCACTTCACTGGAAGCAAGGAAGATACAAGGCTGCTGCAGGAAATTTCATACCTACCCCAGCTGCATTCAGACTACTGCAGTCAGCTGGAAGGTTTTTGTTGCTGTAAGCAAAAATGACAGCAAGACCCACGGTTCAGCTGGCATGGCTCTGCATTGTCACCGTGTCCATGGCGATCTACCCAGCACTGCTGCAGAAGCCTCCCAAGAGGAGAATGATCAATGGGAATGCACAGTCAAAGATGCCAGGCTGCTGTGAGGAGATCAAGGAGCTTAAGTTGCAGGTAGCTAACCTCAGCAGAATGCTGCAGGAGCTGTCCAAGAAGCAGGAAGGGGACTGGGTGAATGTGGTGATGCAGGTGATGGAGCTGGAAGGCAGCACCAAGAAGATGGAGTCCCGCCTCATCGACGCTGAGAGCAAATACTCCGAAATGAACAACCAGATAGACATCATGCAACTGCAGGCAGCTCAGACGGTCACACAAACATCAGTTGGTAAGGAGGGAGTCACCAAGCTCCAGATACACCTCTCAGTGCACAACTAATGACTAGTTCCTAGTGCGAGCATGTCTCACTGACGTGGTTAGCAAGCATGCATACTGAGTACTGCTGCTTAAGCAGTGATCCTGAGAAAAGTAATTTGAATTCGTTCATCTGTATTTTTATATCTATGTCTGTTCTCAGGGAGCACAGAAACTGAACAGGTATTGCATTTCTACATTTCATATTCAGTGCAGTATTTCATTTTCTGAGCACTGCAGTACCAATCCTAAAAGAAGGGGAGATGGCTTTGTAAGGGAATGGCTCTGGCAGTAATAACCTGAGTTCACAGTGCTGACAGGAGACTAGAAATAGTTAAAACAATTAGAAATGCTCTCCAGGAATTACTAAAGATTTGTAATTGTATCCTTACAACTATCTCTGGACCAGAGTATAAAAGAGTGATCCATTATTTTTGAATGATAATTCTTAAAAATTCAAGGGTATAGATGATGCAAGATACAAACTGTGATATAAACATAGCCAGACCACAGTTAAGTTCTCCAAAATTCTCTTCCCTGAGGGAAAATTTCATTGCACATAGTGATTGCACGGGCCTGTACTAAATGTGGAATGCAGGTGCATTTTTAGATCAATTGCCTGAAAAGGCACTTCTAGAAGAAAGCATCCTTTGTTGACTTTTCTCTTCAAATGAAATTCACTTCAAAGAGCTTAAATCTCAGTCTCAATTGAGTTTGCCAAAAAACTTCATTTGGATTATTTTTAACATTAAGGAAAAACTTCTAAATCTATTTACTTAATTCGTCCTCTAAAATATTTCCACCTAGTTAGTTTTGACACATCCTTATTTACAGTAGGCCTTAAAAAAAGGTCACACCATTAACAAGTCTCTTTGAAACTGTAGAAAAAACAATAACACACAGCAGAAACTGGCCCAGAAGGTATTTAAGACAGATGTGTCTCACCTCATCTGGTAAGAGACATTTTTGAAAACTGTCAGACAGGATAAACCCTTGCTTCAGCTCATTTATCCTCCTCAGAATAGCTGTGCATTTTACCATCTTCAAGTCAGTTCCTGTACCAGGAGGAAAAGAGGCTTTCACAGACTGACTGACTGCAGCTAAAGGCACCTTCTCTGTCACAGATGCCAGTGCAGAAAGGGCTGAACAAATATCCCTCATCCACAAACTTGGCCAACATGTTCACACACTCAAAACAGACATCTGGCAGCAGGCCTGGCCATCCCATTAGGTAAGTCTCTGAGGGAGAGGGACAGCAAATATACCTTCCAGCACAGACACACAGTGGCAATGTGAAGAGAAAGCAGACATATCTTTTTGCATAGCAAAGGTTTAAAAAAAAAAAATTTAATAAAAATCACAAAATCACAGTATTACAACATCTTTTGCCAATGCATACACTCAAATGCATACTCAAAACTAAGCCATTTCAGGAAAACATTTGACTTGTGGAAAACCTTCTTCATTACTCCTTGTATTACAAACTAAACTTTGCAGAAACCACCTTCACAGAAGAGGAGTTCTTTCTGCTCAGATTCTCACTTTCTGGTTCTGATTCAAGTAGATGCTGTTTATGACTGCTCATCACTTTACCAGAGGAACTACCGAATTTCTGGTGTTTACAAGCTACCACCCGATGAATTTTTGGGAATTCCAGATCTGGAGGTAAGGATGTTTAGTACACAATATTACATGTTTTTTAAAATAGAATCAAGAAATACTTCTCTACAGAGATGAAAAGAGCACACACTACGTTTTGCTATCTCACACTTGCCATCAGCATCCTTACATAAGCAAACTTCAAGGAAAGAAAAACTGTACACTTAAGAAGGAAAATAGATAAAGGGTTTATCTAATAATTTTTAGCTACGGGTTTTAAACAAAATAGAAATTTCTTCAGGTTGTGAAATCTGGAACAATGTCTTGTGTTAAGAGAACTGAACCTTCCTAAGTCTACTGACAAGTAACCACTGCCTTTTTTTTTCTATTCCAGGTATTCTGTGACATGGAGACAGATGGAGGTGGCTGGACTATCATCCAAAGACGTAAAGTTGGTTTGACATCATTCAATAGGGACTGGAAACAATACAGGGAAGGATTTGGCAATATTAGGGGAGATTTTTGGCTGGGAAATGAAAATATCTACCGACTTTCAAGACGCCCTACTGTTCTGAGAGTAGAGTTGGAGGTAATTAATAAGCTTTTAATTTCAGCAGCAAAAGGCTTTTTGTACAAAGTGATTCCCCAGTGCCAGATACCAACTCCTATCTTGGGGAGGCCCAAAGGATTTGCAGGCTTTAATTACAGGAGGAAGTGGGATCAACCTATGGATAAATTCACACACAAGACAGAAGTATGTTCTTTCCTGTGCAGTGGCACAACCTTCTGTCTGCAAACATACTGTGTCTTCAGAATGTGTGGGTTTCTAGGAAATCCTGCAGAAGCCACTGCATACAGAGATCAAAGTGCTGACCATCTCAGGTTTAAAAATTCAAAAAGAGGTGTCCCATAAAGTTTTCAAGCCTCTGAGTATTTTCATTGTGCAGAACTTCCAGCCTGGGTACAAGAATTTGCATTGTATTACCCTCAATTTCTTCAGTCTGCTAAATGCTTGGGTTTGACTTAGACTTGTTTATAGCAGGCACAATAGCTTTGATGGATGGGACATGTATAAACTGAAAGGCCTTATATCTAAAAGTCACTGTTTCAGAGGGGAAAAATTACTTGAGGCAGCACACTAACACAAGGATATGGAATGCAAGAGCTGCACATCAGGTTTCTGACATATTGTACAATATGCAGGTAAGACTTGGAAGTTTCATTCTTTGCTCTGGAAAGTTCCTTTGCCTTAAAAGAGCAGTTTCTGCAGTCTGAGATAGTAATTTTTTACTATATATATGTATATAACCATGGATGTTGGAGTCTTTTCATAACCATTCTAATAGAACTGATTTCTTCTCCCCTGTTCTGTGCAGGACTGGGAAGGTAACACACGCTATGCCCAATACCAGCAGTTCACCCTGAGCAATGAAATAAATAGCTACAGGCTGTTTGTGGGGAACTACACCGGGAACACAGGGCGGGATTCCCTGAGGTACCACAACAACACAGCTTTCAGCACGAAGGACAAGGACAATGACAAGTGTGTGGATGACTGTGCCCAGTTCCGTAAAGGTAAAACACACAAACCCCTTCCTGTCCCAAGAGAGATGCTTGGGTCAGTTTTAGAGAGGCCAACACTCCCTATTTCTGTGCAACTCGTAATATCTGAATGGCAAATCAAGGGAGAGGTGACCAATTCTGGAAAATACACTTATGTGGGAAATCTGGCAGTTAAAGCTCATTTACAAAGATGTAGACTGTATTACAGACATCAGTACTCCTAAATAACTTTTCTGTGCTCTCGCCCACACACAATTACCCAGCCCATAATAGTATCTGCCAGACCTTCTCCCATGCTGATGCAATACAGTGATACAAGAAGTTATTCCTTAATATCTATCAGTTTTTTTTTTTTTTTTGTATTTTTTTAAGTTTTCAAGTCATACTATTAGGCACTTGTAATTCTTCTCCTATATTCACCGCCACATTCAGCTTGATTTGTGATCTTTATTTCTACCTTATTATAAGACTCTAATGAGGTTACTCTTGTCATTTAATTTAGTATTTTTGAGTTCGGGAACTTTTTAAACACCTTAAGGTGCTCTAGTGAATTACCCAGATTAATTTCCTATGCGAATACACTGAGCCAGAGTCAGAAACATGTCAAGGAAATATTCTAAGAGAAATGAGCAACTAAATGAAAAGCTATTGGACTAATTTGACTATAGAACTGTAACACCTTTAAGTTCCTAAATATCTATGTTAAGTTTTGAATTTACCTGCAACCCCCACTATTAGAGGCCTAGGCTCCAGGGATTAAATGCTGCATTCTGCTCACTGTCCTCCAGAAAAAAGTAGTAATCATTAATACAAATGACTCATCAGGAATCTATTAATTTGTTTCCTGACAAGGTGGATATTGGTACAACTGCTGCACAGATTCCAATCTGAATGGGGTTTACTACCGCAAAGGAGAACACACCAAGAACATGGATGGCATCACCTGGTACGGATGGCACGGATCAACCTATTCACTCAAGAGGGTGGAGATGAAGATCCGGCCAGAGGATTTCAAACCATAGAAAGAATCACCATTTGATTGTACAGCTACATGATGTCATCGTGCAAAAGGTGGGCAGTGAACAGCCAAATAGTTTTTGATTTCATCCAATACATGCAACAGCTATGTACTGATGATGTACACAAATGCTGCAACACCAGTTACAGCCACCAGTATTATCAGGGCTCAGGCTTATTTCCTCCTCTTTGGGCTCTTTCCAAAGGGAAAAAATATTGTGTTAGAATAGGTTAGAACTGAATGCACTTATAGCACCTTCAGAAAACCTACGGGTGTGTTTTCACTAATAGTGACTGCTGGGTTGCCTTAGTATTATTAACCAGATAGGCAGGGACTGAAAAGCAAAAGCCTCTTGGCTACCTTTCCTTGAGTGTCTGGAGCAAGCACTGCTGAGCAACTCCTTTCAGGAAGTACTCAAACCACAAAAGTTATAGACTCATTTCAAGCCAGAGGAATCAATCAGAAGTGTCCCTGATGCACCTTTCTTTAGTGTATAATAAGTGGCTTACTTTCCCACAGACAAAAGAACAAAGCTCTAAAGTGTTGCGTTAATTAGCATTGTCCAGATTCTCCCCTGAAGTTTTACTGCCACCTCCTGCTGCTGCCTCAAATGATACCCACTGAAGGCTGCCCTAACAGATAGTAACACTGGAGGAGGGTTTGTCCCATGTGCCCTCTGATGTTTATTTCTATTCACACAGATCACCTAAATGCTGATAAACCAGAAAAGCAACTTTCTGGGCTGTCCCCAAATTATGTTCAGGTTAGAACACAAACATGCTCTATGTCAGTAAGGCTGAGAGTGAACAGCAAGCTAGCCAAAATGTTCAGACCCAGCCAAAGAACTCAACTCCAACATTTAAAATGACTGTATTTATGAGCAGAACACTAGTACACACCAGAGAATCCTTAAGTGCCAAAAGTTATTTCAACATAAGGGGATGTTCACTAGCACAGCAGACTGAAGAGTATCAAAATCTGTTTTGAAAGCTACCCCAGCTGAAAGTTACCTAGAGATGGCCTATCAAAAATAGTACACTTCTCCCTTACATAACACAGTGTTAAAGATAACAGTTAAAAAAAGAATGAGACTCCTCCTATAGCCCTACCATTGTTTGAATATGTTGGAAGAGATCATTATCATTAATATATCTATTTTTATTCACCTTTAAGAGAGTTTGAATCTAGATTAGATTGTTCAGTCTTGTGTGAAATGGAAGATAAAGGTGTCTTGGAAATTAATGTATGTTCAACTATTCATACTGCAAATTTCAACTGTGTGGACCTATGATTGGAACTATTTTAATTGTGGTTTATAAAATGGATTTTTAAAGGTTTCTAAAACTTTTTCATTTCTAATAAATTGTTTCATTTTTAAGCGTGCTTTACATCAATTCTTTGCTCCTTGCTTTTTGATACACAAAGAAACAATGGCATGAGCAACTGAGACCAAGAAAAAAAGTACACTGACTTCTGTATTATTCTCCATGACATGAGGCAGAACACAGGATAAAAAAATAAAAGAGTAGAATTGGAAAACAAAATTTCAAGAGAGTAGGAGGGTTTAAAGATTCACTGCATAAAGACAAAGTTAAGTTTTTGCTTAACCAAAATGAATTTCTTCATCTCAAATAGCCAAGATAACATTTCTGTGATATGGAAGAGATCCACATTTTAAAATATGTAGTTAAGCACCAAACCCTATGCAGGTATTTCAGGTTAACATTTGTGTTGCTAACAAAGCTCAGAAACAACACATACTTTATAATATCTGCTATATGGCAGATGAGCAATGAGACCTAAGTTAAATCAACAGAATGTGATGAGAAATTTTAATTAAGAACTTCAACTTTTCTGACTTATTTATATGCAGGTGTAGAAATCTGTCTCATTTAACCTGCAGCCATTTAATGACATTCCATAGTGAACTTGAAGGGTGAGAGGGGGAAATCAGAACTTTTTCCTGCACTTCTTTCCACAAAACTTCCCTGGGCTTCTATCATAGTTCTAACCACACAGCAGAAGGACAGAACTCAGCAGTTAAAACTGCACATTTGCAGGTAGTTTAACAACATCTTGTGACAGAGAGTGAAGTCCTAAGAATTGCCTAGATTAATCCTAGTGGTATCTTAAATTGTAGCTACTGCAAGAGCAGAAATCTCACCAGTTGGGGTCCTACCTGATGAGAGACTCTAGAATAGCTGGGGTGGGACCTTTTTGAAATTCCAGCTCTTTGTAGTGAAGAGCCTTGGCATATGCTCGACATTTGGCAGCTCTTTCTCCCAGAAGGACAATGCCATTGTCATCTCTCAAAGGCAGTGGGCCCTGGGAAGGAGCACACACATAAAAGCAGGATGAGTATTACAAACTAGTCATGAACTCGTCACAC
The DNA here is from genome assembly GCA_020086605.1 of Lanius collurio. Taxonomy (NCBI): domain Eukaryota; kingdom Metazoa; phylum Chordata; class Aves; order Passeriformes; family Laniidae; genus Lanius; species Lanius collurio. The sequence continues at coordinate 2,825,425 of JACBWW010000064.1, read as the reverse complement.
CCCTTCCACAGAGTAGCCACCAAGCGAGCACTAGGAGGAGCTGCCCAACAGCATCTCTACCTTGTCACTGTGCTCCATGAATTCTGCCAAGTTCAGTAGAGTCTGAGTGACTTCTGCAATATCCTGAGAAGTCAGGGCCAACTCAATGCTTCGGATCAGCTCATCCTGCTGGTCTTCGTTCAGTTCAGACCAGCATGAAACAAAAGCAGCATTGAAGAGGTCTCTGGGGAGGAACACAAAAGACAGTGAGAGGTGGGGATTCATGTTTGACAATGGGCTCACCTTCTTAATCAGAGAAGGAGAGCTACAAAACACGCTTACATGCCTACCTGCAATAAATAGTGATTAGTTCTTATAAAGCTAACTTCTGTGAAACCTTTGTTTAAAAAATAAAAAATAAGCTGGTATACTACAATAATAGAAATATTGTACTATCACAGGCTATCAAAGTTTCTCCAAACATGCTGGTTGCAAAAAAGCATGGCAGCTTATTACACTCAAAGGCATTTTTATTCCCCACAGTAAATACTCAAAACTATTTCATACTCTGCTGTTTTTCCAGCTTCACTTATGTGCCTTATCTTATTTCTAGACTAATATGCAGATCTACAATGAAAGATTTTGTGCACAACATGGAGCAGCCAACTAGGAAGGGTGGAAATGAAATCATGATGTTGGCTCTTTCATTTATCCCAAAGCAGGAACTATCTCTATTTACGAAACCTAAGAGCTTCTAAATAACTTTATTTTTCCCTTATAATAGCTGGCTTGCATCTGCCATTTCAAGTGAGATAAAGATCCAGAAATACTGTACCGAGCCATGGGATTATATGCCTGAGCCAGGGCCCAACATGAGCGCAGGGACGGTGAGGAAGAATCTTTCAGCAGCTCCAAACTCAGTCTTCTTAACCATTCCAACCAGTCATCTTTGGAAACTCTTCTTGCTGCTCCCCAGGCCTGCAGTACAAAGGAAGACAGTTCACCTACCAAACAAAGCACTATCCAACAGCAGAAGAAATCCATTAGCAGGCAGCTCTAAACCACATGCTGAGAATCCATTTTCAATTTTCTGAAATCCATCACCTTTACCAGATAATCTGCAGTACTTGAGTCTCATGACTAAGAAATCTTCCCTAAATGTACTGTCATGACATGGCAAGTATTCTCTACAAAAATACATGTAGAGCTGAAGCCACTGTTGAAACATCAGCTTAAAAATACTTAATGGATTTAGAATTACACTTTTAAGTCCAGCATTTTCAAACCAATCTATCCCATTACTGAGTGCTGCATACATGCACTGTTCAAACTAGCCAGTGCTCAGCTATTAAGTTCTGCCTTCAAGAAAATATAAAACTAAGATATAAGAGGAGCAAAAGCAAAAATACAAAAAAGGCAGAGGCTCTGAAATAGATGTCTCTAATAGCGAGAGATTATTCATTGTGATCTGGAAAGTCTTGTTCATACTCAACATAACAAGTAAGTGTAAAGATTATTTCACAGCCATTAACAGTCTAATAGTTCAAGGTCTCCTGTCCCTAAACTTAAAAGGTACTGAGCAATTTTAAAGTGTTTCAGACACTACTTTGACCTCAGTTTTGTACAGAATAGAAAAGTAACATAAAAGCCCTATATATAAATGTTGTTCACATGCACCAGGCAAACTCCTTCAGTGTGACACATTAGCTCCTCCCTTCAGTAGAAAATTCATACTGTGAAGGCTCCAGTCTTACCTTCTGCAGGTTGATGGTGCTCACGTGTAATTTCTTCATGGGACCTGTTTCCACAGGACCACTGGCCAAAGTTTCTCCCTGGCTGCTTCTCAACATTCGATGCTGATAAATCAGGGGATCCTCCTCTTCATCAGCAAGAGTGTAACCCTAGAATAATTGGTTTACAGTGAAGATCACACCTACACATACACAAGCAATTCTCTACAAGCCAAACAGATGATAAAGTCAGAGCACTTGCAGCAAAATCTTACAGCAAGAACTGCGAAGCAAATAACCATGTTTCATGGTTCACCTTATAAGCCAGAGAACTCTAAACGATATCCTTTTGCTACTCAAGGTAACTCTTAAGAACTCTTAGCTGATAGTACAAAAAGCCAGAATAATGTACATTAAAACAAGCACTCATGCCTATTTGACTTGCTAGTTGCTTGTTCCACACAAATTGTAAATCAGTTACTAAATTTTTAAAATGCAAGACATTCTACAGAAAATACTGAGATAACAAGGTCTCCTCAAGTCCTGAAACCATGGAACAAATAGGATAAATCCACATTTAAGAAATACCAAGAAGAAGAATATTCATGACACTGGCTACAAGTCTAAGTTCTTCCCTAGAACTTGTCATGATTTTTCTATAGAAAATATTTAATACCAGTAGACAAAAATTGTCCCAACGCAATCTCAAAGTCTCCTTAAAAATCTGCACTTTAAACAGAAATAAAATGAGGAATGGTTGTTGCTCTATGAGTAACTCCAATTGAAGGTTCTAGCTACATCTGTTTCAACATGACAACATCCCAAAAGTGCAAACAACTATATACTTGTCAACTTACCTTCACAATTCTGCAGATGAGAACATCATAGCGTTGATGGTTAATTCTGTGTCTCACCAGGACTTTGTTCACCATTGGGATAAAAATTTGGTACTGTACAAGGAAATGCATCATAAACTTGTTACCCAGTGGCACCAAGAGCAGTAAAATTCCATCACATTGTTTCAATTTTGACAGTTTGATTTCAGTAACTCCCAATTCCAGAAACAACTAAGAGAAGAAAAATCAGTTCTTTTGAAAATCCAGTATATTACAAAACTTCAACTATAAAGCCTTGATCTTTGGGACAGTCACGTATTCTGTGAGTTTTCACACCAAAGAACAGTATTACCTTCTTTCCCAGCTGAAACACCAGAGAGGAGAGGGTGTCCATTGCAGTTGTTCGTAACTCAGGGCTCTGATCTAGTGTTCGTACGATGGGATGAATAATCCGTGATGCATAATCCGTGAAATCCAGGGACTCTGTCAAGCGGTCCACTGTTTCTAGAGCAGCTCTAAAGTCAGAGCAAAAAGAGGGAAGAACTTCTCTCAGACTTAAGAAAGAAGAAATAAGACTGAAAAATACTTAGGTGCTAAGTCCTTCTAAGATTAATAATAATAGGAAAAACAGGCCACCAGAACTCTGTTAATGCAGCCACTACCTGCAGGACAGTTTGCAAGTGACTAAAATACTGGCAGGTGAGAATCAGAAAAAAAAAAAAAAAAAAATTAAAAACCCAAAGAAACAAACAAACAGAAAACTCCCCAAAAAGCTAGTAACGGTGCTGTGATGTCCAAACAAAAATAACTTTCCACAATGATTTAACGCAGAAAAGCTGAGGAAGGGAGTAAGTGGTATTTCATTGTAAACGTTAATGCATTGCAGAACTTGGGTATCACAGGTAAAACTGCAAAGAGAGAGACTGCAAAGCCACCAGCACTTACTTGCGAGCCACCACAGGGACATCCGGGGCATCAAACAGCTTTACAATGGGAGGTAGCAACAAATGAAGGTAGTCATCCAGATTAGCTCCAAAGAGCTGGATTGCATTAAGTAGCTGGAAAGAAAAATCATAGAAGAGGAAAATGTCAAGGGGTTTGAATGGATCTTAAAGATCATCTAGTCACAATCTCCTCTGCCATGGGCAGTGGCGCCCACCCACTAGACCAGGTTGCTCAAGGTCATTATCAACCTGACTCTAAATACTGCCAAGGTTGGGGCATCCACAACTTCCACACACAACTTGTTCCAGTGTCTCACCACCTTCACAGTAAAGAATTTCTTCCTAATATCTAACCTAAATTTCTCCTCTTTCAATTTGTACCTGTTACTCCTTTTCCTGTCACTACAGGTCCTGACAAATAGTATCTCTCTGGCTGCCCTGTAGCTCCTTTCATACACTGGGTCTCCACACAACCTTTTCTTCTCCAGGCTGAAGAGCCCAAATTTTCTCAGCCTGTCTTCATGGGGGAGGTGCTCCAGTCCTCTTTATCAACTTTGTGGCCTCCTCTGGACCTGATCCAACAGTTTCATATCCTTCTTACATTAAGGTCACCAGAACTGTACATAGTGCTCCAGGTGGGGTCTCACAAGAGCAGAGTAGAAGGGGAGAATCACATTTTTCAACCACAACGACCCAGTGTAACTCAAAGTCAGGGATGAGATCCATTTTAAACAAGTCAGTATTCAGTGAAAACCCTGCACTTCAAACAACTGTCTGCAACATTTCACACCAAGCCACTGCTGAACTGCACCCATCCCATTTGATTGTGCAACACCCCTGCTGAGCATGGCATGCTGGGAACACACCTGCCTGGGCAGTGCCCAAAGCAAGGCAGTTGCTGCAGCCCCACTCACCTTCACAGAAACAATGCGACCTTGACTGTTGTCATGCATGAAGACCCGTAACATGTGAGGAATGAGTTGAGGCAAGTAAAGTTTGAATTCGCCTCCTAGAGCTACCACAATCTGCTCAATAAGTAGGATAATTGTGCTCTGTATGGAGTTGTTCATAACCCAGAAGTCCTACAGAAGAAAGAAAAAAAGGGGAAAAAAAAACCAGCTCAGTTCTTCAGTTGAGCTGTACCAATTACAAGAAAAGAACTGCAGGAGATAGTCTGTAGATAAATTCAAGATTGCACGGAAGGAGTATATTTCTGTTTTTAAAACACTCTACACTTCCAGTATATTTACAGTTGTTGAATACAACCTCTGGACAACTGATTTTTTCCTAATCCTTCTACAAGTTTGCAAACATTTAGTGAAAATATGTGAAATTACACCTACTTATGAACTCCAGACATCTTTTGCTAAAACTATATTTCTGAAAGTAGTAAGTGCACAAAATCCAAGCGCTGAAAAGATCTCAGTCACTACCAAAACCCAAAGCTACACTTACTTCAGTTACTATCAATAATGTAACTTCAAAATAAATGGTACTTCAAAATACAGTTATTACTTCAAATATATGCAATTCTGCACTTCAAATGAACTTATGAAGTAATTTATACTTTTGATAATGTACTTGATAAACATTGTCCACCATTCTGTGACAGTAAAGTACTGGCTTAAAGATTGTACTCACTCTCATCAGTGTGACAATTTCATCCATATAGGGCCGAATATGACTTCTTACAAAGGACACCAACATTCCTAGCTGCTGGAACAGGAACTGGAAGGAAAAAATGTGTAATAATCAGTGTAGTTTATCCAAAGACCAAAGTCACTGGGTAAAGAGTTTCACAGGCATTTGCAAGCTCATTTACCAAACAAATAGCATGCATAGCTCCTATATACTCAAAATCTGAGGCTAAATTCTTGGCAGCTTCATCTCAGGAGTTTGGGTTGGTGGGGTTTTGTGGGTTTTTATGGGTTTTGGGTTTTTGCTTAATTTTTGTTGTTGTTTTTTGAGAGGGGAGTGGGAAAGAAAAGTGATTTTGGGTTCATTATTATTCCTCCCAGCTTGCATCAAAAAATTTGTGAGCTCAAAGCCTCAGGCAATCAAACACACAAACAGGAGTTTATAAAGTGCCAGCAAATCTATAGTGCCAAAACAGACTTGCAAGCACAGACACTGCAATTACAGAGCATTGTAATTTAGATTTGAAGGATGCTTCCAAAAATTTAGCCCCTAGTCTTTCCCCCCTGCCTAAAAACCAAACTGACACACATTTTAAGACTCTTTCTGTACTCTTTCCCATCCCCATCTATTGGTGAAAAGTTACTGGGGAATGTAGTTAGGTCCTTGCCAGAAACACTGCGTTTTTTTTAAATGATGGTTGATTGCACCATCCATTGTTCACCACCAAGAAGAATTTTGATTTAGACAATTTTATTTGGATACACTATAACAGTTTTGCAATTCCTTTTATCACAATACAATCTTAAACATTCAGCTGTGACAATGAGTTTACTCTTTAAATTGGTATGAAATCACATGGGCTAAATCACTTTGACATAGATAGTTTCTCTCAAGAAAAATAGGAAAATATAAGTTATCATCTATTAAATTTAATTTCTTCACGCAGTTTTTGAAGCCTAAAGTGACAAAATAAACATGGAGCTCATGAAAGTGTTATCTCTTTTTATGAGAACTAAGTAAGAAATAATCTCAGCTTCTTTAGTTAGAGCAGTACACATACATCTACCAAATATGAACTCTGAGCTCCTGTACTGTGCCTATTTTTTGGCGTAGTGAGAGGATGCTTACATACAAGACAAGGACCTTCCTTTTTTAGGCTTTATGTCATGCATACCCACCTCAGCTCTTCTCCCCAGTACACTTTCACCATCTTCTTTTACCTGAAAATTTTTAAACAGAGTGTGCACAACTGCATAGCTTTCAAGCAAGTTAGATCAGTCAGGTCTAGAACCTCAGCCAACCCAGATGTGAGATATTTTCCTTTCAATCTGAGTTCAGGCTGGGAGAAAACAGCAGTTCTACAGCAGAGTTGGGATTCTGCTAAGGGAGCACCCATCCCACCTATAGAACACAGCAGCAGTAACAAGTACAAACTGCCCTTCACAACCCAGAGCATTTGGCTGCCTGAAGAAAAGCCTTGGTGAACAGCAGCCATCTCTGGTTAGGTGAACCTTAAGCCCATCATCATCTTCACACAATTCTCATTTCCTTCTATAACTGTAACTTAAGTGGAAAGGAAGAGAAAGCACTGCTGTGGAATCAGCACCCACACTGCTCTAAATGTTAGCAGACTGTATCAAATTGAGTTTTCCTTCTCAGAAATGAGCCAAAGTACATGGTTGCACCAGAAATTTGAAGAATCTACCCCTATAATTTAATAATACTGTTTGCCACACAGTATTAACACAGATCACCGAAAGCTCTGGAAGCTGCAGGTGTCTTCCTGAACAAGAACAGCTTGATAGAAACACAGAATAAAATACTGGCCTTCCAAGGATTATGCTCAGAAGCAGCTGTTTCAATAAAAAGCAGAAAAATTGTTTGCATTGGACATTCCAGTAAATGCTCACAGGATGGAAAAAGCAAAGCTGAACCTCACTTCTGCAGCATGCTTGGCATCAACACATAGCACAGCAATGCCCAAAGCCAGTCACAGTCTCTTCAAGGAAATGGATTCTTAATTTCAGACAGTGGAACAGGAAGAAGGAGTGGTCCCTAGCACACTCACCTCTCGGATGGCACCATCACAAACCCGTATTACATTAAGGAACGTTGGCATGACCTGGGGCAGAAACTGCACACACTTCAGTCCAAGGGATTTGAAAATAAAGGTGATGGCCTGAACTACCATAGTGTGGTGTTGGGACAAGGATTGGTCTCGGAAAATTCTCATCAGTGCCACCATAGAGACAGCTGGATAGAACTCATCCAGAGGGAGGTTCCCCATGTTCACCAACATCTCACTGGTGCTGTAGTCCGCTAGGAGAAAGAAGGCAGTGTCATGAGCTAGGCATTAAATGGTCTTGAATACGAGTTCAGGAATATCTGAGTGTAAGTTGAAAACATATACAATACTGAGGTCTTAAGAAGAGCAAACAAACTGGTAACAAAACAGTCAAAATCTCTTTGTAGATCATAAAGCTATTTATCTGAAAGAAACTGAGATGCTTACAAGAATCCTGGCTGGATTTGGACTCCGAGAGGCTAACGGCTGAAGCATCTCGTGATTGATCGATCATGCCAATGTTCACTTTGTGTTTGTAAGGGTCCAAAGCACCCAGCAGCCCTAACACACGAATAGCCTGAAAAGACACAAAGAACATTCACCAGAACTTCATCAGTAAGGCCAAAGACAACACTTGAATCCCCATCTTTGAAAAGATCCTGATGATTTAAGAGGTAAAATCTGCAACTAAAGTGACTGCCTGGAAATAACAGTGCTTTCCATCCAGCTGGTGGAGGGCATTTCACTGGCTTGCATATGCACTCTTTTAATCCTTCTTTATTTTGCTCAGCCACAACAACGATCTGTCCCTCCCTGCCTCAAATCTATGCAGGCACATTTATTTGGCAGCTCTCTCTTCCCAAATAGCTTTTCTAAGTGGTTGTGTGATAGTTTCATGTTCATACCTCTCTGCGGGTGCCCTGATTTTGCTCAGTCTTCAGGAAGTTCAGAAGCACCTCCAGCAAAGTTGGGTACTTCCTATATGGTTCTACCACATAACCAGTGCTAGCCACAAGCTGCCCCAGTGTCCAAAGAGCCACCTACAAAGATAAAACCCAGAGAAGATTAGTTTTGACCAGGGAATTTATTATGCCTTCTGATACATCAGTCATTCAACTTCCGTAAAGTTTCTTTGAGCATTTTAGGATCACACTGTAAACCACAGTCCATGGCTGGAAAGCCCCTAAAAAGAAAATTTTTCAATAAGCAATAGTAAAGAAAGTAATAATCAACAATATCTTAGGCTGTCACAATTGCTCTCACTCAGGGGTACAATTCAAATAAGCATTCAATTCAGTGAGTCCAAACCTTCCAATAAAAACAGCTTTTTCCTTCTTTTTTTTTCTTCTAACAGCTCTGTACTATGTCACAACAAGCACTGCAATCCTTCACCTGTGTGCTCTAAGTGTAACTCTGCCAGAGAGATTTGTGTGATTTAAAGGTTCATTTTAGCAGCTGTGATGGGATGTGTGGATATTTTGTTACACCTCTGGTCACAGCAGCTGTCAAGTTTAGTACAGTTGTAAACACTTACTTGTCTTTTAGCCAGCAGGGAGGAGTCCTGTAGCATGTCCATAATTATAATGAAGAGCTCATCCACCCACTTCCTCATCTCCAGCCCACTGACCTATTGAAAGACAAAAAATTCATCTTCATCTGGCATTGCCAAAACCTTAACAAGCATGGCAAAGTGGTACCTGTGGTGTATCCCTACCTGTGCAAGCTCCCCTATGGTAGCCAGGACATTGTTAATCACGCCTGGATTCGGATCTGGATCAGGATCTTTCAGTTTCACAATCAGGGCCTGGTGGGTGACAAATTAGAACGCATTTAAAGAGTACTCAAAATTACCTTTTCTTTTGTTTACACCTGAAATTGACCCCACAATGCATCTAGTGAGAATTTCAACAGTAAGAAACCTGGTGTCACAAACGTTATGCAAATCTGGAATTAAATTGGGCTAAACTGTCACCTACACACATTACTGCAGGTAACATGTACACCAATTTGTTTTTCTCCTGCTATGATGAAGCAAAAGAACTGCAGCTCCTGAGGGTGATGTAACCACTTGCTGTGTCATCTTATTCCAAAGCCACCAGGAAACGTAGAGATTCTACCTTAAGGATAGGCTCCATATACGGACGGATGAGGCGTGGAGCATTAGAAACCAGGTGACCCAACATCCTGGCACTTTGCTCTTTAATCCTGCCAACACCGCTGTGTTCCAGCTCTGTTAGAATCTGCACAGGAGACAATAGAAGCAAGCAAACTGGGAAAATAAAGGTAGGGAAAAATTCTTTGCATTTCCTTCTCTCACAACTCAGCACTTGTAAAGGCTGTTCTACAGTTCACTCCATTATAATTTATTCTAAATTAAGCTAAAAATAATTAGCATAAAAGGGATGGCTCCAAAAGAGATATCATGCATTCACCTAAAAGCACCGCAGAACATTCTTCCTCAACAGAGATGGAAAGCACTCTGGCGTGATGACTAGGGGTGAAATAACAACTGCTATCCTTCCTTTCCCTTCCAATACATCCACAGAGCTTCAGTCCAAACATCTATCATGAGAAAGATTTGCTGAAACCTACTAAGCTGGGCAATAACTGTTTTCCAAAAGAGATTGATTCCCCCACTCTCCATGCATTTACAGCTAGATAGCCCAGTTCTTTAACACCACCTTAGTCTCATTATCAACTACTCTGTTTTCCATGCAGGCATCCCTCCTCCTTACCTGGATTAACATCTTTCGAAGGAAAGGCATGACAAAGGCAGGATTCATGCTGCTCAGGCGCCCCACAGTGCAGATGGCCAGCTCTCGGATTTCAAACACTTGATCATTTAGGGCCACAAAAAGAGCTTGCAAGTTTTCAGCCTGGGCAAGGTGAGCATCAAACCGTTCATCCAGAGAAGCCAACACACAGAAACGTATATCAGGATCTGCAAGAATACATTTATTTCTCTTTAAATGCACTAAATTCCTGTTTCTCTTTTTGCCTTTGCTCACAAAACAGCCTCAAAAATTCTTCACACAAGCTTCCTCAGAGTAAGACACTATATCAGTGTTTTACACACAAAAACCAGGATGGGTCAGCCCAGAAATCTCTGTGCTGCTCAACATACCCCAATAACCAAGAACACTGCCAACATCCTGCACCTGCAAGTATCACTTTTGGATGCCATGTGGCAACCTGAGATGAGTTCAACTAAAAGAACAAAAAAAAAATCAAGTACAAAGATTCAACAAGAAGGACCTATTCCTTCATAAAATTGAAGGCCATGACGCAGAACAGCAGCAGAAGGAGTCTCAGGGCTCTACTTAGTTCAAAGGATTACCAAGGGCACAGTTGGAGCATTTTTCACTAGTGTTGTACTAATACCTCAAAAATCAAGATGTGGAAAAAGAAATTGGGAGACTTTTTTTCTAATTTACCCATTGTGACAACTTAGTTTAGTGGCAAATATGTTCCAATTCTATTACAAATTCTATACTTGATATCATCACCTGCTCACATGATAAAATTTAACATGTGGTAGGAGAACCCTTTTCTCTGGATCCCACACTAACCTGGGTCAGTTATTCCAACTACAAGCAGTTTGCTGAGGACATCAGCCACGACCTGCACTGCTGTCTGACTGACAACATGGGCATGGCCACTGATCAAGTGGATGGAGGGCGTGAGCAAGCGAGAGCAAGTGCGGGCTGCTTCCATGCGGACCTCCTTGTGTTCGCTGTTCAGGAAGTGATCTGCGCAATGACGAACAAACTGAGTCAGCGAGTGGCCTGAAAAGAAGAAGACGATTGGGTGTTAAACACAGGTTTACACCTCACTTACTAGTTTTACCAGGGGTTTAAACAACATGCTCCCAGAATTTTCCTGCTACTTGTACTCTACTCCAAAGCACCAGTGTTTATATCCCATATGCCCTTGCCCCCTGCTTCCTCATTTCATCTTACCTTCAAACTCGAAGCTACCAAGTGTACGAAGGGCAAGGGTGATGCTCCCCACATCACTGGCCTCTGGGATATTGGTGAGGCTGGGGGAGGCCAGCTGGTGGGCAAGGCCCTTTGGCATGCCTGGATGTCGCAGAGGCTTGTGCATTAGAACAAGAGAGAGCATTTTCAGCAGCCCATCCTGGATGTCCTTCTTCAGCTGTGGGATCTGACGGCTCAAGTCGTACAGCACAGCTGTTAGAGCAGGGCTGAGGGCAAGAAGCAAGCAAAGGCATTACAAAAGAAACAATGATGTGCATATTTCACCTTTTTGTTTATTTATGCCTTTGCCAATCAGAATATAATTTTGAGCATTTGCACATGACAGCAACACCTGCCAGCAGAGCACAGGGTCCTTGTGTGAACTGAGGCACGAGATGACCTTCTTGTATAAACTTGGTGAGTGAAGTCCTAGGACTGCTGCACACATCACTACATTAGCCAGTGTTGCTATAATACTGTTACAAATCTAAATTACTTCTTACACTTTTGCTTTTTAAACATAAAAGCAACTAAATTAAATTATATTAATATTGTCACCTGGAAGTTAAACAGCCTTGTGGCTGCCTGAAAATTTTCTCCACACCTTTCCATACTAACAACTTCATTAATTCCTCCAATAAAAACTGTCAGCTCCAAAGGTAAAAGAAGCCAGGAGCAAATATTCAACACTTCAGGTCTCCTTCCCTGCGAGTTTGATATGGCAAAAGTCTGCTGGCTGTCAGCTGCTTTCCAAAATTTTGCAGGCTGCTGCCAAATGTGTTTGAATAATGGAAAGTAAAGGAGACTTCTTTTGAACCATTTTTTTCTACAAAAAGATTTCTTTATTGAGATATGAATTCTCTTAAATAACTCAACAGACACATTAACATTTAAAACACACCATTCTTCTGAAACAGCTGTACGACTTCTGAAAGATCACTTGAAAGCAATAATCTTCCTTCTCAATCTGAACACCATAAAGATCTCACTCTGAGTGTTCAACAATGCCATCCTGTGGCTAACAGGAGAATGTATTTATGCTTACCTCAGGCCCACAGCCAGCATAGGTTCCAAAAGCTCTTTGATGTCCTGCTGGATACTGGGTCCCATGGCTCGTGCTAGCATACTAATACAGGTGAAGACTGTGGCATCAACCTGCACAGACTTCTGCCTCCTGGAAAGGGACCACATAATTACAAGGAGCTGCTACGTTCCAAACATCTTTCCTCAGCCTACTTCTGTGTTATCAGTCTTACAGAAATACTTCTGATTTTAATACAAGAATTTGATCCCACATTACAAAAATTATATAAAGAGCAAGTGTTTCCATTTCTTCCTCTAACTTTAACATACTTACTTGTGGGCAAAGTCCTTTGGGGGAAGAGCTGCTTTTATGATTTCAAGGACTTTTGGCAGGTAAGCTTGAAACTCAGACCTCACGGCCACAGAAAGCAAGCCCAAGGCCTGGAAGGCTGCTGTTCGCTCCTTCTCCTTCTTCACACAACTGAGAACATGATTCATGGTGTCTGGAAGATACTGATCAGCTGCCCACAAGAGAAAACAATACAGATATTAGAATTCATTTAGGTTTATACAGTTAGATAACATTTGCAACTAAACTTTTACAAGTGTAAAACTAGGAAACAGACATAGTCATATTAAACTTGATGACATGATCAGTGGCAAATGTGTCAGCATATATAATAAAAATGTCAAACTACAGAAGGCTTTGTTTTTAAAAAGAAAAATCACCAGAATAGAAGAGCTATAAAACATCCCTACTGCAACAGGATTTATACACATATAAGAACCAAGCATTTTGGTTTCAAAGTGATTGACTGGAAATTTGGAGTAATTACCACAAAGATTGTTCCAACCCACTAAGAACAGCTTGGTGACTTGTCTTCAACTCTAATACTCTCTTAAACTTCCTTGATAAATCAATTAAACTGCTTCAAAGCTGGCAGGTATTTCCTAGCACATGCAACAGGGAAAAAGGAAAAGAACTCTAATGATATTTGGGATACAGTGAGTCAGAGCAATAGAGAATTTTCCTCTAAGTCTGACATACTGAGGAGAAAACAAAAAAAGGAGGTTTTTATGTCTTATGGTATTGATCAGCAAATTCTGACAATAGGTTTCAATCCATTCTCTTCATCAGAGCAATAATTTGGCATCAGCTATCAAGTCACACTTATTCAGAAAAAAAGACTGTTCTCCCACAGAGGAATGTGCTCATCTGAAAAGAACCACATTTGGTGTGCTCCACTCCTTGCACAAGTTCATCTGGACCAAAGAGAGCTGGATAACTTCCAGCCCAAATTCATCAACATTTCTAACATCCAACCATCTGTCTCGTCACCTGTGAATGCTGAAGGACGGAAAGCTGCCAACCGCGGTAGCAGATTGAGAACTGTCATCTGGATCAAAGAATTTTTGCTGGTTCTGCACTTGAGAACCCACTGGCAGACCTGGAAGGAAATAGATTAGGCTTTGAAGGATGGCCATTGGCAGTAATGCATAAATGTTTACTACCTGTGTGCTTTTAGGCATTCTACTGACATATGGCTTCAGAGTCCATCAAAGAAATGGATAATTAAGACCGCTTCCAAAGGAAGTAAGTCACTTGCCCCAAGAGAGACAATGACAAAGTCACGATACATGTAAATAATTGAGTTTTGAAGGCTCAGTTCAATACTAGGCACTATTGCCTGCTAAGTAAGCACACAGAGGACAATTCCTCTGCAAGAACAGATGTTGAGAACATTGGCAGACAAGCTGAAGAAAAAAGTCTTACTTGATCAAATTTCTCTTCCATTAGATCCCTGCAGCATCGACTTTCTACCAAAGTAGACTTTGCTGGGACAGGTGAGGTTGCAAAACCCATAATTCCTTGGTGAGCACTGTACCCCAGGAGACCAGCCAAAGCGTTTGACTGAGAGGGCTGAAGAGACTGAAAGCTTGTGAAGGGAGTGATGTGGCGAGGTTTGGTACTGAAGCCCATCAGGTCTTTGCAGTACTTGTCATGCACAAGCTGCTGCTGAGTGATCTCTTCCATCTCCTCTCTAAGGCGCTGGACAAAGTAGAGAAGCATTAAAAAAATAAAAAGTAACTGAATAAGATACTCCCAGTACAGTGCTACCCAAATCTCCTGAATAGCATCCTGTATAATCAATATCCAAATAGCTGTAAAACATCAACTGAGTAAAATCCAACAAAAATATTTGGGTATCTAACATGCAACAAAGTCCTCATTCCATAGAAAAATCTTTTTCCTTGTATTTAATCAAGTTAATAGCCTTTCCATCTGAGCTTAATACCTCCTCAGCCCAAACTTGTCCCTGTTATTCCTCTGACACGCTTTAATGCTCGACTCCATGCACTATGGGATATTTCCATGGACTGCAGAGTTGCTATGGACTCTCAATCAATCCCCACCTTGCTCCTTTGCTCACCTCTCCCTCCATACTGCTGATTCTCACTAGCTCATTGAGGATCAGTAAGGCACCATGGATTCGGTCATCACGATTCATTCCTTTCTCTTTGGCCAAAGTCTCATCAAAGCCCTTCTCAGCCTCTTCATATGTATGCTTGGGGGAAAAGAAAAAAATCTCAGTGATAATGCAGAAACAAAGCCTGTGGAAATGAGGTAGTACGGCCAGTCAAGAGTTATTGATGTTCTGATTTTTCCAAGAGCAGCCACAAACCTCAACAGAGTAATAACAGAAGTATAATACAAGAAAGTTCTGATTCACCCAGTTGTGGACACTGCTGCAGAGCATTTTCAACAGCACTAATCAAACAGTATGGTATCAGCTTCATTAACATCTGCAGCATTTATTTGATTACAAGAAATCCAAGCTGATATTTGACTGCACTGACCAAAACTTATTTCATATTGCAAAGCTTGAATTCATGTGACAATAGCAGCAAAGCAAAGGTTCAGACAAAAGAATTCTTACCTTTCTCACTCATGTTATGTCTACACTAATAAAACCCTCTACTAGTAAGAGATTACACTAGATAACTGCCATGACTGTAAAATTAGGTCAAATTCAACAGCTGAAGATGAGGCGCAGACAGAACAATATATTCTTGAAGGAGTAAAGTCTTGCTTACTTTTATAGTAGTAGGCTAAAGGAACTACTCACTTTGTAAGCCATTATATTTTCAACCCTTTGAAGGAGAGGCAGTTTTGTACTGACAAAGGTGACACAAGTTCTTAGTTTAGCCAGCTTTTCTGAAAACTGGCACTTCATCATCTTCACTGCATTATGAAGGGCTGCTTCAAAACAAAGTTATTTTCTTACTCTGTACCACTGGGGCTTCTGCATCTCTTTTGGCTCCCGTTGCGTGGTGAGGATAAGGCAGGCTCTTAAGGCAGAGACAGCTCCCTCTCGGATGGCCTGTTTGGGATCCCACACAGCCACAAATATATTGTCAAAGAATGGCTGCACTTGTTGGAAGAAGAAGGTAGGCACGCTGATTGCTAGCTCACGCAAGACAAGAACCTGGAGGTGGGGAGGGAAACAGTAACAATCTGGAAGATGAGCACACAGAGACAAACCTTGTAACTTTTACAGTGTAGTACCATTTGTTTAAACTGTTGATGTCTGTGAGCTATTTCCATTCCTACACTCTGACAATTCCTAGCATAACAGTGTCTTGGTCTTCATTAGTCACTGGGGCTAATGGAGAAGCAACGAAGCAGCACTGTCTGCCACGAGAGCATTATAGATTCTCAGATATGGATTGGCAGCCATCCCATCCTGACCAAAGCTTTTCTGCAGATTTCTGTTCGTATTTCCTGCCACTGTTTACTAATCCCAACTATCCCATGACAACAAAAAGGGGACCACTTACAGCTGCATGTCTACGACCTTCATTCCTGTCAGCTCCCAGCCATTCCAGAGCTCGTTTCACCTCAAACTCCACATACTCCGCTGTGAAGGTGTCACCAGCCATTGCAAGCCGCCCGATAGCCTTGGAAGCCATCTCCATTACAACGGGGTCATTGGATGGCAAGAGGTTCCTCAGGTAGTTGGCAAACCTGCCAATACGGGTGGCATTACCTCCTTCAACACCAATAAGGCTTGCTGCAGAGAAAGGGAGCAATGCTGCAGTTCTCCCCAAGAGTCAGTGAGTCAGACTGTAGGTAATCTCTGGATGAGAGCTAGTATTCCCTATACATTCCTTAAAGATCCCCATTAAGTCCTCCTAAACTGCAAATCCACAGGGAAAAAAAAAAAAAAAATCAAGCAATAGGAAAGGGCCACCATTCTTTTGAGCCTGAACTTTTTAAGTGAGCAGGAAAATGCATCTGGTAGCCTCATAGATTTTCCCCATTTTTAGTTTTAAAAGAGAAAAAAATAATTCACCCTGGGATCACAGACCCATTCCTAATAGAAAAGCACGCATCCACATGCAACTACTATGGCAGGTCCATCTCACAAGAAAAGTCAAAAGACTGAATGGACCAAGGAAATTATCTCCTCCTCAGCCCTAGAGACAGTCTCTCCTGGCCAGGGTGGAGGCACTTCATCAGGCACCAGCATGGCAAAAGTTTTCACTGCCAGTGCCTGGGTTGTAGCTCCTCTGTAGATGAAGAGGCCATCAGTGTCCAGGATTGTCAAGTTGGCACCTTTCAACATCCCTAAATCCACAGAAACAATTCAAAAGTGATACTGTCATCTTAAGATCTGATGTTATCAACAAAGATTTCTCTAAGGGATTTATGCTGCCTTCAAACATTGGGATTGGATGATTATGTCTATGAGCCTAAACCATAAACATCTCTTTGGCTATTAAAGAAGTAGCTGCTACAATACAGGCCACTTGCTTGGAAGGCAAAGTATTTAGTAAGCTGACTTCCCCAACACAGAGGATTCAGGCTGCTCTGCAATCTCACAGTGAACACACAGACAGAGCCACTGATGGAGAGGCTGATCAGAATTAAAGCAGAATCTATGCAAGCCCCTCTTGGGGATGGAAGCTGCTGTTATGGAACCAGGTAAATTTAAATAACAAGAATCAATCTCCGTAGATGGTAAAGAGTTGAGAAAGTCAGTCTACCCTGATACATATAAATGGTAAGCAAAAAGTGTTCTCAGCTGAGCTCCAGAACAAAATTTTCACATGCTCAGTGTTCACATTTGATGCTCAACTCCCAGAAGAGCTAAGGGCCCATTAAGCACCAGGTTTTCAGCTACCCTCAGCAGGTCCCATGCTGACATTTCACACAGATTTTCAGAGCCCAGCAACTAGAACATACCCAGCATACTGAGCTGTCAGACATCAGGCCCTGAGTATTAAAGCTCATCCCTTTTGAAAATCTGTCCCTAAAGACATTTGCATGAAGAGAAAACTCACCAGAAGCATTATGGGCTTTCACTCACCTATTGCCAGAATGCCACCCTTCCTTTCATTTGCATCAGAGCTAGAGACAAGCTCAAATATGTGATGGTTCAGCTGATCGTAAAACCTGGTAGATTCTTCCTGACTCATCTGTAAAAGCAAAAAAGTTCAAATCAGCTTTCAGCATTCTCTCTCTCCCTCCCTCCTGTCCCAAATCCTCCATAAAGACAATGCTTCTTATGCCACTTAAACAGAAAGAAATTAAATCAACCATACATTATGAACCCAAAATCATTTCTCTTATTTGTGTCCTATCTGCAGCAAATTTAATTATTCTGGTACTTGACTACCCATTTGTGTCACCAACTCACTCACCTCTCCTACCTGCCAGGGGGCAAAGGTAAGGTCCCTGCTGTACCCCATCTCCTCTCTAAGACCAGCTTCCATATTCCAAAAATCTCCATTGCCAAGGTAACCAGACGATGCTCTATACTCACATGATACACAAGGATAAATAATCCCATTTGCGGCACTCACCTCACGCAGCTCCATGGTGACATAATGCTGCAAGTCCTTGGCAGCTTTTGCCCTTGTCTCTTCACTGCGACTCTTCAAGCCATTGGCAAATTGTTGGAGAATGGACACAGTGCCTGACATGGTGGTAGTATGCTGGGGCTCAGGGGCATCAAGTCCTGTAAATTCTTCAGAGAGACACATTTTTTACTGCTTGAATTGAAATCTCTGAGCTTCTTTCTTAAGGCTGTCCCTCCTGACTGTTTCCAAAATACACATAAAGATGCTGTGTCAGTAAACCATAAAATTACAAGTAATGTCTATATTCCTTAGGCCTTACACTCCATGATAAAACTGTATCACCACATATCCTGACCCCCAGCCTATTCGTTCTCTAGTTCCTCAAACACCAAAATACATTGCAGCAGGTCAGGTGCCTTTGGGGATCCAATCCTAAAACAAGGGTCATGCAACAGCTGAAAAACAGTAGGGTCAAACTAGGGTTTGCAATTACCCACCGTAAGTAAGCACAACCATTCCCAGGATTATATCACTATTATATCTGACTCCTCCCTGAACACTTTCATCCAAGTTTCTCCACAAAAATCTCAGTGTTACACCAACACAAGAAAGGCCAGTGTTACACCAACACACGAAAGGCAGTACTCAAGGCCTGGCAAGTGATACATCCTCCATAAGATATTTAGAGATAGGAAGTCCAGTTATAGCAACACCAATCATTGCAACAGGGGGTTTCCTAGCATAACACATAAACAAACTTTCTCAGGAGCCTTTCTTTACGTCAAAAATATTTCAGATGCTTGACGCCCCCCGCCCCGGTCTCCCCGATATTCAGATTACATAAAACCAAACCAAGCACTGACGCTAGAACTTCAGCTGCTTCTCCCCAAATATTCCACACGCGATCACAGACATCCAGCGGGACCACAGGTGAGGCGGCTACTGGCAGGAGCCAGGAGAGGCTCCCCGGATCAAAGAGCAGCCAGGGGTTGCTGCTGCCCATTGCCCCATCCCGGTGTCCGTGCCTGGGATTCCCTCACGGCCACAGAACCCGGCGGACAGGACTCGGCAGGCCCGAGGCCGAGAGGGAGCTCCGCAGGCCGGGAATGAGGGAGGGGTGAGGCGGGGGAAGGCGGGCACGGCCGACGGGGCCGCAGGAGGCACCACCGCGCGCCCGGGGACTCGGGCAGGCCGGCCCGGGCGGGAAGCGGGAGGTGAGGGGAAGGGGAGCCGATGATGATGAGAGGCACCGCCGCTCTCACTCACCCGCCGCCGCCCCGGCCGCCGCCGGCTCCCCTACTCCAGGCCCCGCGCCCGCCCCGCCACCGCGCCTGCTGCGCCGGCGAGCCGCTGCCGGCCAATAGGTTCCCAGGAACGCCGTGATCGGCATCATCTCTGACCAATAGAAAAAGAGAAAGAGGGAAGAAGAGCTCAAAGCTCCGCCCCTTCCCCAAGGAACAGCAAGGACAGTTGCCTTCCGACCAATCATCAACACAATCATGTCTGAGTGGCAGTGGGTCTGACCAATAGAATGGCTGGGTTCCCCCAGTAGGCCCACCTTCTTGGCTTCCGCTCTTCCGTGTGGCGCCGGCTATGGCCAGGCTACGGCAGGGGTAGGTGGAGTAGAGCAACCGGTATCATCTTCTCGGGCTTGTGCGAAGCGTTCAGCACTGTCCCGCACGACATCCTGGTCTCTAGACTGAGGAGATATGGATTTGACGGATGGGCCACTCGGTGGATAAAGAACTAGCTGGACAGCCGCACGGAAAGAGTTGCAGTCAGCGGCCCATTGTCCACATGGAGACCAGGGACGAGTAGTGTCCCTCAGGGGTGGTACTGGGGCTGACAGTGTTCAGCAACGTTGTCGGCGACACAGACAATGAGATTGAGGCACCCTCAGCAAGTGACAGCGAGCTGTGTGGTGCTGTCACATAGTGGAGCGACAGGATAGGGACTAGAGCATCTCCTTTAAGGAAGGAGAGAAGGTTGTGTGGAGATCTCAGAGCAGCCTTCCAGTATCTGGAGGGGCTTACAAGGAGGCCAAGGAAGGACTCTTCACCAGGAACAAGGGAGAACGGGATCAGACTGAAAGAGAGGAAATTTAGTTTACATGGTAGGAAAATGTTCTTCCCTGTTAGAATGGGGAGGTCCTGGGAGAGGTTGCCCAGAGAAGCTGTGGCTACCTCATCCACGGAAGTGTCCAAGGCCCGGTTGGACGGGGCTTAGAGCACCCTGGGATAGGGGAAGGTATCCCTGCCCGTGGCAGAGGGTGAAACGAGACGAGCTTTAAGGTCCTTCCCAGCGTAAGCCACGCCCCGGATGTAAGCCCTATGTGCGCCTTGCGCATGCGCAAAGGGAGCAGGGCGCTGCCATGCTGTGCCCGGTGTGTTCCGCTGAAATGTGTCCGGCTGCCCGTGACAGCAGCAAGGGTGGCTGTGTCTGCGCTGGGCTTCGGGCGGTCCATGGCGGCTATGACGTGAATCGTGGTGCTGGCGCGTGCTGCGGGGTGACCCCTTGCCGCCGCGCCTGACGTCGCGCCTGACGTCGTGGGCCGCTTAATTTCCTTTTTAATTTGTACATCGGGAGGTGCCGCCAGGTGCGGAACCCCTCTCGCAAGGCCGCGGGGGTGGCGAGGCCGGGCGGGCAGGCGACCGTAGTAGGGCAGGTAATGGCGGCGCTCTCACATCGCCCACGGGCCTCTATGGCAGCGGTGCCCCTCGCAGCCCCCGGGCCCCGCCGCCCCGCTAACGCGCGGCCCTTCCTCTTCTAGGTGCTGCTGCTGCGAGACGGCGGGGCGAGCATGGGACCAGCAGACCTGGTGCAGAAGATCAGTATCAGCGCCGAGAGCCCTCGCGGGAACGAGAGGAACGGCAGCAGCTCGGCGCTGGCGGGCGTTGATGGGCCCGACCCCGGCAGATGGAGACACAAGTGTGCAGCCTATGTGCTAGCGCTCCGGCCCTGGAGCTTCAGTGCCTCGCTGACCCCTGTGGCGCTGGGCAGCGCGCTGGCGTACCGGGCCGAAGGAGCACTCGACCCGGGGTTGCTGGTGGGAAGCGCCGTGACTGTCCTGGCTGTGCACGGGGCCGGTAACTTGGTGAATACCTACTATGACTTTTCCAAAGGCATCGATCACAAGAAGAGTGATGACAGGACATTGGTGGACCAGATTTTGGAGCCGCGGGATGTAGTCCGGTTTGGAGTCTTCCTCTACACTGTGGGCTGTATCTGTGCTGCTGGGCTCTACGCTGTCTCCACGCTCAAGCTGGAGCACCTCGCCCTGATTTACTTTGGAGGACTTTCCAGTTCCTTCCTTTATACCGGAGGTAAGTGCTGCATCCCGTTTGTTGTGAATCTGAATGTAGATGTGACAGAATCCACTGAATTCTCAAAGGTTTCTAGAAGACACATGTGATCTATCTAGTGCACTGCCATAAAATATTTGTGGTATTTCTTGAAATACTGGTACATAAACTTGTATTCTATGCAGCTGAATATTGTGGGATGAGTCATACTAAGATCTTCAGTTAGATGGTGGTGTTGAGGCATTATTATTTACATATATGGCTTTAGATGCTTATCAAAAGTATTGCTGAATCTTTTTGTGATGTTTATCTCATATCGTTTAGCAATGTAGCTAATAGCATATTTTCATTCCTTTGGTGGGAATGTTAATTTGTTTTGGAATGTTTTGTTATTCTTTAGATGGAGCTTCACTGTGAATGCTGAACAGTTTGTGATTCTTCTTAATAAGACAGGGATATTTTTGTGTCCTCCTGTGTTGGATAGATACAAACATCATTACTAGGATAAAAACAAACAACATAGTTTCAAACTGTCAGACTTTCAGTTATGTGGGTTTCCCTGAAAGAGTCGTGTCAGTTTTGCATTTTATTCTGAACATTTCCTGGTTTTTTTCAGGATCAGATTCTAGTATGCATGATCACACTGAAAAGTACCTTATTTCCATAGACTTCCGCGGAAACAGGTACTTCTCGATGGGTATTAAAACCTGGCCCTTAGTTTTTGTTACATTGTTTGTCTGGAGAAATCCAGAAACTGCTTTTCCTTTGTTATATTTGAAAAAGGAGATAATATGTTTCTTGTCCATAGCTGCATGTATATTGCTTGGGAATATGGGAAAGGGCAGAATTGTTATGTCGTCCATTCTCTTCTGTCATTTGAATTGTTTGATGATGCTTGATTTTATTCTTGTGTCTTGCCACAGGAATTGGATTTAAATATGTTGCGCTTGGTGATGTGGTGATCCTGATCACCTTTGGGCCCCTGGCTGTCGTGTTTGCCCATGCAGTGCAGGTTGGTTACTTGTCCATGTCACCCCTGCTCTACGCTGTCCCTCTGGCCCTCAGTACTGAGGCCATTCTGCACAGCAACAACACACGGGACATGGAGTCGGACCAGCAGGCGGGAATTGTCACCTTGGCCATCCTCATTGGCCCCACTTTCTCCTATATTCTCTACACTGTGCTGCTCTTCTTGCCCTACTTGATCTTCTGTGTGCTGGCCACACGCTATACCATCAGCATGGCATTGCCACTGCTCACCATCCCGATGGCATTTTCACTGGAAAAGCAGTTCCGGAGTCAGAGCTTCAACAAAATTCCTCAGCGGACAGCCAAACTCAATCTCTTGCTGGGGCTTTTCTATGTTTTTGGCATTACATTGGCACCAGCTGGTGCTCTGCCCAAACTGTGAAAAGAGCTTCATAATTCACTATTCATGCTGTTATGAGTAAATGACCCATTATGGACAGTGAGAAGAATAGAAAGACCACCTTGCACTGTTGATAGTGAACGTTATGATTTCTGGTCTTGGATAGCCTATACAGCAAACTTCAAAAAAGTGATTTGTCAGTTCTTCAGAAAGGGTGAACTATGTGGCTTTGCTTGGAGGAGCAAGGTGACATAAGGTCAAGGAAATGTTTAAAGAACCTCATCCTTCTGCCACCTAATTTTTTCACTGTCAGTTCAATGAAAAAGCCTCCAATCACATTCTCTGTTCACTTCACAAGCACAATGATTGCTCTTATCACTTCTTTTCTTATCATGGTGAAGGAGTCCAGTGGATCAGAAAACACCGCCAAATGTTTAGCATCACAATGTAGATGCCATTACTTCACTCTCTTGTAAGCACAGTTCATCTTCATCTGTTGTATGTTTTAATTTTTGTTTTGTTTTTCTTAGCCAAATTTTGAGCTTTTATTTCCAAGTCCCCTGAATTGCTCTAAATACTGATTCATGAACTATTGCTTCTGCTTGTTCCGTATAGTCTGGAAATTTCAAAGTTTTAAATCTCTGTTGGTTGTGGTGCTAAAATGGAGCACGATTAAACCACTGCACAAACTTTAAGCCAAAACCAGTAAATCTGTATTGTGCTACAAAAGCTGAAGCTGTAAATGCAAACCATGTAACTGTAAAGCCCTCAATGGGTAGAAAAACAAATGGTTTTCATTTTCGTATTTACTTAGAATTCACTCTCTGAAATGACAGTTTTTGAGTTCAGGGGGAGCTGACAAAATGCCAGATTTCTCTGAATAGCTATGGATTAATGGATACATAGGTGGAAAACAAATTAAATTTTTTTTTTCTTGCTTGTTTTTCTCTGTTATTTTAGAGACTCACAGCATTATAGTGAAATGTCTTATTATAAGAAGCCCAGTTCAGCAAAGAAGAAAGATACAGTGTTAGAAAAAACAAATCTGAATTATTGCATTGGCTCTGCATAAAAATTAGGACTGGAAACGGGAAGAAACCAATTTTGTTAACATGATTTTTCCTAATGGAGTCTAGGGTTGCAATTCAGTGAGACACAGCTCTGAGGATCTGCTGTATCCCATATTTCTGGACAGTTTGGGCACCTGTCCTAAGAGCGTGTTGTGGGACTATTACTGATAAGGACAACTGCTACAGGACAGTGACATCTTATCAAGCACAGGTATATGTGAACACATTGTCTCTTCAAGCACATGCTCATCACAGAATAAATAGACAAATAGTCATCTGTTTGCATCAGTTTATTTTGGCCTTTCTTACACTCCAGGCAAGTTGTCTTACTGACATAAGTGGGAGGAACATACTTTCTTTATGAGGGAGATGTCCAGATTGATTCCTTGGTGTCCACTTTCTGTAACATTCATACTATCCAATCATCCTAGGCAGGAGGAAATGAACTGTTATATTCAATTTCTGTCACTATTAACATCAGAATCAATCAGAGAACTCATAATTTGCCAAGGAACAGAGGAAAAATAATTCCAAATGACAATTGTAACTAAGCAACCTAGCATGACTAGTGACCGGGAATTGAAATGAAATTAGGGAAACATTTTAGTAACTGATTTCAAGTAACAAATCTGTTAGATTAAAAAAAAAAATCTCACTGTCTCCAGAGACATTTTGCAAAAGAAGGAAGAGAAACTTGCTGAAAGTTATTTGTTGTGATTTGGATGGCTAGTAAACTGTTTGTGGCAGGGGTCATCAGGGGCCTCATTTTCTATGGTTGCATTGTAGCAAGCACATGGACTGTCCTCTGCCATTGTGAGTATGCATAAAAATACATTAAAAAAAATAAAAATTGACTACAGCCAGATTAAGGTATTTCACAAATATCTTAGCATGTCTCGAGTCTCAGTATTTCATGTTAGGGGTTGGTTTAAGGCACTTGCATCATGATAAATGTTTAGCAAAATCTCCCACTCACTTATTAATGGATAGATCTTTCATGCTTGGTAATTACATTGTTAATGCACTTCCAATACAAACAATGATGAAATGTCCAAGTGAGCACCACCAGGACAATTGTGCCAAAGCTCAGCATCCTGATGGGCTCTGCACAAAACCTAGCCCAGGCCTGGCGATATGTGACTGGAGTTGGCTTCACATTTGAATAATATTATCTTTGCTAGGTATAAATCAAGATGAAAACCTCGTGGACCAAAATAATTTTTGTCATGCTTGAAATGACTCAAGCAGAATCGTACAAAGGATGAATTTGTTCTTTTCTATCTCTCATGCTATCTCTCAGCATCCCAGGGGCTTTAAAGCCAGCATGGGAGAGATGGTATCTCTTGCTGCCCTCATATCTCTTTGAAGTTGGCATCTTTTTTAAGCCTTGGGCATTAACATCCCCCTCCACAGGCAGACAGTGACAGCAGCAGCATGTAGTGGCTGTAGTATCATTCTTTAGTTTCTACAGCAGAGTATAATGACTACCTCTGTTACCATATCACTGACACAGACCGTTACTAATTATGATGATTAATTGGTTTCATTTACTTAGAAAGAATAATGTGCAATAATTCTCTTGTCAAAGCTGAAAATCTGGATTTCCAGCTTCAGATCCTGTCAGTACTGTTGTTACAAACCCTTTTGTGCTAGGCAAAAGTGATTCAGAGGTGTTATTTCCCATATGTTTTTGAATACAAGCTGCCTTGGGAATTTTCCTTTCCACTGATAAGCCTGCTTTGCTGTAAAAAAGCTTTTAGGAAAAATCCTACCTTACTTTTTCTTTAGTGTGCTTAAAATTTTCTGTAATGATGCTTTTATAAACAGTAAGAAATATTTATTATCTGTTGTTTGGGAGTAAAGGAATCTGCTGGGGGTTTTGTAGTGGTAGATGAGAGACAGCTCCTTGTAAAGGATATGAATGGTATTGGTTCATTTGAGGCTGGACAGGCCCTACAGTGCTGTGTTTTCTGGCTCCTAGGCTACCTTGGAATGCCTAGTGCAGGTCTGCCTGTCTCCTAAGCTTGAAGGAACAATACTGGAAGGAACTGCTGACACCAGAGGAATTTCATGCTATCCCTCTTGATGTGCAGTTTGAAAAAATCATTACAATTGCTTGCAGTATCAAAGTCTCTAAAGATGGTTTGGGCTCCATTTGAGCTGTCTCAAAGGTGGTATAGTCCCCTGTGTTGGTTTAACACAGCCTGAGTTTTGGTGGGGGGAGGCCACAGAGGTGGCTTCTGTGAGAAGCTGCTAGAAACTTCCACTGTGTCCAACAGAGCCAATCTCTTACGGCTCTGAAGATGGACATGCTGCTGGCCCAATTAGAGAAGCTGGTAACAGCTCTGTGATGACATATTTAAGAAGGAAATCAAAACCACACACAGCTATTTTTTCCCAAGGGGTGGCAAGGCGCCGCGGCCGGGACCATCCTGGTGCCAGGTGCGACCATGGGGCCGCTGTGGCTGCATGGGTGCAGCGATCTCAGCACGTGGCGAACTTTGCCTGACTGGCCATCTCTAGCCAGCCACACCATGGGCAGAAGGACAGGGGCAGCTTCCCCTTCTTGGCACCCCACATGAAGAGAGGCGTTGAATGGCACCAGTGCCACGGCAGCCACAACCACCCACATGGTGGCAGTGGGGGCCATGTGGCCAGCAGCAGAAGCATGGCGAGCAATTTCCTGACATGGAACCTAGATGAGATCAACTTCTCAACAAAATCCTGCAGAAATCTTTGAACTGGTGGAATTTGTTGGCAGTGGTTCTTACGAGCAGCAATTGTTTTCCTCCTAGTTGGAGAAAGAGGAGGAAGTGAGGACATGTGGAGGAAACCAGCATGGTGACACCAAGGTCAGTAGAAAGAAAGCGAGGGAGGAGGTGTTCCAAATGTTGGAGTTGAGATTTCTCTGCAAGCCATGGTGAGGACTATAATAAACAGTCTCCCTGTAAATCATGAAGTCCATGGGAGGATGCAGAGATCCACTCGCAGCCCATGGGAATAGGTGCTCATGCCAGAGCGGATGGATGTTGAAAATAAGACCTGAACAGAGAGAAAGGGCATTTGCTTCCAGAGATGAAGAAAGGGGGCCCTTGCTTCCAAACTAAAGCAGCTTATCCTTAAAGACTACGCCTCATGGACTAAATTATCCACGCCATGCAGTTTTGGGAAGACTGTTTTGCCCATGGGGAGGACTCATGTAATAGCAGGTCGAGTGAGACAGCAATTCGTGAAATTAGAACCATGCTGGAAAAGCTCATGGAAAACTGTCTCCCATGGGAAGGACCCCATGACGGCATAGCAGAAAAAAGAGACTCCTTTCCCTAAGCAAACTGAAGAAAGATTTCAAGTGAAGAACTGTCCAAAACCCTCACATCCTGTCTCCCTGCGCTGTCGGTGGGAAGGAGGGAGGGGCTGGGAGGAAAAAAGGTGTTTTAAAGGCTTATTTCATTCCTCATTCTCCTGCTCTGACTCTGTTAATAATAAATTTACTTTTTATCTTTAAGCTTGAGCCTGTTTTGCCCTTAGAGTGTTTTCTCCTAATCCTTACCTCAACTCATGAACCCTTCATTAGGATTTTCATGAGTACCTGATATTTTAATCAGTATCAAACCATGACAACCTTGTATCTCTCTAGGACTACCTGGCTGCTTTTCTAGTTTCTTCCCACTATGTAGGTTTGGCTGGCTGTGATTTCCATGCACCAGTTAAGTTTCTTAGATCAGCAAGATCAGTTCTTTACTCAGTAAGCAAGCCATGAGAGGTCAGATACAGTGCAGCATTTTCTGTGATTCAGGAATCTTTGTTGATTTAATTATGTCTTCTTGTGAGCAAGAAACATTTGCCAGAGGTAAAATAATAAAAAAATTTCCACATTTCCTTTCCCAGCTGTCATTTTGAGATCCAGGGACTCTGTGCTCACAGCAACTAAAAATAAGCTGTACTTAAACCCTAGTGACTATTGTGATCTAGTGAGTCACACAGTCAACACAGCTTTAATCTGTGTATCTCTGCTCATGTCAGTACTTTGCATCAGGGTCTGGCAAAGAAGTAGCTCACACATCCATAGCAATGTCTGTTAAGCCTTAATGATGTCGAAGCACTAACAAATTAATTGTTCTGCAATTGAGGGGAAATTAAGGCAGGGAAATATTATCCAAAGCTTCCCAACTGACTGTTGACAGGAATAGCAGCATGGCCCCCTTAGGCATTGAATGCAGCTTTCTAGCTTAAACCTTGTCTAATCTGTGTGCACATGACATAGGTGTTTGACCTTTCTTACAAAATCTCCTCACAAGCTGCTGTCCAGAGCAGTTGCCCTTTAATATTGACGCGCGTAAATGTCACAGTTGCTTCATCATGATCCTTGATAGGAGGGTGGTATTTTTCAGGTACACCTGAGGAAGGAAAACAGAGTTATTAAAAATATTTAGCAAGGAGTTGTCAGAAATCTGTGATTTTTCCAGCCAAGCTCAAGTCTCACTGAAGCCTATACTTAGGTTTTTTGAGTTTCAACAAGAGTTATATGAAGCTGTTGTGCTTCCAGCTTGGTGTGGTGAGGTGCTTAATGCATTTAAATAGATTACATTTCTCCCCACTTCCTGCCTGTTGATGGACCGGTACCAGAGGCTTGTCGAGGAGAAGGCTTTGTATCAGGTGTCTGATATCCTCTGGAAGGCAACTCCACATTTTTTTCTCTATTTTTAGGTAAAGTCTCTGAGGCGTTGATGCAGAAGAAACAGTGCAGTGGGGCCCTGGTTTAATATGAGATCTTTAAGAATACTGTAATATCCAAGGGGATATTTCATGGCAGAAAAGATGTTGAATTCTTTGTGATTACCTACTGGCTCAGCTCTTATTCAAGTATCCATTAAATCTGTCTCCCCTCAAATGAAGCAGAATCTTCACCATCCTTTCCTTCATGCTCCACTGAAAGAGTTAATAGATAATGTTCCTGTTTATTGTCCTGCCAGGATATTTTTAATTACCTGCATGGTTTTATTACATAATGGTGGGATTTGCTCCATTAGCCTATTTGGCATCTTTGCAGGAAGTAAACAAATCTACTAGCATCCATCAGGCAGAGTAATTACAGAGAGTTTGTTTATTTTTTACATGTTTCCTGATCAATACTGGCACTAGCTCTGCAGACTGGGCTCCAAGCCTGCCTGCTCATGCAGCCAGTTTATCCTGCTGCCTTAGCAGTGAGCTATTTGTGGGAGATGATGAGGGTTTGATCATCCTGAAAAAACAGGAGTAGGAGAGAGAAATGCTATAGGCTCATCCCCAAGAGCCTAGGCACAGGCAGTGAATGCCCAGACTGTGCCCTGCTCTCTTCCTGTAGGATTTTACAGCTTATGGAATCTAGACTTTTGTACCACAGGGAGCTGGGAGGTGCCTTTGTCTGGTTGTGTTTATTGGTATCTGTGGGTATCCAGTGAAGCCTCCTGGGCTGAATGTGTTTCGTGTGCATCTCCCATTATAGGAGACCAGGTCCACTCACCAAGCTCCTGTCTTTCAGGTCTATGTCTAGAAAAAAAAAAACAAAAAACAAACAAACAAACAAAAAAAAACCCCGAAAAATGAGAGCCCAAGTGTATTCCCCTTCATCTCCTCAGCTTCATATGCTCAATTATACTTGTCCAAATCAGGTGTAAAATGCTGCCTAGCAGAAGGGGATTTTGTATTTTAGTAGCAATAAGGTATGAAGTGGGAACAGCCTAATCCAAGGCATGGACACAATGTCACTCTATTTTTCAATCCTTGCAGTGCTGGGGATTTGTGCCAGCCAGCCAGCCATCTTTTTTGTTGTTTCCTAGCCATCTTTAGCAGTGAAATCATTCAACTGATTCCTTGATTAGGCTACCTAAAAACAGAGGCTAGACAAAAATAAGAGAATAAAAGTACGTATTTATTTGAAGAGCCTTCAAAGGTACACCCTGGGCAGTCAAAAGGGTATGAGGGACTCCACCAAAAACGATGCTGGGTCATGGGTTCTTCACGCTTTTATAAGTTTATCCATTTGCCTATCAGGGTTAATTTTCCAATCATAACTTCAATTCATGATGTAATTACCCCAAGTTTGCCCCTCCTCTTCAAAGGCTTATCATTGATCAAAGACAGACAATGTACACTTTTGTATTCATACTGGCTCTGCATAGAGGAGCGTGTCTGCATCTTCTACATTTCTGCCATACCTGTAGATTCCAGACACACTTAATCTCTGTGTTTGCCCCTTCTCCTTGTGTATGCTGACCTGTTGCACATGTATTTTTCTGAACTTGGGTGTCTCTATGGGCTTTGTATAAGGTCTTGTGTGGTTTTGTGTCCTTGTTGGTCTGGGGTACTTGTATCTTTGTGCCTGCATTTTTTGGAGGAACAGCTTGGCTCCTGCTGAGGTGTCAGCTTTAGGTCAGAGTACAAACTCCAGTGCAGTGCTGTGTAGTGACATGCTGCAGGTTGTTTTATATTTCTTGAACAACAGGGCATCACCTTTCTCCTCTGTAGTGGAGCTAGGCTTGATTCCTTCTGCCAGTGGCAGCTCCTGAACAATAAAATGTCCATGCCTTTAAAACCATGCAGTTGTCATACCTGGAAGTAACACCTACCACAGAGCCAATGGGAAAGCAATTCCTGAACACTGCTCACACTGGAAAGCCCTGTTCAGCTGTGTGAGGCACTGTAATTTGTGGCTTTGAAGCAGGACCACCTCATTTACTAAATGTGGAGGGCTGGGAGCCCTTGGCACAAGAGCCCTCTGCTCTCCCTTGGAAAAAAAGAGACCTTACCCCAAGGTGATCTTCCCCAGAGGAAAGCAAATTCCCTCAGGGTCATGGTGTAAAGTGAACCACCCCCAGCATGCCTTGTTTCTATATGGTAATAGCCCATACCCAGTTGGCCAGTTGGTTTCTACCCCACCCTCTGCCTTTCCCATAAAACCCACCTGTCTCAGCTCTTCAGTAGGGTGTTTTGTCCCTGGCTTTCTCTTCATGGGGACTGCTGGACAGTAAAAGCTACCCCTATGGAATTGCTCCTGTCTCTCTGTCCCCAAGTTCACCTTGGGTGGTTTCACAAAGAACTGAATCACAACAACTGGAATCACTTGTAACTGAGAAATTGCTACACTTTGCTGAAATTACTCGCTGCCCAGGGAGGCCCTGCCCTGCCACCACCCCTGGAAGAGCTGCCCCTTGCAGGACACTCTCTCTAGGAAGGTTGTGGCACACCGGGTTGTCCACCTCCGGCTTCCAAGGGGAAGCAAACAACTAAAGACCCAAAAAATATGTCTGTCATCTTGCTTTACTTCCATGGCTTTGAAGTTCTGAGAAATCCTGGGTGGATTGTCCACTCCCTGCTCACTCTGTCTCCATCTTTTTCCTTTGTTTCTCCTTCTGCCTCTGCAAAAACATCACCGTGATGAAGCTCTTGATAGATACCTGGGTGACTCTCAGCCAATGCTGATGGATTGCTGTGCTCTTTGCTGCATGCTCCAGTTGTCTCTGCGGTTCAGTCTGCTGGACTGACAGGGTCCATACATCATTCTTGGAAGACAAGGTGCTCCGAGAGCTTTGGCCCCATTTGTGATGTGCTTATGGAACACAGACTCAAATATACCACTTGCACGTGGACAGATTGGTGTGGGTAGGGATCTCAGATCTGGCTGCCAGGCTTTCATAAGCCCCAATTTGGGTTTGAGAAGGCTGGGTTAGAAGGTTTGGGAACTTGCTGTTTCTCCTTCTGCTGTTTCCTTTCTGTGCACAGAATTGAAAAAGAAGGAATTGTGATCTGAAGAAATTGTAGAGGAGAATTGGGCCAGTGGCTTATGTGTCATCCAGGCAGCTATCCTGCCTATGAGAAGATGTGGATAGCAAGCAGGGAAAGGGAAGAGTTTGGATAGTGCTGCTACCTTTTGCTTAGTCCTCCCTTTGCCTTTTTTTTGTGTGGAATAGAAGGAGCTGAAAAGCACAGTGAAGAAAGAGCCTTAAGGGAAAGAACAAGGGAATCCTAGCAATGCAAGCAGGTGAAGCTGCACATTCGACTATACCAGAATGCAAGAGATGCTTGATCATTGCCTGTGTCAGAAATTTGCCAAGGATGTCCTTGAAAGTCTCTGCAGCAAAGGTACTTCATCCTCCTGGTACACCATGGGGATGGCACAGACACCATCAATTGTTCCTGTAAAGCATCCAAACATCTTCCTTGCAAATTCTGAAGTTATTTAATGGAAATTCCCTGGTTTCTTTACCTCTGGGTCTCATCAGGGTAATGACAGTCTCTCATACCTCTTTAACCACCATACCACCTGTGGTCTTGTGAACATCTGGAGTGGACCCAACAATTGAGGGCCACCGTTTTCCACAGGGTGGCAGCAGCATGCTTTCAATTTCCATGCTGAGGGCTCCCACTTGGGTGCTTCTCTGCCAAGGTTCTGGCTGGGATTAATCCTAAAAAAATAAATATTTCTAGAAGGGAGAGAAGGAATTTGCATATATTCCATGCAGGCAGCATACATCCCTAGATAAAGCATCCTGATAACGTTAAAAGACAGCAGGCCAAGCTACAATGAAGGATGTTCCCACTTATTTCCAATGCAGCATGAACTTGCCTTCCATATTAACCCTACTGGTTGATTCCACCCTGCACAGAAAGCCCTCAGGGCAGGAGAGAGATTTTGTTTCTCAGGGCTTGAAACTGTGAAATGACAGCTGAAATTTTTATGTCTTGGTTTGAAATGATGGTGAAAACTCTCAACAAAAATGCCTCATGAATATTCAATTACAGTGCCAGCAACACTTTGCAGTCATGGATTATTTATATATGAAATAACCAGAGCTTCATAAATCATAAAGTAGCAGCAAACTCTGCTGTGTTTTACGTTCCCCATTTCCAGCCTGGGGGTGGGAAGGATGTGTCGTTGTAGCACATTTACATGCTGTCTCAGCCCGTTGCAGGCTGGGAGCAGTTGGGAGGACAGAGACAGCAGAACAAAGTGTGCAGGTGAGGGCACTGGAGGTGTGGGTGTGCACAAGGAGATGTTTCCTTTGCTCCAGTTCTTGTGGGTGCTCCAGGCTGCAGAGAATTCATGGTATAGCATGAAACATACCTTGTTTTGAGGGCAAAAGTGGGAGCATGTGCAGAGGGAGAACGTTTTCAGCCAGGATATGTTGTTTGTGGGCAAGCAGATCAAGCATTTGGCTGCCTGTGGCTTGATGTAGCTTGATAGCAGCTGTCTGTGTGGCCATAAACATGTGGGTTATCTCCATAATGGACTGCTAGCACTGGCAGCACATCAAGTGGTTTAAGGAAAGGAAGCCCTCATTTCTCAGACTTGGCCCTAATTGATCCATGCTCAGTGGTTTCAAATCATCCCAAAAGCTCCATGTTGGCAGAGGTAATGATCCCATCTTGGGAAAGGCTCCGGTAGTCCTAAGTGGGCACAGGTAAAGCATAAGGCATCCCTCTTGCCAGAGCAGCACCCACTTGCACACTTCTCTCATTGAAGTAAAGTTGTGCTCTAATTCCCAGGACAAATCTTTCCCTCCCATTTCCCAGCTGAAAAACGGGCATGTGCTGTGCAGCTTGTTATACCAGAAAGAAGCATGATTCTGGGTAATATATAATGGAGCTCCTTTCCTCCACCCCAACTCCACTGTTGAGCAAATAATAAAGCAGAATATTGCTCATTTCCTTATCACCAAGCAGCAACATGAGCACCTGATTTTTGCAGACTCCACTGCTCTCAGGAGAAAGGTTCTTCTGTCCAGATGCCTTTGCTGGGTACTCCCCCAATCATATGGGGATGAAGAGAACTGAGCCCTCTGTTCCCCATGATCTTTTCTCCTTTCCTGAAGGTTTATGCTGAAGTCCTTCTCCCTATTGCTCCCACTAGGAAGAACTAACTGCCAAATCACTGAGTGATGATTCATCACTCCAGTTTGGTGGCAGCATATTTATCCCCCCAACAGCCCACTCAGCAAGAGAAGAAAGACAAATTGCTGTCATCTCTTTTTATGGGACATATAATCAGGTGGTAACACGGAGTATTGCCTCAGCTCAAAGTCATTCAGGATGAATTATTCATTCCCTTAAAATGTCTTTAAAAGAAAGGGAAACTGTCTCCCTGCCACAGTATCTCTTCCTGGAATTGCTGCAGGTGGGCTTTGGGTGAGGAGCCTGATACTCAGCATGGAGTATGGAGAGTTCCCCACCAGGTCCCAAGGCTTCTGCAGCTCTCCAATGGCTGACACAGCACTACTGCACTGTTCCCAGGGATGAAGATGAATCCCACTGCTCGAGGTTTGGGAACAGGCTTAAATGTTTCTCAGTATCTTTCTGAGGGCTTGTTAAGGGGGCTTGGAGTGCACCTTAGGCCTTTCTGGGCTGTATCTTTGCACACGGGAGAATTTTACCTCCTCTTTAGTGTCCTTATTGATTATCCCCATGGGAAGACCTGTCCCATGAAAGTTATCCCCTCCACAAAGAAAACCTCCTACAGTAAGCTCAAGAAGGCCATGGTTCTCTGAGAAAAAAGACTAGGGTGAGCTTTTCATAGGGAGCCTGTTTGGTTTTGCACAGCCAGGTTTTTGGTAGCAGGGGGGCCACAGAAGTGACTTCTGTGAGAAGCTGCCAGAAGCTTCTACCATGTCCGGCAGAGCCAATCCCTGATGGCTCTGAAGATAGACACGCTGCTGGCCAAAACTGGGCCAATTAGAGATGATGGTAACACTTCTGTGATAACATATTAAGAAGAAATCAAAACAAAAGTAGTGGCACAGTTTTAATTCCAGCTAGAGAAGAGGAGGAGGTGAGAACATGGGAGGGAAACAACATGGTGACACCAAGGTCAGTGAAGAAAGAGGGGCAGGAGATGCTCCAGGCACCAGAGCCAAGATTCCTCTGCAGGCCGTGGTGATGACCACAGTGAAGCAGCTGTGCCCCTGCAGCCCCTGGGGATCCACAGGGGATGCAGAGATCCTCGCACAGCCCCTGGGGATCCACAAAGGATGCAGAGATCCCCTTGCAGCCCCTGGGGATCCACAGGGGATGCAGAGATCCTCCCACAGCCCCTGGGGATCCACGAAGGATGCAGAGATCCACCTGCAGCCCATGGGGATCCATGGGGGATGCAGAGATCCACCCGTAGCCCGTGGGGATCCATGGGGGATGCAGAGATCCACCTGCAGCCCCTGGGGATCTATGGGGGATGCAGAGATCCCCCCACAGCCCCTGGGGATCCACGAAGGATGCAGAGATCCCCTCGCAGCCCATGGGGATCCATGGGGGATGCAGAGATCCACCTGCAGCCCATGGAGATCCACGAGGGATGCAGAGATCCACCCACAGCCCATGGGGATCGATAGGGGATGCAGAGATCCACCTGCAGCCCATGGAGATCCACCCACAGCCCCTGGGGGTCCACGGGGAATGCAGAGATCCACCCACAGCTCATGGGGATCCATAAGGGATGCAGAGATCCACCCACAGCCCGTGGGGATCCACAAGGGATGCAGAGATCCACCCACAGCCCGTGGGGATCCACAAGGGATGCAGAGATCCCCCCGCAGCCCCTGGGGGAGGTGCCTGTGCTGGAGCAGGTGGATGCCTGGAGCACCACTGTGATCCTGAGACCCAGTGGAGAGAGAGGGCCCTTTCTTCCAGGCTGGGCAGCTTGTCCTTGGGGGACTGCACTCCGTGGAAGAGTGACCCATGCCGCAGCAGTTTTGGGAGGGATGTGTGCCCGTGGAGGGACTCACGCCGCAGCAGTTTTGGCAGGACTGCTGCTCGTGAGAGTGAACCCATGCTGGAGAAGTTCATGGAGAACTGTCTCCCGTGGGAGCGGACCTCATGGTCTCACAGGGGAACAAATTCTCTCCCTGAGCCAAGCAGAAGAAAACCTCAGTGACAAACTGACCAAGATCCCCATCCTCTCTCTCTGCCCGCTGTTGGTGGAAAGGAGGGAGGGGTTTGGGGAAGTAAAGGTGTTTTTAAGGGCTTATTTTACTTCTCATTATCCTTCTCTGATTTTGTTAGTAATAAACTCACTTTGTATCTCTAAGTTGTGCCTGTTTTGCCCTTGTAGGGTTTTCTCACAGTCCTTATCTTAACTCATGAACCCTTTGTCCAATTTTTCTCTCCTCTGCTGAGCTGTGGCAGGGGAGGTTGAATGACCAGCTTTTGGGGGTGCCTGGCTTCTGGCCAGTGTCAAACCACAAGAGAGCCTCAGAAGCAACTGTCTAACCATGACTGTGCCTCTGTCCTGCAGGAGCAAGGAATATGGCTTTTCAGGGATTGTCTTCTTGCTGCTTCCTCCTCTGTATATAAGGACAAATGATACTTTCTGATACCTTAAATTCTAATGTCCTTGTTTTGAGTTCCTCAATGAAAACTAACCAAAGCTGTGACTATTTTTTTCCTAAACCATCTTAAAGGTTTCTTAAAGAAGGAAAGGTTTCTATAGTAGCCCTGAAAGAACAACTAGCAGCTTGGAAGCCTGTCTGAGGCTGCTGAGTCACTGGGGAGGAATTACACATCTCCCATGGACTAGGTTTTCTACTGAAGTTTACTTGTCTTGCCAAAAGTTTTGCCCAAGACTCTTTCTCAGTATTTTTAGCATTTTGCTGAAAAGTATGGGGTTTTTTTACCCACTGGAAAATGGCTTTGAATTAAAAATTTCCTAGAAAATGTTGGTAATTGACAAATATGGACTTTTCATGATTCTCCATCTGGTTATTTGGAGTAATTATCAGCTTTTTATATTTACCAAACCAGAACTTTTCAGGGTGAAACATGGTTTTGTTTGTTTGTGTATTGAAAAATATTGTGATTCTGGGCAAAGTTTTGCAAGAACTGTAGATCAGCTTTTTAATTTTCTCTTCTCAGCTAGCAAGGAAGAAGAAGAATGCTCCTTATATAGAAAAAAACCCTTAATATCCACTTTCTCCACGTAACTGATTTGATACCCATATTTTTCCAGAGGAATTATATTGGGAACCAGAAGCTGCTGGAAAGGACAAAGATTCTATGTCATTATCACTTGCAGCAGGGAAGAAAAAAAGAATGTATGTATATTCCAGTGGCTTTCAGGTAGGAGATACAGCACACAGCACAGGTGTTTCTGGGATTGCATCATGTTTTGGTTTGTGCTGTTCATTCTTTTTGGAGAGTAGCTATTTTTTATTTGCTTTCCACTCATTTATCCTCACTTTAAATACAATAATAGGAAAAAAAAATCATTCTGCTAAGAGCAGAGCCACATGTCTGTGTTTCACTCAGGAGCCCACAGAACTAGGGCAGCTCCCCTTTCCCACACAGGTAATTCAATTTGCAAGGATTTTGTAAGGAAATGGTGGATGAAACATTAATTTTTTACATCCATGGAGGAATAGGTTCTCAAAAAAATCCCTGCTGAAAGAAGTAGGGAAGGAAAAATGAGCAAAGGAAAGTGAGAAATGGTGTAAACACATTAAGCTGGGCTTCTCTACTTCGGTGTTTGGCGCTGTCTCTGCTATAAATTTTATTGATTAAGAAACTTACTTGAGCTACCTGCTGCTATCAGTTACTTTCCACTTACTGCTTTCTTTACCTGCTGGGCAGTTGATGGTCTGACAGAACTAAAACTCCAAGTCTTCTTAACCTAGAGCTCATGAGAGCTGGAAAACAGAAGAAAGTAATTTCCACTACTACTGTTTCCTACTGGAAAGACAAACAACCCACATGGCTCATATCACTGGGCTTTTTCTAATGTCTGGAATTGGAATGGGAGAAGTCTGTAGCCTGCAATTCTTGACCCTTCCTTCAGGTGCTCTGATGAGGAAATGATTGGCTGGTTTTGCTGATTCTTTATATAGATCTCTCTATATAGAAAAAGCCAAGTCTAGCTTCTTTTTTCCAAACTCAGACCTCCAGTATCAGACCAGCCCACAGTATTTTCTTGGCTACAATCCAGTAAGATGAAAATGAACATTCAAGTTGTTGAAAAGGCTTTGAAAACCTCCGTCTAAGCCTTTCAAAGTCCATTTACTTTCTTGCTGCCCTGACTTCAGGTCAGCTTGGGCTCTTGACTTCATGAACTGCTTTAAAACTACCTTGAATTTCTCATCTTTTATCCTATGGGAGTTTTCTTTGTTTGCCTTTTTTCTCTGACCATTCATAAATCTTTTTTTCCCCCTTCTTGCACAAAACCAGGCAGAGATGCAGGGCAGAGGCAAGGTGAGGGGGTGCCTGGTTCAGAAATGTGTCCCTAGTGTGTCCTGCAGCCACATCACCTCAAGCTGTTGTCAGTTCTTGTGTACTAAGCAAAGTCGGGCTGGATGGCAGATGCTGAAAGAAACCTGATTTCACAGGAGACAGTATTGGGAACCTGTGAGCTTTGTCTGCACAAGGCTTTTAAGTGTGACACCAATTAGCTTGGTCCCAATGTTGCCATGTGGTATGAGGGATGAGTTGAAGAACCAGTGATTTTGCTCAAAGGTTGCCCATTTCTATAGTATTTACTGTGAACTTTGCATTATTTCATCTTCTGGAGATCCTAGAGGAACAATATACCACAGGCTATTTGGTTGTGCTGAGAAGTCAATTCCAGTCTTTCACAGTTGCAGTGAAAAGCTTGAATGTTTGACCCAGGTATGCTTATAAAAGTTTCCTGTTTTCTAAGCCAACCTCATGAGTTATAAAGTGTTTGACTTAGATTTGAATTAAAGAGACTTAAAGCAGTTCTAAAAAAACCTGGCTGTCAGCAATCCCTGGGCCTATATGTATCCAGTGACCTTGGTGCCCAGACACTGATACCACAAAGAGACAGGGAGCTCTGCG
Organism: Lanius collurio; assembly: GCA_020086605.1. Classification (NCBI taxonomy): domain Eukaryota; kingdom Metazoa; phylum Chordata; class Aves; order Passeriformes; family Laniidae; genus Lanius; species Lanius collurio. The sequence continues at coordinate 2,786,816 of JACBWW010000064.1, read as the reverse complement.
TACTTTCTAGAAACAAATCCCTCAGAGGCATTTGTCAGTAGGATCCTGAACTGTTGCACATGTTTGAAAGATCAGGTGTCTACTGACTATACGAGTGCTAGTGTCAGCAGTATTTTGGAGGATGTTTCATGAGCTGGAAAATGTGGTATAACCTTTTGTGCCTGACTGAAGCAGTGCCCTGGCAGGCTCCTGGAATATGCAGCTGGAGCACATTTAGCAGGGCTGTGCAATTTCATTCTTGACCTGGCAGGCTAGACATCTCAGGGCATTTTTATTTTAGAGCACTGTTTGTAATTTCGTGTGTTGTGACCACAGCTCAATATGGTGCAAAGGCACTAGCAGTCCTTCTGAAATCTTCTTTTAGCTGAATATGTGGGTCTTTACTTTGTTCCTGGTCTTTTGTACAAAGGGCTCTTGTGCTATTTTCTACTGAAGAGACAGCCGCATTGTATTTACATGGACAAAAAGAGACTTCTTAATGTAAAAAGCTTAACATGACTATTTTTTTGCAAAGAGATATTTGTTTGACATGCTAAAAAAAAGGTAGTCTTGTTCTAGGGTGATGGTTGTTTATTTTCACATGTTAAGAGTGCAATATGAACTTGTTAATTTGATAGTGTATATGAGTTTTAAATGAGTTTTAAATTTTAAATTGTGATGAATTCATCCCCAGACATCTCACAGTTACTGCTCAACATCTTTGCATCTTGAAAAGTCATTGTGGCAAAGGAGATTTGACTCAGATCTGCCTGGTGCAAAATTAGTTACTCTTCATACATGAGCTAAAGAATTTGCTGAGGTCCTTTATGAGCAAGGCACAAGTATGGACTGTGTCACTGATTAATATCTCTGAATCTGCCTGTCAGGGAGCAATGAAATTCTCATGTGGAACAATACACTGGTACATGCCCAGGTCTTCTGCCAGTTCGTCTGCCTGGGGTGTATACCTCTCAACTGCCACATTAAAATTGTAATGCCTGTAACAAGTCCTGAAATTACAGCCATGGGCCATATTCCTTTGACCTTCTCTGTGTTCTGTTTGGATTAATTCCCTCTGCACATGTAGCCAGGCAGCCAGAATGTAAATAAATGCTTTCCTCCACCTGGCAGGTGCGGAAAGGTTAGATTTGCATAAAGGGGCCGGTGTAAATTTCTCCTGTTTGTTGTCACCTCTTCTCTCCAACTGGGAATTTCAAGGCAGAGATGAATGTCAGATGGAAATAGCACTTCAGCATCAGCAGTTATCTCTTTCTGCTATGTCCCTTTGTTGCTGCTCTTTACCACACGGATCAGCCAATCTCCTCTTGTGTGAACCTCTCATTACTGGCTCTTCTGTTTGCTTACAGTCTTGATTTTCCTTTTATGTTTTCTGTTTGTGAATTAAACTCTTCTCACCTGGTAAGCCACTCTGCTGAAATGGTTGTGCTGAAACAGCCTGCTACTAGTTTCATTCCCTGAATGGTTCAATGTGTCTCTACCCTCTGTTCCTGAGCCTATGTGGGTGAAGAATCACAGAGATTCTCTTTTATGTGGTTCATCATACAGCAGTCTTGCTTAGGAACTGTTGGCTAATGGGGATGCTGCTTCTGAAAAGAAGAATGAGTGCCTCACCTCATGAGTGGATCCAGTTTTTCAAGTCTTTGATCTGGATGCTTACTCAAGGATCTGCTGCTGGTGCACTCTGCTACACGTTAGGCTCTAATGGTGGGAAACATTTCAGTCAGTAAGAGCAGGAACTCCCCACTCCTGCTTCCCCACTTCCTCTGCTTTTAAGTTCCCTTGGCTGTTAGTGCCCTGTAGGAGGCAGAGGTCTCTTTAACAACTCTTTTCTCCATTACCATCTCTGATATTTTTTCAAGTTTCCCCTGCTTATTCTGACTGTCCTTGGAAATATGCTCTAGCTCTGGTTATTTTTTCTTCTTCATTTTCTTCTCCCCTCTCTTTTCTTTCACAGACACACAGCCATTGGTCTACAGTAAAGCTGTGTCATAGCTCAATTCAGATCAACCCTTGTCTTTGTAATTCCAACAGCCTACATTGCTTTGTTTGTACCAAAGACACATTTAAGTGTTCCTTGATTTAGCCTGATTCAGAGACAGCTGCTCTTCTCACTGCTTCCAATGAGATTTAACCCAGAGCATAACAACGAGGCCCATATTGCCATCTCCCTTCTGCTTTGCCCATGTGCCACAGGGATCCTGTCTTCCAAGCAGCCACCTGCCCCTGTTTTTTCCAGCTGCCTCTGTCTGTTCTCAGTAGAGTCCCCAACTCCTTAAGAGTTGTTTCCTGGCTGGACTAAACCAGACTCTCCCTGTGTCCTTGGAATAAATTGGACAATTGTTTAGGCACTTCTCCAAGAACAGTTTAGCTAGCCCCTTCATGTCGGCCTGTGGTAGGGGGGTGGCTTTCTGCTCTGTCTCCCTTTCTGTAATGTGTTAAAAATATGCTGTTTCAGGCAGGCTCTCCAGTGCTGCTATTGCTGCTTTCAGTAAGAGGAATGAGATGAAAAAAATAGATCAGTAATTTGGTTCTAAATCACTTCCCTAACAAAGCCAGTGCTGAAGGTCACTTGTAATGAAGCTGCCATACATAAGGCCTCACAATCAGGTAGAGGAAAAGGAAAATGAGGCTGGAGATGCATTCAGGGTAATCTTGATTCAATTTCACTGAGGTGCAGGTATTTGGATTGGAGTCTGGGATATTAAAAGGAAGGTCAGGACAAGAGAAACTGTTTGTGTGGAGTTTCTCTGCTGTCCTAGGAAAAACCAGAGCCCTTTGGAGGTGCTCAGCCCTGACTGTATGGAAACCTGTGAGCAGGGTCGCTCTTTGTGAGAAGGATGAGATTGTGCCCTGCCTGCAAAGCATCTGGGCATAGATTCACACCCTCTGAGAATTGCAGGAGGGCTTGCATGGAGGTTTGAAGCTCCAGCTTGGAGACTCCAGATCCCTTCCCTTAGCAGTGTGTTAGAGTGCAAAAAAGGAGCCCTGATATGCAGGAAAATGAGCAAGTGGTATTTCTTAATAAAGAACAATATAAATTGTTAAAAATACTTTTTAAAATCTAGAATTTATGCTGTCAATAAAGAAATTATTTTACCAAAAAAAGTAAATACATTGTGCTGGTTTGAAAGTAAACCAGCAGGAGAAATTAACCCCACACAAATACCTTGCAAGAGATTTCAAGTTGGAGTTACAATTAATTAGAGAGACTACAATAAATGAAACAACACAGAAAAAACTAGCTAAAAACAAAGTCAGAGTAGAGCCTGGTCCCTGTTGGTCAGGGTAGTGTTCACAGTCCAATTAAGCAGTGGTTGCAGTGCTGTGTAAGTGATGGTTTCAGTCTTGTTGAAAGCAGTGGTCCTGTGGAAGGTCTGGTCCTCCTGTGGAAGCTGAGGTCCTCCTCTGGATGTCCAGTGGTGGTGTCCCAGGCCCCAAAGTGCCCAGATTATATCCAGGCAGGAATGTTCATTACCTTCCCCAAGGCGGGAAATTTCATGATAGAATTATGTAATCCCATGTGTCATAGGATATTTTGGGAAGTCCTTGATGGCCTAGGTTGCTACAGCTGCCCATTGAGGCCATTGAGCCATGATGGCCCACTGGCAGAGATGACCTCCTTAGGCTGGGTGGTTATTCATGTGAAGACAAAGAAAACACTACACCCAGCTCACAGCCTTAGGGATGGGGTGTGCACTGGACAGCTGTTGCAAACGACCCACCATTAACAGTTCATCAGGAATAATATGATTGGTGTAGAATACATAGTTTGGTTGTACCCATATCAGCAGTCTTTCTCCTGCAACCATGACATACATCTTTTAAAGGTTGACATAAAATGACTTGATTTAAAATTATTGCGAAGAAACCTATTGATTGACCCAACTTGAATTTTTTTAGACAAGAAGTTTAGGTTCAGGTAGGTTTTTTGTGGTATTTCTATGTTGTTTCAGGGTGGAAACTTGTTTGTCAAGTTTGACATTCTCTGGCTTCCATCTCAGGCTAGCACTGTTCTGGCTGTGTGCTGCCTACAGCTTTGGTGTCCTGATTAAATTTGTTGCTTTTTTTTAGAATTACTTCCCCTGTGGTTTCCCAGAAAAGCAGTGGAGCAGAGAGGAGTGGGAGTGAGGAAAGGAAAAACAAACAAGGTTCCTCTCTAATACACAGCCTTGAGAGTTACAGAGATGTTTAAGCGAGTGTGATGGGATGATCTGTCTTCCTGGTGGCCCTGCAGGGCACATCATAACTGTTCACTGAAACCCACTGGAGGACGTGTGAAATTTAGTGCAAAAGTATTTCCTGTTGGTGTCCCTGGATCTAATCCTCGTTCCTTCTCGCCCACCACCACAGATTTCTTGTGATCTCTGAAGAAGCCAGATTCTCAGAGCAAAGAGGGCATTATTTTAACTTAGCACTTAGCCCTTAAATCAGAGTAATGTTTATACTGGCAGTGGTGGGAAAAGGAAGAGAAATAGTGCACTTGCTGGGTTTACAGTGCCTGCTATGTTTGTCATAGTGGAAGTTCATTGGAAAAAGACTTCAGGAAGAAGAAGCAGGAAGTAAATACCTTCTCTGGGGAGGCCATTTGGATTGTGAGAGATTTCCACAGCTAAATTCAGAAGGAACTTTTTGAACTGCCAGGCAGGGAAATTTTATAGCATAACCATGGATTTCAGGAGGTATCCTCAACAAACAGTAGTGCATCTTTTGAGTGCAGTGCTCTTTGGGGAGGGCTTGAGCCACTGATGATGAAAACACATCAGTCATCCTTTATAGCATTGTTTGACAGTTCCTTGCTTAACTGTGGTGTGAGAAACTGCATGAGGAACCAGGCATGTTGAACCAGACTTCTAAATACCTTTCAGGGCTTCTGGAATGAAGCCTAAAAGATAAGTCTTGAGGGTGTTTTGTCATGGGCTGTGGTTGGGGGATGTTGTCACGTGTCTGTGCTTTGGACATCACAAAGCCAGGATCTTTAGAGAGCTTATTATCACAACTCCTTGAAAAACTACCCACTTTCAGAAGGCTGCATGTAGGACAATGTAACGAAGAACTGCTTACAATAGCTTTTCTACTATACCCCCTCCCTCTTTGTACAGCTCTGGACATGTCTGGCTAACGAAGGTGTCTGGGACTTTGAAAGCTCAGGAAGCTCGTGGTGGTCATTATCAGGCTCCTACCGCAGCAGCCTCACTTAAATATCTGTTATTTCATAAGAGACCAATGCAATTGGAAAAGTGAGCTTGGACATGCAAAGTAAATTCACGGGGAAAACAGCACGGGTAACTAGACTTGACAAAACCTTTTGGTGAAAGACTACACTGTTATCTCCTTTCCCAAGCATCGTATCTATAGCCTGGTGAGTATCCCATGTGCATCTATAGACCCAGTGGCCCACATACATGCACGTGTCTCATGGCAATGTATGTGCAGTATACACTGCTGATATGTAATATCATGCAAAAAATATTGTTCTTGATCATAATACTACAAAACACTGCCCACTGCATGTAAGTAGTGATACACACAGAGAACAGAGGTTAGGAAATCTTAAACAGTTAATAACTCCCATGCATTTTGTGCTTGTACTTGCTGCAGTTACAAAAGATGCTGGAGCCAAAAATGTTGGTTTGTTTGCTGGAATTTTCCATCAGCATTGCTCTGTCCTAATGGCTTTCAAAATTTTATTTATTTATTTATTTGTTTGTTTGCATGTCACATCTGCGTATGACAATGCCTTTGTCAGCATCCCAAAAAAGCCTTGTAGTAGTGGACAAATAAATAAGCCTCTGATATCTAACTTTGCATGTTCAGATAAGCAGATGTCCCCAAAGCCTACTATTGAGTGGTGTTGCCTGATGTTGTTTTGTGGCACAACAATGAAAATGGATCTCTTCCAATATTTCTTTTTTCTTAAATTTAATTTTTCCTGCAAAGGTTTTGTATTAGAAACTCATGTTCTTGGTTGCAGGCTCATCTGTTAGACAATACACCTTGACATCATCTATCCTCAGCCAAGCTGTGGTCCAGTCATTTCCTGCTACAACACATAATTGTGCTGGGGAGCAAAGACCATTTGTGGGATAGAAAACCAACTCTCCACAGGACTCTTTACAAAGATTTTTCACAGTAAGAGCTGATTATGTTCCCCCAAGCAACACAGATGTTTAAAAAGGAGGCTTGAATTTCCATGGCAACAGGCTGCATTCTGCTGACTCCGGTAGTCTGTCACTCTCCAGATCTATTTATCACCCCTAGTGCTCTGAGTTTCAAGGCTAACAATGTACGATGGACAAGAGACTGTACTGGGGTTGTGTTGGGGTCAGACATCCTGGTCGAGTGTGTGTACCGCAAATGCCCTGTGGGAGAGGTACAAGAGGAGTTCAGATGATACTGGTGAATACTTCAGCCTGGCTCATACATCAGTTACAACAGGATCTTCGTGGTTAAGCCATTATCTTGTTACTAGGAAGCTCAAAGGCATCATGTCACAGTGGAACTGTGACCTTGTCTGGCTCCTGTTATCAGAAAAGCTCTATTTTCAATGTACATCAGATTATTAAATCTGTGAGGCACTGTGGGGAAACTGAGGCAGCCCTAGGCAGTAGCTACTTTCACAAAAAATGCCAGTGCCAGAGTTAGGAGCAGGATCTAGAAGTTCTTGTTTCCTTTGTTCCCCCACCTCATCATGAGGAACTATCCCCTCTCGTGGAACTGGGAAAGTAGAAGGTAATTTCCTGAATCACTTCTTAGAAGAAAAAAAACTTTCCTGTGCACATACGCAAAAGAATAGGTATTAATATTACAGTGGAATAAAGGACAGTAGATATAGACAAATCAGAGGGAAGGGAATTGTGTGCTCGGAGATAAGGATGGGGTGGGCTGAGGCATTATGTATTTCTGGGTGATTGAAACAGCAGAGGAGGGCAAGTGCATCAACAGCAGTGTGAGGCTGAGTGTAAACCCAAAGGGAAAGGTGTAGATGCTAAAAAAGCTAGCAGAGAAATTTTCCAGCTTCTCACAGCCTCCTGTGAAAGCTTTCGTTCTCACATGAACTAGCTGAGAAAACAGTTTGAGAATTTGTAAACTATTTGCAGCTGCAGGTTGTTGTGGGCAACTGTGGATATTGTTTTGGTTGATTGAGTATCATATTTATAAATGAGCATTATACTGCTCAACCTATCAGTTTGGTAGGTGGTGGACCAATAGGCCAATCATGTAATTTCTCTATTGCAAACCATATGATAAGAGATGGGGTTTTCATTAAAGGGCTTGCTCATTTGGCCATTTCTCCTGACCTGAACTCATGTCATGATTTTCGCCATTCCTGCGGACAACAGCAACAGAAAGGAAAAGTTCTGTTGTGGAGTTTATCCTGAGTTCAGTGTAAGCTCAAAGACTGGCATGAAGTTTGTTTCCCATGATCTGCAGGAAAAACGTGGGTAACAGCCTGTAGGAGAGTATTTGCTGAAAGGGCTGTGCATAGCTGAAGCCAGAACTGGGGGAGAAGGCAGAGAGTCTCCTTAAGGGGCTCCTGTGATGATGTTGGAGATCTTTGCAAAGCTGCGTGGAAATGTCTTCTTTTGACATGTGTATGAGCAGCCTGTTTTTCTGTTGTCACAGAAGCCACTCCAGCACAAGCACTACATGTGGCAAGCTGGGATGGGAGGAGAAGCTGAGGGAGAGGGATGGTGTGATGACCTATTCCATCCTGTGGGAACATACTGGTGTGGCTGTGCTGCAAAATGAAAGGCTGGCAGGCAGAGCTATAGCCTCAACTAAGGGGAAAAAACCTATCTTTGTTCCTCTCAGGACACCACACATACCATGAACAAGATATCCAATGAAGATATCACTCCTGTGTGCAAATGGGAGAGGAGTGGGATGGAGAGAGCCGAATCCCCTTGGACAATTGGGTTATTCTTGGTAAACTGGCATGCAGGGAGGCTGAGCAGCTAGAGGCTGGCAGGCAGCATTTGCCTCTGCTGAGCAAATGTGTTTATCTCCAGAGCTCTCTAAGATGTTTCTGGCTGAGGAAGGGTGTAAATCTAACTGGATTCAAGCCTATGGATAATTTTTCCCTTCTTCTTCTGTCTTCTCTCCCCATGCCCTCCTGCCTTGTATATGAGACACTATACAGGCTATAAATGGATGCAATGCTCTGCTTAATGTGGAGAGACACTTTACAATCACAGAGAGGGAGGTGAGGCACAGGGTGGGAGGCAGCTTGCCAATTCCTGCTCCTTCCCACTGTAGTCAGACCCTGAGCCTCCTATCGCACTCCTCTGTGGGAAGCTCATTTCTTCCATTTCCCCTTACAATGACTTGTAGACTATAAAGCCTGGAGCAGGGCAGCTGCGTGCTCAGAATCCTAAGGTGCCGTTCATAACGGGAGAGGGTGGCAGGATGCAGGGAGGGAGTCCATACCCCTCTAATTCCACGACTCCAGTTTGGCTCTTGTAGTTTATGAGGCTATCAAAGCTCTCACTTAATTATGGCTCTAGCAATCAATCTTTCTTCCTGTTCATTATGCTTCCAGCCAGGGTTAGCAGTGTTTTTATTCCTGAAGCCTCAGGAGAATTTCCAACTCATAAGAAATCACAGCCAACCCACACTAACTGGTATGAGTTGTGGCTGTAGGACTGCATTCCTGCTGCATGAGCGTGGAGTGGTAAAGCTGGGGTCATCTGGCCTTGCAAGGTTTTGTTTGGTTTTGCAGGATGAATGTTCCTGGGCCCAGAGAGGCAGATAGGGACCATGCAGTGACTGACCATGACCAGCTGAGTTGACAGAGCCATGGCAGTTAGTTGTTCCAAGGCATTACAACAGGCCTGAGCATAACATACTGAGTCATGATGGCATTATCTCTTCACTACCCACAAAGTGCTGTTGGAGCATTGGGAGGAGCACAGGGAGTAAGACAGAGAGGAATTGACTACTTAAACTATAGACATTCTATATCATTATAAAACCTATGTAGTTTTCTAATATGCAACAAAGCCAACACCAATATATTTATAACACTGCCACTGCACTGCATTGATTTCACCACATCCTTCTAGTCAAATTAGATTTGTCCTGCCTTTGAGTGTCTAACTGCTCTCTAGTTAACATGCAAGTGCAATGTTTTAAATTACGGGCCTTGACTTGTGGAAAGAGGCACTAACATTCAATCTATATTTATATTCACAGGCAAACAGCTTGTGGACTCAGATACACACTGACAGAGTCACTGAGGGCCCCACAGAGCCTGACACCAAGAGCCTGAATGATTGGTATGTTTACCCTATAAATTCATGGTTTAAGTGCAGATTCATACAGGGGTGACTCTGTTACTTTGACTTTAGTCCATGTAGTCTGGCTGGTGGAGAGGTGAGGTGCACATTGATGTGCCTGTGTTGGATGTCCAACTGGCTTTGCTTTGTGTCTCAGCTGAATACTGACCTGAACCATATTGTGTACATTTTTTCTCATTTTAAAACACCAAGCCTAACAATTTTCTAAGTAGATCTTTGGGGCTGTAGCCATGTGACTCCCATTAAAGACAGCATTCGCATACTACATTCTTATGTGCATATCTGTCCCAAATCATCCTGAGATGCAGCTATCAGGAACCATTCTGCTTTTTGGCTGTTGCCAGTCAGGGAATAGTGGGGAGTTTTCCTGTTGTGTTGTCTGGTCAAATGTTATGTTGTATGAAGTTTTGAGCACTTGCTTCTTCACACAGGGAGAAGGTTGAAACTGCCCTGGTGCCCTATCAGTGCTGCCAAAATGATAAGGAAGGAATTGGGGTCAGACGGGTAATTGCTAAAATGAGAAATATGCTAAGTGCTCATACTTTTTAGTAGTGGAGCTTTATGCACAGTGAGTGGAATGAAATTAAAAAGTGAGAGAAAGTGAGGTTGTGTTGTTGCTGTTGCTGGAACTGGTGGGGTCGTAGAGGGTATGATACCAAGCACTAATGCAAAGAACCACACAGCAGAGGCAAGTTGCCTTGCACAGTCTTTATTATCTGTAATACACAACTTTCTGAGCATGGTCTACTGGCCCATTACTTTTCAACCAACTGTGTGTCAATAGATGTCTGAGTAGCATTTTGGTAATATTTGGGATGGTACTGACCCAATGGTGGCTGGTGCAGGAGTCTCAACAATGACACAGCCTATAAAAATGGAAATTATACAGAAAGGTTTTAAAGCTTGGTTTATAAGAGACATGGCACATTTCTGAGGGGCAGAGGTTAGTTTTTTCCCTCAGATGAGGATGCCTAGTGCTTTAAAGAAAACTGAGCATTTTCTAAGACTCACTTCTGTACGTAGGTGGGAGGTGCCCTGGGAATACCGATGATCAGACCAGCTCAACAAAGGGCCCAGTTCTGTCATAGCACCTGACTCAATTTGAGCAGTTAGATTTGTTGTGACATAAAATCCTATTGATGATTCTGAGAGACACTTGTCAAGAGGTAATAAAGAATAGAAGTGGAAGAGCATTCATTTGCAATTACCTTAGATGCTTTTAGTAATGAAAGAATGAATTTTGCATGCAAGTGAAGCTATACAGAGATTAATTTGGCCTACAGCTATATATTTTTGTCAGTTCTCTCTGCATTTTTTTTTTTCAAAGTCTGTTTTTCTGCTCATTATTTGCAAAGAGAGATTGACCATGACATAGAATAAGCACGGTAGCCTGACTTGGCCTGTTTATCCTTTCTAAAGCACACCAAATAGATCTATCTCATCCTCCTTCTGTAATTTCCTCCTTTTCTTGCTTTTTCCCCTCTTCTTGAAAATTGTAATAGCAAAACTGAATGGGAGCTGAGATCTTCTTGGCAAAATTGTAGCCCAGAAGTAAGCTTTCTGTACAAAGACTTAAAAAAGAAAACCACAGAGGGAAGGAAACAGGGAGTTAAGATGGAAGTGCTGATATGACCTTAACTCAAGTGTCATCCACAGCAGCGCTTTAATTTATTCAATCAATTGCAGGGCCCTTAGGCTGGGAAAGGATAACTCTGGGATATTAAATCTGTCAGGCTGGGAAAGGATAACTCTGGGATATTAAATCTGTCCCTCTCTCCAGTCTGTCACTGGTGTGTCAGAATACATTGTTTCTTCTAGTCCTGCTTTTATTAACTGTCTCCTCAACGTGGCCTCTCAATCTATCACACACTAACTTGCAATTGCTTGCTGAGTACAAGACCCCTGGAAAACCTCTGGATTCTCTGCTGACCCCGTATTTTATCACTGTCAGTGCAGATGTAATGACCTGCTATTACTGTATGTTATTCATCCCCACATACCTGGGGATTGCCATGGAAGACTAGACTGGAATCCTGTTTTGTCTTCTGCCCTCTCATAGCCTATGTGCATCACAAAAGATGTACCTACCCTATCTGTGTTGGAAATCTTGTGGCATGGTAAAGAGTGGCCTGAGGGATCCAGATCCTCCCAGATCCTCACTGATGGTTGGTTTAACTGCACTTGCCGTTCCTGCAGAGAGCATTTCCATTTCCAGCTTGAAGCTTAATCGGGCCCTTGGGCAATCTCTGTCAGGCAAGTGGTTGCCCAGGGCAGAAGCAGGTTTCGTAGTTGCTCACTGTGCAAATAGCTTGGAGCTGAAGGGCCAGCATTTCCCAGTTGGACTGAAGTGTCAAAGCACCTAAAGGCTGGTCTGACTGTCTCTAAACTAACTCTGGGCTTAACAATATTATAGAAAGGGCTAAACTCATCCCTCCTATAGTATGGATTAAATTCCTTTTAAAAGGCTAAGACTACTTGTAAGCATCCTGTGGATCCAATTCTATTAGTAGTTGATGTCGCTAATTTGGTGGATGTCTACCTTGGTGGCCAAAGCTGGTACACATTTATGGCTCTGCACAGCTTTGCCTCAGTGATTACTGACCCCCAATAGCAGAGTGAAGCTCACAGATATGAACATTAAAGCTGGAAGCACAATTCTGATCACCTACTCTGGCCTTCTGCCTTACCAAGCTCAAGACTCTAAGCCAGGCTGTCTGTCTCATCAGTTTGGGCTGACTTACTAATTTGGTTTTAGAAACTGTCAGAGCTGGAAAATCTGTGTCTTTTGTACTAGTTGATATGAGTCTGATTAATCAGAGAAATAAATTGCCTGAGAGCTCAGCAGAGTGTGGGAGTTGCACCCGCTGCACACCCCTAGTCGCAGCATGAGTGAGAGGCTGAGAAAATCCTGCCTAAACCCCACTGCCACAATCCTTCATCTGGCTCTCATATCCCTGCAAGATTTGGAGAGAGGTTGTTTAAGGTTCCCATCACTGCCTTCCCAGCTGCAACATCCAAATCCACTTGCAGCTTTGAAAATGTCAGCCTTTTGACTAGATCCTGATTATGTTATCCACAGTCCCAGAGAGCTTTAGAGACTTTCCCAGGATTTCAACCACTGCAAAGCTGGGCACTGGAAGAGGGTGGCTTTGAAAACCAATTAATTTTTACCTTTACTGAGAAGCCTCTGTTGTAAAGAGAGGTACATTTCCCCTCTGTAGTCAGAGTAATCAAGACACTGCTCTTTCTTGATTTATTTGCCCATAAAATTCCAGGTGGTTTTGGCACTATTTCTTTCCCTTGTAGCATGAGCAAATATTGACCAGCAAATCCTCACCTTAATTTCATTAATTATCTGCTAGAGATGGAAGCCTCTAAAATAATGTAGAGAAATAATAATAGAGATCTCATAAGCAAAATAAGCTTCCAGTCCCTCCACTCCTTTCAAAGCTCTTTTTTTTCTTTTTCTTTGAATCTGGTTTCAATTCCCCTTCCCCTAACAAAGACTTTTGGGCTTCTTTGTTCACATCTGAGATGGAAAAGAATAGGTACTTGTGCTTCATTACCATGTGCAATACATTTGCAGTAAGTTTCTCACTCCCACAAATAAACAATGAAATAAAGTCCCTAATTAATCCAAGTGATTTTTCTTTTTAGTGCCTGCATGCATAGTTACCCACTGTGTCTCTCAGGTTTGAAAGGAAGAAACCATCTTGCTGTTCTGTAGATATCCCAGTAGGAATAATACAGAGTGAGGAAAGGAAATGGAAAAGAAACAGCTGACGAAGGTCTTCTAAAATGATCCTATTCAGGATGCAGACTTCTATTAGCTGAAGTTCTGACCAGGCACCCTAAAGCAGCTGAGAATACAAGATTTCTTTTTTTTCTAGAGAGATCTTTACTGCCTGAAGCTGAATCTCACTTTGATACTGTGAGCTAGCCCTGATGTGTTCTGCTACTTCTTACTTCCCTCCTGCTGCTGCAGCAGCACAGGACCTGAGAAGAAATTGTCAAAATAAAAAGGGTCCAAATTGTTTCATTAAAAATTCAATATTCATGGCCTAGAGGATGGTGCTGAGTGTCCAGATCTCCTCTAGCTTACTGACACAAACACCCACATACCCAACTAACAGGCACAGAGGTGAGCTGGGGTTTCTGCTGCTTTATTCCTCAAGCTGAGGAACAGTGCTTTGTATTTACAGGCATCTTTTGGGTAGGTATAGGAGGCTGTTCAAGGTGCTGACAGGTTTCCAGACATGGAAGTTGGTGGCTATCATAGGAAATCAATCTCTTGCACATAAAATATCACTATGAACAGGGAACACATTTGTCATCTAGTCACTCGTTCTTCTGGGACAAGCTGGCTGATCAGAAGTTCCAGGAAAATTAAATACATCTTGCAGAGGATAGATCGATATGCTCTTTTATGAGGAAGAGCAGAGTGTGGACTGTGTGCAGGTGTAAAGTGCTGACAGCTGCTATCAAATGCTTTCCAAATCATATTAAAAGAAGAGTTTGTGGAGAAGGCTCTGTGAGAAGAGGGATGAGGGAACCAGAGAAAGGGAGGAAAGGAGGTTTCATTGAGCAAATTTTGTTATTATCACTCCTCAGAGAAGTGTGTGATATATATAAAGATGTCATAGACTGATGTGTAAGTGAATTTTAAGTGGGAAGAATTGCTTTTGTAGGAAATATTTTAAAACAAGATTTCAGTCACTGTGAACATGGAGAGCACAACCATTTGCAGACCACTTGTAACAAATATGCAGAGGAAGGAAAGTCGGTCAGGATGCTAATCCCAGAACTGGAAGAACTCAATTTAACTTGCCAAGGAAAAATCACTTGAAAGACCCCCCAGAACAATTAGGTGCTGTCTCTCATCTTCATTCCTAAATATATTTGTTGGCTTGAATTTTTTATCTGAATTTCATTTTCCATACATTTAAAAGGCGATATTAGCAGAGAGCCTTTGGAGACTAAATGTATCAGGCACCACCAAGTCCACAAACATCCTGATTGGAAAGGCTGACAGCACTGGGTGCACAAATAGGTGAGTAGGTAGTGTTAACTAGATGGGTAAATAAATAGAGACAAGCAGCCAGGCAAACAAATCACTCTGTGCTGCCTGGTTTGCATCTATAGCTTATCTGAGACTCATTGTGGCAAGTAATTTTTTGATTTCTGCTCTATTTGGGAAATGAGCCTGTGGTTTGGGACCAAGACATCATCACACTGACATTTAAAGGCAGCAGTGAAACTGGGTATTTGCCTGTTTGTGCTTGGTTGGAAATTCCTTCCAAACCTGGTGACTCTTCTCAAGTTAAAAGGAGAATTGTAGCAATTGTTGCAATCAACTAATAGCAGCATAGATTTCTGAAGAAGTTCATTGCAGAAGGGAACAGTACACCTCAGGTAGAAAAATAAGGGCTAACATTTTCTTGTAGGCCCCAAATTGAATTCCTGGTTAGGTCATCTCTGTGTCTCCTAATCATGTGTGACATTAAACACTTATTCAATGAAACTCTATTCTTTGCACTAATTATTAAGCATGAAAAATTGATATTGAGCAGGCCCATTGAGCCAAAGACAATTCAATAACTAGCAGGGAGGAGAGATTATTTTAATAAAATAAGTTCGCTTGAGCCAGATGGAGTTCCCAGGATGCACTGAGACAATATGACACATAAAATTGTCCTCTGGCTTGTGTGACAGCTCCTAACTGTGCTATTAAAAAGTCATCAAGGAGCTGAAGTAAGGTGTTGCAAGAAAGGACACATGAGGGGGAATTTGAGGGTGTTTTAGACAAAATGTAGGTAAATGGTGAATATAAAAGGTAGCAAGGCGTGGCTGGGAGTCCCTGAAATCTCTGTGATCCTCAGTGACTGAGATCAAAGAAAACTGCTGTATTTTTGCAGGACCCCCAGGCAGATGTTATGTGACCTGCCCCTGCCCAGTGGGACAGGCTTGTCTCCACAGTGAATTTCTAGCTAAAGGACCTGTGCAGCCCACCTCACAAATTGAGAAGAAAATGCTTTGTGTTTGTGCTGGAAAAAAATCCCCAAATTAATATATTTGGGAATTTACATATATTTTCTTTCTCCTCCTCATTTTTTCTCCTTCTATATTTGCTTCTTTCCCTTTCATTTCTTCATCTCGTTCTATATGCTCTGTCTTTCACCCTCTCCATTACGAACCTGACCCTGAGAGGTTCAGTTTGGAACCAGGACTTCTTAGAGCCAATACCTCTGTGTTGTTACTTTTTTCTCTATACTTCATGGAACCTGTGCCTTGTGCTCTCTGTCCTGGGATGCAGCTGACAGCATTGTTACAGAAGGAAATGCCATCCCATAACAGGTCGGGTGGTATATGACATCCAATTATCCACACAGAATATAATGTAATTTCATCCATGGACAGTGCTGAAAGGAACAAATTTCCTCTGAGTGTGATGTATGAGGCTGCCTCTGCTATCTCTGTTTGCTGAGCCTCTTGCTTCATTCCCGGCTTCCTACCAAATCTCTAAAGCTCAGAAGACACTGGAGCATAGCACGTTTCACAGCTGAGGAACAAAGATAAACCAGAGACACACAGGCTTGTTGTTTAAACCCCAGAGCAAACAGAGGCAAATTAATGGGTATATCTATATCCCTCCTTTTCACTCTTCTGTTTGTCTTTTCCTTTCTTGTTTTCTCTTATCTTTCCCTTTTCCATTGTTCTCTTCCTTCTTTGTTTCTTGTTACAATAAATATGATTCATGGCACAATGGCATTCAGCCTTTGGAACTTGGCTTTCTATCAGGGGAACAGCTAAGGGCAAGACAGCCCAGTTCAGGGAATGCAGCAACTTGTATTTGACCTGTTTTTCCCAGGGATGAGGTGTTGGTCAGGAAGGAGAACAGAGCTGTGCCAAGATGCGTTAGTTAAATCCCAGAAGGAAGGGCCAAAAATGTTGCTGGGCTTTTTCCAATCTTACATCTCACAGGTTATTAATATATTATCAACTTAGTAACCACCCTCCAGTGAGAAAAGTCTGTAGAATTCCTGACTTTGCTTTGGAACAAATGTTCAGAGGTATGGAGGCATCTGTAGAAACATATCCACCAAGAAGTTCAAAGCACCCAAGCAGTTTGGATGTTTGTGAATAGGAATGGTCACTGAGCTCTTTGGATGCTTTTGGGGTCTTCCAGCCTGAGTGTCTGCATCATTAGGTGCCAACAGCCCCCACTAATTCTGGCATGTGTTTTAGTTCTGTCAAGTGAATGCAGGAGCCTGTTGTACTGCCTGAGTACTAGTACCACGTATCTGCCTGCATTGAGCACCACATTACTGTTGCTGAGTATGAAACACAAAATGTACATTCCCTCAGGCAGCTTTGGGAAGGTAAACAGAGACCTGGTTATTATTAACATGGTACCCTGAGTACTTAAAATGTCCCTCTTAGCAGAATATGGTCCAGATGTGATCAGCAGATCATGCTATCGTTAATGAATCACATGCACGAGAAAAGGAGCAAAGGAGCAAAGGAGAGGGGAGTTGGAGTGAAGGAACATGTTGGATGTTTGGCTGATCCCTGGCCTCAACTCTGCCCCCCCAGACAGCTGGGTGCTCCCCAGGGACTTCTGTGGGATTCCCCCGGCCAAAACTGGGTTGAGCTCTGACACAGCTTCTGATCTTCCTTATGAAATGCCTTTTTTTTTCAGAATGGAATTAATGGACTAAGGTTCCTTGTAGCTTTTTCGATGCTTTGTGCTCTAAGCCTTGGGTCTTTGTGAGCTGAAGGTGGCATCATGCATGGCACTACCAAGTTAGAACCTCTCCAATCCAAGCAGAGGAGTTGGTTTGAATGTGCACTAGGGTGTCTGAGATGAGCTGTGGGAATACCAGGATGTAACAGGGTGATGGTTTGTCTAGTCCAGGATGGTGCTACTAGAGGAGGACAATGATAGGTACTTCAGTGGGAAACATAACCTGTGTGCACTACACAGCATTCATCATATGAAGGCATGGAAGTGGAATGACTGTTTGAAGGACACTCTCAGTGTGAAATTGCTTTGACTAATGCCTGTGTCTCCTCTCAGGCATTCCCTAGACTGGCATTGTTTCTGTGCATGCCACTAGCTGGCTGATAAAGAGGCACAGATACATCTCTGCCCTGCAGCAGGTTATTGTTGGGTTATTAAATTTTGAAGACTTCGAAGGGGGGTGGGAGTCTCCTCTTTGCAACATTGGTTAGAGACTTAAGAAAGGCTGTGCAGGAGTGAAAGGAGTACCCAGCACTACCTTGCACAGGCAGGAAACATGGAAGGAAAAGTTGTGATAACCCTTCTGGACTGGGATTGTGATGAGCCTTTAACTGTAAGATAAAGTCGATCTGTGCTTTTCTGCAGGAGCTCTGGCGTGCCCTCAGTCCGAGGGAAACGCAGCGTTAACTCTGCAGGGTCGCAGCGGTGACTTCGGCAGCAGAAAGGGCGCGGGCTGGGCGCGCTCGTTGGTTGCTCTGCAGAGGAGGCATGGCAGGGATCGATCGTCCAAATCCACGTTAACCCAGAAGGCAAAGGAAGAGAGAGGGGCTTCTGGTTTGGGTTCCAACAGGTTTATTGTCAGAGGGCCCAGTGACCAGATGTGAACCTGACCCCCGAGCCAAATTCAAAACCCCCAGGCTCACTCCCCGTCAGTTTTGTCAGAGGGTGTAACCAGGCTGGGAAAAGGAAGACAACCAATGGAATACAAACCAGGACCAATTCAACAAGAAACAATGGGGAAAACCAGGAGGTGGGAGATACAACAGGGAGCTAATGAACAACCTAGTAAATCCCATCTTTCCAGAACAGTGGGCGGTGGTTTGGGTCCAGCTGCCACCCAGGGGTGTGCGGTTTAGGCTTCTGAGCCGCCCACCGACCCAATCTCTGACTCACTCTCCTGGGGAAACTCGACCCATGGGAGGGCTCAGAATTGACTGACATTATGCTGCCCTGGCCCAGCATTAGGCCGGGACATAGCAACGGTAAGATCACACACAACTTCATACATCATGGAATACAACAAACAGAATGTCTTCAAACTCTGCCTGTATTCTCTTAAGTCACTGCCTGCATTTTTATTTAAAAGAGCTGACTGTGAAGCTTGTTTAAAAGTACATCCAATGGAGAATGACACCAAATGGTGATGAAAGCAATTGTGCAGATCCCAAAGGTAAGGGAAGCCCCTTTCCTATGGGAACAGCATGGAGAGGATTCAGGAGAGCTAAGTCTGCCACCCCTTTTGATGTTTCCCTTTTTCTCTCCTCCTCTGCCTTTCTCCTTGCTGTTTAAGGTAAACACCAACTGTTTGCTGGAGGCATCCTTGGCCCTCTGAAGTGGTGATGCCTATTTGATCTGCCATTTGAAAGTGCATTGTAGTGGTTTGGCATGTGAATGTCTTTCCTGCTTACTTGCTGTGTCTTTGTGTAGGGTATAATTTGAGACTAATTAGTTCTCAGCTCTCAGGCCTCACAAAGAAAGGAGCATCAGCACCTGGTAGACTCTATTTGCTGAAGCCTCTATGAACTGGGAACACATTGCTCTTTCATCTTATTGAACAAATAATTAGAATAACTTAGCCAAAGTCCCCTGGGGTGCAGTTTGTGTTTAAAACACTTCCCTGCACTGACTGGCTACTTTGGAAGGCAGTATAGAAGAGCTGGAGGGGCTGACACCTCTTACCTGTGGATACTTCCACAACCTTTCATCGGTATCCCTGTGGGCTCCAATCCTTTCTAACCCAATCCCTCTAATCCTTTCCCGTGTTTCAGAACTATGTCTCTTCCAGAGAGCAGCTGAAAAGAGGAGTGACATACCGGCTAGGAGGAGGCAAGATGGATAACAGATTGTGTATATGAATGCAGTAGGTCCTCTCATGATTCTTCCAGCTTTGTGGTCTGTTACATGGTGCATGCCCTGGTCTGGGGGACATGTCAGACCCTTCTCTGTGTGGTTTTGGGTCACCCCAACTGCTCTGTACAACAGAGAAGCTCACACATGTGCTCAATGCACTCGAGCTCTGGAGTGCCTTGGCATCTTTAAGGCCAATGGAGTTCAACAATGAAGGTAATACCACCACCTCAGTAAAGTGATTCTGCAAATTGCAAGGTTGAATTCCCTTTATGTCCATAAAGATCAAAATCTTTGAAATAGCTTCTTTTTTTTGGTGTGACATCTTGTCACAAACAGACATGAAATGTGTCACATCTATGGGATTTCAACCAGTAGCCTAATTCCCTCAACATATTCCATTACTGCATAATTTCCATGCCTCTAACGTATGTGCACATTAAGGTTGAGTTACAGTTGCTGTGGGAACTATAACTTTTGAGTTTTATGATTCATAAGGAAAAAAATAGTGTATTTATATACTTTATTTTGCCTGTGAATCAACATGGTAATATTGATGTAATGGGAGAAGAAAGAGAAACTTCTAAACAGAAAGCATAACATCAAATACTGATCTGTTTATTTTCCCTTCTGTAATGCTGCTTTGGCAGGCAACATCCCCACTATAAAGAAGAAAATAGAAACTGTGAAGCAGACAAAAGGAAAAAAAAGAAAACAACAGTTAACTGAGATAGTAAATGAAGTTGTTCAGAGAGAAAATGTTTGCACTTACCAGACACAGGTCACCACATGCCAGGAAACCTTAGTGGAAAAGCAGGCAATAACTTGAGATACTGGGAATGGCAAGTCCAGGACTTAGAGTGGGCAATTCCAGTCATGCTGCTGCTTTTCAGGGAGTTATGGTGATGTAGAGAAACAAAACAGCCACTGAAAAGCATTTGGGGGTGACCTAAAATCTGTTTATGTTGTCTCTCCCACACCTCTGGGAGAGCTCAGAGTTTGTGAATTTAAAGCAGAAAGGTTCGTTCCTCACAGACTCAGGAGAAACAGAAATGTTTGTGTGAGGCTCAAGCAGAAGACTGCATTACACTCTTTTTCAGTTCAGTGTTTCAAAAGGAGGAATCTGGTTTTGGTCTCATACTGGTATTAAGTCAGAGGGAACCTTCTTCAAGTTAATGGTGTTAGATGGAATAAATCAGGAATAATGGAGGAGAACCAGGCTGTGTTCCCTGCACTACACAGGGAAACACTTCCCAGCAGTGGCCAATACTACTTCTTAGTCTTAAGTTGTGGGAAACAAGACAACTCTTGTTTTCTTAAAACATTGTAAATAAGGAATAACAAAACCTGACAAATTTAAAAACAAGAATTAACAAAAATGGTCAAAAATTAAAATTTGGGGATCCAATGGCTCAGTCTAAAGGCCCCCGGGAATGCAGGAGATCCAGTGATCTTTTGGCCCTTTCAGGCTCTAGACCACCAGAAAGAAACACTTGCAGTGCTGAGGCAACTTTAGTTAACCTAAAGTCAATTATTTTATGATTGGCTTCCAGTGGAAGTTGGGCCTGTACTCAGCACAGAGCTCTGCTCCCAGCTACCTCCATCCATCTGGCTCCTGGCTCTGTGCACCCGATTTTATAGTGCCTGAGCTCCGCCCTGTTCCTCCCACAGCCCGCCCACATGGACCATGGTGATAGGTGGGATGTAAAGGTGAGATAGTCTCAGCCATCCATGGCTCGCTGTTGTCCAGAGGGTGATGGTACTCTTTTCCAAAGGCGGGAAAGTCCCCTCATTGAAATTCAGGTTGGCATGGAGCCGAGTTGCAGGGTTACTGTCAGGAGCTAAAAATAGCCCGGGCCAGTTACCAACCTGGGTTTCTGAGTCCATTCCAAAGTTGGGTTGGATGTCAAAATCATTTGTAAAAACATAAAACATACTTGCAAGAATTCAAAACAATCATCTAAACATTCTTAATACAGTTAACAATGGTGTAAAAATATGAAACTTGCTATGAAACTTACAGAACATTATTTGTATTTGAGAACTAACAACTTGGAAAATCCATTGGAAAAGAGATTTTGAACTGGGAACTGCATAATCTTTTAATAAAGACTTGGGTAATTGGTATCTGAGCTGATGGGTCATTAAAAAAAGAGTACAAAACTTAATAATAACTGGGGTAATTAACTGGGAATTAATTAAAACACTTAATATGCAAAGACCAACCTTCAAATTTCATATATAAGTTAATATGATGTAGGATCTAAAGTACAGTCTGTGTTTATCCAGTACCTTTCTAGCATGGCTACTTCTGATGAAGCTATAGTTATCTCTTTTCAATTTATCTCTAATTTAAAAGAATACAAACTTTTCCTCTCTCACAGCCTAGGGCCACTCTTCACTGGTCACACTGCCTACTGTGATTTAATTTGTTATTGATTTTTACTTCAGTGTGTGAACAGGTTAGTTTAAGTTCTTATCCTCCTCCTTATTTTCCTTATTCTTGTTCTGTTCTTCCTTCCTGGAGCAGGCATTTCTCCCACCTGTGTTCGGTTTCCTCCCCTTGCAGCGAGGTCCTGGGGGAGGGGAGCCTAGGTATTGGGTTTCCCTTCTCCCTGGTTACATGTACCCCAATCTTGTTCTCCACTGGTTGTTTTGTGTTCCCCTGCTCAGGTTGTCCCGTGATTTCTGAGTTCTTTGGCAGCTCCCCGGCCATGCGGCTGGGAAAGTAAACATTTCTGAAACTTCTAGCAAAAATCGTTCCCTGTTTCTTTCCATGGGCCTCGCTGTCTAATGCATGTTGGAGGAGACCCCACTGCAACACACCTGATTTCCAGAAGCACTTTTTTTACTGCTGCTACCAATATGCAAAATCTTCTGATTTGTTCCCACTGCATATCTGGTGGAGAAGGAGTCAAAGTTATGCTTTGCTTAAGTACATTTTAATTGCTTCAAAAAGAAATACCTGAAACTCTAAATAATTTTAGCTTAAACTAATATATTTTTGTTCCAGTCAGTGCTTCTTAAAGATTTGTGTTTCTACTGAAGAGCTGAAATGTTCTGCTGGTAAAGCAGAGCATTTTTTGGAGAAGTTTTTATGTAAATAAGAATATTTCTATAGCTGGAAAGGAATGACCAAGTTTTAAAAGCCTTGAGCACTCACTAATTATGTTACATGTAAGGGGAGCTTCAGGTTTATGCTTAGAGGTTTCAAGACTGATTTGAAAACCTACCTTTTGGCTTGTGGATTTGAAGTTTTTGGGTTTTTACTATTGGAATGCCCTGACTTTTCCTCTTTGTGACTGCTTCAAGATGTGTTTGCCTTTTGGGATCTTGCATTCATCAGAGAAATAATTTCTGAAATGCATCAGAAGACCCTGAGCGATTTGTATCTGTGACACACAGCAGCTGAAGGGACCTGAAACTTCTGCTACATGAAGGTTAGGCAGATGCTGGGGCATTTCTGCTCATGGAAATGCAGTCAAAAAGCTCAGTTAACAGCTCTCACTCCATGGTGTTGATGGGGAGCTCAGGGGACTGGTAATGGAATATGGCACTCTTTGCCTCTGCTTTACCAGTTAGTATTTTCTCTGGTGAGCAATAAGTGAAAGCTAGTGCTTGCTGACTGTGATTTTTGGCCTCCTTGATGTGACCTTGTGGAGAGAACTTCGATTCTAAATGCCAGATTCAGCAGCCTTCCTTCAGTGCAATGCATCAGAGCAAGTGTGGCTGGATGTGGTGGGAGGAGGGATGTGTAGCCTGTGGGTGGCAGAGCACAGCTTTGAAGGGTCAAGTTTAGAAATCACCGATTAACCCTTCTGAGCTCACTAACACTGTGGGCTGAGTATGGTGAAGGCAGATGATAAGAAGAAGCAACAGTGAACAAATAAATGTCACCTCAAATGCCTCCCACCACCTGGCTGTACAGAAGGAAGAAGGCTAGAGGAAAGCCAAGGTGGAGATAACCAGAGTGACTTATTCAGGATCTCAGAGTGGATCCTGGAGATCCAGAAATAGAGGAACAGAGGTGTCCACCAGACTGTGATGTGCCTCAGACTGTCCCCCCCTATAGATTTTAATTATTTTTATTTATACCATTAATAATTTGAAGGAAATCTATCTATATCAAAACTTCACATATTATGCCTCCCCTTCTATGTTCAACTCTACTATGATCTGTTTGGTAAAGTCTGTTTAGAGAGACAGCTCTGTAAATGGAGGGCAGAGAAAATGGAATTAGGTGCTCTACAGGTGGATGTGAATAAGAACAGTTGAATGATTGATTGCAGAGAGGTTTCTACAGACTGGGGCTCCAGGAGGGGATCCCCTCTGTAGAAAGACACAAGGGATGTGTCTTTCTTACACAAGGCCAAAGGTAAGCTATGGAATAGGGATCCGAAAAAGAGTAAGAAAGGTTGAGAAGTATCTGCTACAGAAAGACCATTAAGAACAGGGCAACACTATCCCAGTTCACTGAACCCTGCAGGAAAAAAGCTGCTATAAGTTCTGCTGCCTTCTACCTCAAAGTGGCCTGTAGTGGATAACCTCACAATCTCATCTCTCTCCCTTTCCCTATGTCCTCTAATGAGTACACTGCCACAGAGGAAGGGATGTCTTGTTCAGGGTCACACAATGAGTCAGTGGCAGAAGCAGCTGGGGACAAGCCTCAGGGCTTCCCATGTCCCTGGTCTGCATCCACTCTGCATTCACTGGCATAGAGGCAGCTCTGCAGATCTCACATTCATTACAATACAGTCTGGGGTTTTGGGTTTTTTTACAATGTCTCTCAGAAACCCAAGACTGATTTGCATTTTAAAACCACCAGTTCCAGCTCAGGAAAATGCTATTCAGTAGCTCTGGGAGCTCAAGAGTAAAGATTATCTCCCAGTTTTTCTCTCTCAATTTTCTTGCCTATGATTTATTTTTGTCCAAATAGCACAATACTTATTGCTAATGCTTGTATTGTGAATATTCATTACATCCTGAGGCTCCAAGGCTCCAGTGGGAAGGCAAGCACAGGAGGCACTGCAGTCCTGATATGCCTACACTCCACAGGCACAGGGTAGAGGCATCAGGGTGAGAAAGCTTGTTTGGCTAGGGTGTGAGCTGTGGGATACTAATGCAGTCTGGAAGCCTTTGGGGAACTTGGGTGAAACTCCATTAAATAGTGCACTGAAGGCCTTTTCAACAAATAATTTCCATGAAACCATTAGCTTCCCTTAATTGTAAGGAAAAAGCCTCACATGCAGCAAGGGTTTAGGACACATTCTGTCTCTCTTTACACCTGTTTCTTTCTCTCTGGCAATCTGCAGAAGGACCTGTCTTTCCCACTGAGCTTCAGGACTTGAGGATACTCTTTCTGCCCTCAAAACTGTAGTGTTTTACCTGTCAGCAGTGGTGATTTAGGTTTCCACATGTGAATTTATGCAAACGCATGCCCAAGCAGTACAGCTCCCCACAGCAGTGTGGGCTGCAGCTGCTTGCAGGGCTGGGATATACTTCCCTTCTCCTGATGTGGCTGGAGGCTCCTGAGCTCACTGCTATTCAGATGGTGCCATCTGGCTCTCACGAAATATATGAGAAATGTTATCCAATAAAAGAGGGGGCTGGCTAACTGTGTGTAGAGGCCGGTGGGCCTGCTGAGAAAGCTTCCCCAGAATGCTCTGTTCTGTTATGTTAATGTACCCCAGTTCTGCTCTCCTGGTTGGCTCTGTTGGTGGCTACAACCCTTGATATGCCCTGGGAGTTGCTTCATCAGTTCTCTTACCCTGGACCCCTCATTGTTCTCCCCCAGGAATTTCCCTGAACCCTTGCACGGGGGCGGACACATTCAATCTGTCCTGTAGAGCCCTATGCAAAGACTCTTGCTATTCATTTCACCGTTGGACTGTTTTAGCCAGCTGTCTGGTCTGTGTGTGTAAGCTGGCTGCACTGGCAGCTTTCTCCTGGAGAAACTTTTAGGAAGGTCATGACATGGAACCAGCCAAGAAGAACGTGACAACTGTGTGCCTTCACCTCTGCTCTTTGGGGAAGCGATTGTTTCTGCATTTGGGAAATGTTTAACAAAATCTTTGAGTACTAGTGTTGCCTGAGTAAGAAATAATAGGCTGACAATTAGAATTCAGGCCTGAATCAGTGGTAACTAGAAGGCATTTTGCTTGGTCAGGTCAGGGCTGAGGTTTATAAAAATTTACAACACATAGAAATAGATTGTAATGTGGCTTTGTTAGTTTTATGGACAGATAGGAAATGTCCCTTTCCTTGATGTTCTGTCAAGCAGGATGTTTGGGTTAAGAAAGATGAGAAGATCTCAATTCTATGAAAGGAAGATATAGTGGGAAAAAAAAAGCTGGGGGAAATTTCTAAAAAGAGTATTTTTTTCCCCCACCCCATTCTTTTAATCTGAAAATATACTTTATCTGCAACTCAGCATCCTTCAGGAGCTGAGGGGGCTGAGAAGGGTGTTGGATGCACCTGCAGATTCTCCTGGGACACTTTGCTGGCAAATGATGAAAAATAACCTCTCTGGCTTAGGGGCTCTGGTGCCTGGAGCACCTCTTCCCCCAGCTTCTTCACTGACCTTGGTGTCACCATGTTGTTTCCCTCCCATGTTCTCACCTCCTCCTCTTCTCTAGCTGGAATTAAAACTGTGCCACTACTTTTGTTTTGATTTCTTCTTAATATGTTATCACAGAGGTGTTACCATCATCTCTAATTGGCCCAGTTTTGGCCAGAAGCATGTCCATCTTCAGAGCCATCAGGGACTGGCTCTGCTGGACATGGTGGAAGCTTCTGGCAGCTTCTCACAGAAGCCACTTCTGTGGCCCCCGTTTCCAAATACTAGGCCATGCAAAACCAACACACACCTTTCAATCCAGGTGCTTCTAACTCTAAGCACACAGACATTTCCATGTACACAAGGCCTGGTAGCCCTGTGTGTACTCCAGGGCTGTGCTGACAGACTTTGCATGCACTCATCTTTACACACTTATATGGAGGCATTTCTCCATCCCAAGCCTAGCTCTCAAGCCAGCCATTGTGTTTGATGGAAGCTCAGTGCTCAGCTGTTGCCCAGCCCCCTCTGCTCTATGTCTGACTGGTACAAACTCGAAAGCCTTTCGGGCAATCAAGCAGTAATACTTGTGGAAGCTGAAAGTCCCCCAGATAAAATTTACAAGGCCTAAGAGAGTCTGCCTGGCATTATTTAATGGTTTAGTAATGAGCACCTGGATAGGAAAGATTGCTTAGGTATTTTTATTCTGCATAGATTAGCAGTCAGAATTTCAGAGAGGGGCCATAAACATAAGCAAGTGGAATGGTGCCTGATCTTTCTGTGGAAGGCAGTCGTGCTGAGGCTGTGAGAACATGAATAAAGAGGAAGGTGTTTTCCTTCCATTTCCCAACTCCAAAAGGCATCCTTTAACCAGGAATGGCTTTATGGACAGTAGCAATCCCTTTCCTGCCTGCCTGTGACTGTGCCTCTGTGGATTTGCAGCTGCTACCCAAGAGTGCAATACAGTGCTGATGTCCCCTGGTGTCATGTGTGTGTTTCTGTCTGGCTGAGGACAGCAGTGTGCAGCACCTCAGCCCCTGTGCTGTCTGCCTGGGCATGTGTGCCATTAATAAGAGCCACAGATCATGCTAATTCTTTGTAGATGCATTTGCATTGTTAGTGGAGTCTGCAATAAGGCACTGACACTTTTGTGTACAGTTATGTGCAAGTAATGCAGGTACAGTTGGTTACAGTTTGTGTTTAGGTGTTGCTCATACAGTTTCAACTTGTGTCTGAGTAAAACATACTCAGTATTGTTGATTTAAACCAGTAATGAACTATGTCTGCATTTTGGTAGCACACACCATGTTTGAGTGAACACTGCTATGAGGCCTGAGGGAGGAAAGTGATAGCAGTTAGAAGCTGATGCTTTATGAACACAGAGGGACATGGAAGGAAATGTTAGACCAGGTATGAAGATTTCTCCTGGGCACGATCCTGGTCCTCTGTCGTGGTTTGACATGGAAGTGGTTAATCTCACCCAGCTGCAGCGGTGAAGGGGGGCCAGCTGCCAGCCCAGCTCTACCTGCATGGGGCAGAGCTGGGGGGCCCAGATAGAAAATTTCATCCTCATCCCCAAATATTTGAAATGTTTTATTTTTTTCCAATGCAGAATGAAAAGAGACTGAAATCATAGAAGCTGCCATAGCACAGGACTGTCAGCCCCTCAGCCAGCCCTTTCCATCCAGGTGAGTATTCCATTATGGGTCTTTTTGAGTGCTGTGCAGACCCCTGTGTATTCATGTAGAGATACTTAATGTTCAATGTGGCAGTTGGAATGTCTCTGTATTGGCAGGGAAAGGCATACTCTTCCATGTACATACTGTAGGTGTTAGCACAGCAAGAGAAAATTCTAGTTCAGCTAAGGGCTAGTGTAGCTCTGTGGTGTGCATGTGAAAGAAGGTGTTGTGGTTTTATGCTCTCGAAAAACAAGTTTTAAAAGCTGAAGCTGTCAAGTTGATTTCTGCAGAGAGGAGATGGGAGTGGTTTGTCTTTGTGCAGGTGTGCCAGCAGCACTGTATGGCTGTTCGCTCCTGTGTGCATCACACGACCTGGGGTGCTTGTACCCAGAGGCCAGCTCATGGGGTGTGTGTCTGTCTGCACCTGAAACGCTGCCTGAGTCAGAAACACTTCTGAGGCTCGTGTTACTGTCTGAATGCTCAGATGAAGCACCAGCTGATAATTCCTGCAGTCTGCTGGGCTTTGCTGAATGATTGATTGAGCACTGTCCCCTCGCATCAGTGTGGGCTGCGCTTGCAACACTAGCAAAGTTAGGAAAAGCAATTTTCCCCTTTATTGTACACTTGCATTTTTCAAGAAAATTGCTAACTCCTCACTATCACCTTCTCTGCAGACACCTTCATCACTGGCAGAAGCGTACAAAGCTGGTGGAATGCATTTTTACTTCAGAAGCCTCATTAGATTTGCATTCCTTGGAGCCCCACAAGGAAGGTGATGGTCTGGCTTTGTCTGCTTCACTTTCTGTTCACTTTGGGTGATGCATCATAAAGAGCTTTTGACACAGCCTGCCTGGAGACAGACTCAGGTGATGGGCCTGTTGTATTGTGCTGCTTTCCATTTCTTGTTGACTTGGCAAATCTATCTGAAAACAGTTATTTTTCCTAAGCACCATTAACACTCAAACAAGTGAGAATATAGGGCAAAACAAACTTAGGCTACATTACAAAGGTAATGTAGCCTGATTAAAAGCCATTACCATCAGTAGTTGTTCAGCAATTTACTAACATAATCTGCTCTTGCAGGAGTCCACATTACAGTAACAGGTCACTCCAGTAAAACAGGCCAAGGATTGGGGGAATATTGTTATCTCTCTCTCTAAGGCCAGAAGAGCACAAAATAAATATATGCAAGACGACTGTATCCAGCACAGTAATTAAAGACTCTCTCTCAACACTAAGTAAAGCTCCTGTACTCAGGGATGTCTTTATCATAGATGGGACTCCATCTCCTGAAAGCCAAGGCAAGGACAAGGCACGCTAGATGACCAGCAGAATGCCTTGCTCCATGAGAGGCAAGCATGAATGTAGAAAAGATTTTCTCTACCACCCTAATTAATAAGTCTTGCTGTCTCCCATTTAATGACTCTTACTTAATTCAGGGATTGTGCTGCATACTTCTGCCATTTAATGTATGTAGATGTCTCCTGTACAGAGCATTTATGTAGCAGTGAGGGTACCAGCAAGTACTCATGAGGAGTCCTTCCTAGAGCCCTGGCTCTAACACGGGCCAGACCTGCAGCACCGGGCAGGTGCTGCAAAAGTTTCTCGTAGTTTCTCGCCCAAGACGTGCCAGGTTCCAGGGTCGTGGCAGTGCCCACCCGACAGAGCCGGACTCCCATCCCCAGTCCAAAATCTGTCACACGAGGCAATCCCGTGCCTCTCCAAACGGCACCCTGTAAACCAAGGGCTCCCTCCGCGGGCGGGCAGGGCAGTCTCGGATGGTCCCGCATCCCGGAGGGTCCACGGGCACCCGCAGCTCCCCGCTTCGGCTCCATTACCTGCCCTCTCCCCTAAGGAGTTGTGCGGGGCGGGCTGTCACGGGGGGCCGTTCCTAAGCGCCGTGTCTGCGCCGCCCTGCCCGGCGGCGGCCGCCCTCCCGGCGGTACCGGGCCGTGTGCTGGCGCTGCCTTCCCACCGTGGCTGCCGGTCCGGTGCCACCGCACCGGGGCCACCGGGCCGGGGGCCGTACAGGGGCACGATTTATAAACGCGACTTATAGCGCGGCTGTGGCGCCGCCCGCAGCCTGGTGGGGCGGCGGCAGCCCCGGAGCTGCGCACCGCTCCGCACGGCACGGCACGGCACGGCACGGCACGGCACGGCACGGCACGGCACGGCACGGCACGGCACGGCACCGCTCTGCACCTCACCTCACCGCACCTCACCGCTCCGTACGGCACCGTACGGCACGGCACGGCACGGCACCGCACCGCACCGCACCGCGGCACAGCGGCGGGCGCTGGCGGCCGCCCTTCCGCCCACGGAAGGCGGCGCTCGGCGGAGTGGCATCTAAAGGCGGCGGGGGGGCCGGGTCAGGGCTGCGGGACCGGCACCGCCGCACGCCTCTCCCGCCGCTGCTGCAACGAGCACCGGTACCGGGGGAGTCGGCGCTGGCCGGCATCGCTGCGAGCCTAGGGCTGCTGCCGCTCGGCGAGGCGGAGGTGAGTGATGCGCTCCGCGGCCTCGGGGTCTGCGGGGGCTTGGGAATCGGTGAGCACACCCGTCTGTCATGGTGCCACCTCCGGCGCTCAGCGCTCGGCCCTGCCCGGGTGGGTGTCCCGGGGGGTCGGTCGGGCGGTCGGGCTCTCGGGTCCCGCAGTGCCCAGGGACAACACCGCTTGCAATCGTGCTCTTTTTTTTTTTTTTTTTTTTTTTTTTTTAAGTCCTCCGCTTCCATTCGCCCCCCTCCCCCATTTTTTTTCTTTCTCCCTGGGAATCTAACAGCTAAATCCATCAGTTGTGTGTTTAGCCAACTCTCCCTGGAAGCTCTGGATAGTTCATGAATATGCACGGGGAGAGCATTTCCCAGGAGGCTGCCTCTATAATGAGCTGATTCAGCTGCGCCTGCAGCAGGGCTGTTCTCTTGGGGGAAAAGTTGGGCGCCAGAACTGAGCTTTGTGTCCCCGGCTTCACGGAGGCTTTGCCAGCCTCTCTGAGGAGGAGCAGAATCGGTGGGGTATTCACCGTACTCAGTGGTGTTAGCAGGTTTAGCCAGGCAGGATCCTCACCTGCTGTGTGTCCAAAAGATATAAAGATCACCTAGTACATGTAAGGTAACTTTCCTGTTTTATACCAGCTTGTGCAGAAATGGACTTTTCCTGTCTAAAAACACCGCATCACTTAATAAGGATATTTCATTGCTTAGCAACAGTCCCAACTCAGATTGGTCCTGGGCTCTTGCCGTTCAGATGGTCTCCAACGATGTGCCAGTAAAACAGCTGCTGTCCTGGAGAAGAGGATCTCTTCTGGTTATTTCCTTCGTGATGCGATGACCAAGCCAAAAGAATGAGGCTGGTTGCTACTCCCCAAGTATTTAAGAGCACTTGAGAGACTGGGAGCTGAGTGTAACTGAAAAATTCCGGACCAGACAGTAAGCTGGAAGTGGTGGGTCCTGTAGGCATGTGTAGGACCTTGCAGCTGCCTTGCTGCTGCATCCTGTGTCGCTTGCACCTTTGTTTTGTGCTCAGGTATAGCAGCATGCTGGTTAACAACCTTCACTTATGCAATTATTAGAATAGTATTTTGACAGCTGTGCAGAGTCTACTAGGGTTTAATGTAATACACAAACAAATAAGTTCCTTTAAAATAAGGCTGATGCATGCCCTTGTCTGCTGTGGCAAGACAGACTCTAGTGAAGTGGGATGAGGACTTGTGCTTTGGAAGAGAAGTACTTTCACAATTCAAATGACAGAATAAACACACAGACTTCTTGCTCACAAAGCCACATACTGATACACATGAAGTCTACTACCCTAGAAACTCAGGCTTTTAAAAAAAATTTCCCCATGAAAATTTGTGTAAGCTTTTGAAACTAGCTGTCTGTTCTCATCAGAACAACTTTGCTTGGGGAAAATATTTTCCCTCTTTCTCACCAATAACCTTGTAAAATGTTGTTAAAGATATAATCCACAGCATCAGCTTCCATTAATTGCTCTTTTAGACTGTGTATCTAGATGGAAACCTAGCAACACAACAACTTGAAGGGAGATGTTTCAATAGCTACACTTCTTTTGTCACCCTGGGTGCATCTTCAGAGGTTAGACTCATCTAGTTAGTCTCTTTACCCTTTGTAGCCTTATAGCTTGATTCCCTAAACCTGGAATAAAAACAGAACTGAGCTAGTGAAAAAGACAATGAAGATGGAATGGAAAAGCTTCATATGATAAAAGATCCATTCTTCCTGCTGCCCCTGTGAATACCTGCAGTATTCACCTGGGAAAGATGCTCCTCTACAGAGAGAATGCTTGTCTAATACGAAAATGATTCAAAGGGAAACTACCCATCAGCATTTGTGTCCATTTCACCTAGAGGCACAAGGGGAAAGCTAAGGGACCAATGGCCTAGAGCAGTGTATAACAGGGTAATGTGTGAAAACTGGACTGGCATTTGGGAAGAAGCATCAGCATCATCCAATCTCCAACTGCCCACAGTGGTGACGACTGTGATTCCTTTTCTGCAATGTACAGGGCTAATTCATCCTCAGGGGTAGGAAAAAACCCAAACCACTACCCCTAACACGAGCTGAAGTCAATGATACTCTATCCAGATTTCCCTCACTCGCTATAGTGTAGTGCTTTTAGCTATACTGATAAACGTCCTTGTTGTGCATAGAGTCCTTACATAGAATAGGGCACTTACAGGAGTCAAGGTGACAATGTAATTTGGGGGCACATAAATGAGGGATTTCACACTGGTGAAATTGCTGTTAGTTTTCCGATGTTTGGGGAAAATGTGTTTGCTAAAAATTCTCTCAATACCTAGTGTGTCCTTGGCTGTGCCTCCCAAGATCTTTTACTTTTTCAGCATTAATGAAGTAAACATCGCAAATGCCTTTGTCAGACAACAGAAGAAGCAGTTAAGTTACAGGAGAACTCTGACCCTTTCTGTATCTGTCGTTTCTGAACTGCAAATGAAGTATTATTAGCAAGCTGTATTTTGCAGGAGTTTATGGGGTGGCTGTGATGTGTATGTATGTAATCAAATCACATGAGAGTGATAGGATGGGTGCATTTCCATTTGGCACAGGGAGAGGATGTGCACACGGTGGTAACATTTTGGATCCAAAAAAAGCCACAGCCCATCTGAAATCCTCTTGTGGTACCATATTCTCCAAGATAAGTGCTGCTTATACAAAGACTTGCCTGTCGGTTACGAGCTCTTAATAAGTAAGCTTAAGCAAAACCGGAGCAGGATAGAAGTTCATAGCCTGGTGCATATGGAAAATCTGGATTAACTATGATTTTTATTTCTTAAGTTTGGTCGGGTCCTTCTGTGAGTCCCAGGGGGTCTCTGGGTGATGCTGCTGTGGTCTCTGTGCATGCCAACATGCAGTAAATCCTGGCAAGACTCTCTTCAGCATGAAGTATTTGGCATACAATTGGTTTAATCCTCTAATCTTATCAAGCACTGATATAAATGAGAATTGAACAGATTAGTTCATTCTAAAAAAATCAAATCCCGTTATATTTCTCCATGTAGTGCAAAAGATTTCTCCTTTTACTTACCTGATTGGCTTATTTTTTTAATCCATTGTTTGTTTAGAGGTATCAGACTGCAGATCTGGGCTTAGTGGTGAAAGGTACAGGTAATCGGCTCTCCTGTGATGCGAGTTTATATGCCGCTTCAACAGCTGGAGGGGATTTCAGGATCAGAGCAAGTAGTGTGGCCTGAGGGCCTGGTTCCTGGGAGCTGGGAGCTTGGCAGTGGAAGGAGTTTCTACTAAGTGTGAGTGCTTCTTACCTCCTTGGCGACAGCAGTCCTGTGCCCTTCTTACTGCTTTTATGCCAGTCGAGAGAGGCAGATGTCCTTTGCCTCCTTCCTTTCCACACACCTCGCCGTTTCTCTCTCTCTAGAGAGATAAGCAGTCCTCACAAGGTGTGTGTGAAAGCTGTGGTTCGGCTGTCAGTGTGTGGTCAGGGGCCCAGGAATGTGTTTTCATACCTCGTGATGAAGTTGAGCAATGAAATATTAGTTTCTAGAACTCCCTTAATCTCCCTACATGGTACCGCAGGACAGGCAATCTCTTTAAATGATTGATTTCACACAGATTTACCTGAGTTCATTCATCCTGTTGCAGCTTTACCAGGGTGAATTTTCTCTCAGATCTGCCCTTACCAATGCCTTTGCTGAGGGCTGGATCATGCCTCCTCTCCTCTTTCAGAGCAGCACCTCATTTCGTGAGTAGCTCTGCTGCATTCAGTGAGACTGTTAAAGAGGAAGGTGCTGTGCTGCCTGTGACTCAGACTAATGCAAGTCAATTTAAAGGACAGATTAAGTGCAGTGTAAGTATGGATTGCAGTGTCTGGCCCTTAATAATTCAGGAGTATGGAGGAGACAGTGCAAGAGTTAAGTGCTTGATCCAGCTCTGGGTGAAGTCAGCAAAAGACTTCCCATTGACTCCTGTCCTGGATATGTTTCAGCAAAGTTTAACTATGGGTGAGTTTGTAAATTGTCCCTTTGATGGCAGTGTGCTTCAGGCTGAGCTACAACAACTGTCCACATTAGCACCCAGCTGAATGTTATTTATGAATCTCTTGCCTGTTATACTGTCATTAACCGTCCTCTGCAGCACCTAAAGGAAGATTTCTGAGGTCTCAGCACGGCTGTTGAGTCACACTTTTATAGTATTGAAAACCAGAAAAGGTTAATAACTGGAGTGCCACACCACTAACAGAAGAAAATACAGACAGAAAAAAATTGGCAAAAAAAGCTTCAACAGTTTAATTTTGGTTGCTTAGATCCAGGGATGGTGCCCTCCTTCTGCAAGAACAAGACAATTGCCTGTGATAGGGATCCTACCAGAACTGGACACTCAGCCTTTCGCAGCTCAGGAGTCCACTTGTGCCTGCTCTGCCAGTAGCTGAGGGTGATCTGTCTTCCTGGGGTGAACTGAACCCCCAGGGACTGCAACTGCTCCTGGAAGACCTGATGTGGGAAAGGCAGAGCAGTTTTTCTGGTGGGAACCAGAGGATGGTCTGCAGCTGCAGCTCTTGTTTTCAGCTATGGGTCTGTAGCACCTGGGAATCTTGTCCTTCCAGCTACTCCAGAAGGATTTGCTTTCCCATAAAGGTTCGGTTCAGCACAGCCACTAGCACTGCTGATTTTTTTCATGATGGCAGCAGCATCATCAACTTGGAGGGGCAGGGCATCTCCTCCGTCTGGTTGTAATACAACATATAAAACTTCTAGTGTAACCTGTGCCTTTGTTCTGAGCCTCCAGATTCTGGCAGTGCCACAGGCTTTGCTCTCCCACAGGGAGACAAGCACACCCAGGGCAGAACAGGGCACCCCAGAGACAGGCTGTCTCCTGCACTGAAATTAGGGCTTCACAGATACCTCACCCTTTTTTCCTGTTTTTGAGTTCTCTCTGCTTGCTGGGAGAAGTAGTTTGGGGGACAAAGCTGGGATACTTTCCCTGCCATCTGCCTTAAGGCAGCAGGCTTGAAAGTTGGCAGGGTTACTTCCTGATCTTTGCCAAGCTCTGTTAACACAAAACAGTTCCTCCTGAATAGAAGGCAGTTCATGTTACATAAATAGTGGAGAAGGGGGAGAGGCCAGTGTGTTTATAGCTGTTGAAAGACGCACTGGCAGTCATCTGATTCTTGAACTACTGCTGGCCTTGACTGTCTGCTGCTTTAAGGGGGTAGACTCAGCAGTGAGCATCATTTTTCTTCCTGGACTTGAAGGTGTGGATGTTGTTTGTTCTGAGGCCTGATTCTGCAGCTGCATCTCACTTGCAGTCATGTCAGTGAAGTCACTTTGAATTTGTTACAGGGAATGTTACCTGGGATCTACCTGCTAGGCTCACTACTTGGATAAGCTTATTTGGGCTTCAGGGCATCCTATTTCATGCTGCCACAGACTTTCTTACCATCTTACTTTTGCATAGCAGAAATCTCTTTGACTTGAACATAGAGGAGGGTTCCTGGAGATTGCTAGTTTTACTCTGAGCTCATTTGGCTGATGCTAGGCCAGCAAGTCATAGGGTTTCTGTGTCACTGTTAAATGGAGCTGTAGGTACCACTGCTGCTCCTCAGATGGCAACTAAAGCTGAATACTGTTAGCTGTAACTTGCTTGGTCTGTTTTTAGCTTCTGTGAAAGTCAGCAAAAGTAATTGCTGAATTCTGTCAGAGCTGAAGCTCGACTGTGGAACCTCACTTAATTAATTTGTGAACTTGTATATAATCCTATATATTTCCCTAGAGGAATAAGGAATTGGATCTGATAGGTATTCACAAAGGGTTTATGCAGTCTCTGATATATGATGCACAAAGTACTCTTTGCTCTTGGGAGGATGTTGGCTTGTTTCTTGGCTCTATGTCACACCCAGGAGCTGAGAATGAACTGCTTTTTGAGACAATTTGGAAAACAAACAAACAAACAAACCACAAAACAACACCCAACCCTTCTACTGCTTGGGGTACTGCTGCACTTGCAACACACTTGATTCCCCAAATCCAATAAGTTCTCTCTTTGTTCCTCCTTTTAACAAGGGAAATGAATTACTGAAGAAGATGGGGCTGCAGACTCAGATTTGAACTAGAACCCAACAGGGCATTTCAAACCTGTTTGAGAAATGCCCAAAGCAACCTGACTCCTGCTTATAAATCAAACCTGGCCAAATCCTGTCTTCATATTTACACTGCCACCTCTTTCACTCCACCTCCCCCCTTGCACACCCTCCCACTTCCTCTCCAGCTAAAACTCGGCACCAGGTTTAATCTCCAAGCCAATTTTTATAGCTGAGTTGAAATGAGAAGGTGGACAGGCCCACAAGAGCATGAAAGTGACGCAGTAACACAATGGGCTTCAGTTAAACTGGGAGTCTGGACAATATTGACATCAGCTTGTTTTGAAAGCTAAATATATTTTGCCTGTAAGCTCAGGCTAGTTCTTGGACCATGTTGAAAGCTGCTCCTTCCGGTGCTTCCTGCCAACAGTTGCAATTTCCAACCTCTGGGCATTGCAGGCTGGGCTTCTTCAGGACCCACAGAGCACCTGTCAGTGCCTTGGACTTGCCTGAGTGTCCAGTCTCTGGATGTGCTTCTTAGTGGAAGCATATATCACAATCTGATGTATATGCTGTGAGCCATTTTGTTCCACATCCAAACTGAATTTTATGTTCAAGGCTATCCCTTCACTTTTTCCCCATCCTAACTCTTGCATCTCAGCTCTGTCCCTTCACACAGGGCTGAGAGATGGGCAGCAAGTGGGCAGCTGAGCTGTGGTCTGTGGTGGTCTTTGGTCCTTTTCGTACTTGTCTCTGGTGTCAATGTACTTCTGCACAGAGCATGGCAGAAAAGCTGCAGCATTGTAGGGATCTATAAAACACCAGCCTGCGAGAACTGGTAACAAGATATATCAGCAGGTAAATGTTTCATCCCCTGTGGCACTGCTTAAGCCAAAGAAGCAAAGCTTCATTCCTGTAAATTGGCTGTTTGGAACCAATTCCTTGGTGCAAGTTTCCTCACAGTAACTGCAGAGTTCATAGCATGGGTTTTTGTGTAAGTGGCACAGGAAAGCATCTGGTCTTGTTTAGATTCCAGTAACAGAGAGCTCTACTATAAGTAGCAGACAAATAAGATTTTGATGACATTTCCTCTACAGACCTCTTGCAGTGCCTTGTATTTCTGATGTGTTGTGGGGGAGATAATTCCTTCTGGATCCAAATCTTGGCTTACATGCAGCTAAATTCTTTCCTGCATATACACCACCTGCCTACATGCTCATTTATTTGGTTATGTTGCAGATCCTGGTACTGTTTGCATTTCCATTTCTCTGGCTGATTTGGGAAGTGCCACCAGACTTTTCCTCTTGTACTCAGCCAACAGCCTGGTTGCCAGAGGGCCAGACACATTTCTGTGTCCACATAGGGCAGTGGAGTGAGTCCCTTTGAAAATCAATTTACAAATGTCTTTGCAAAAATAGCCTGTGTTTGCTTGTGAAGGGGAATCCCAGGAGTCTTTTGAACAAGGCATGTTGTGAAAGGATGGAAGTCTCAAACTCCAAAATATGAGAGCAATTCAGAGCAGATTATGTGCTTTGCCTCAGGAAAGCTGGGAAAACTAACAGTAGAGCCACAAATATTACCTTCATTTTTGTGTTTTAACTGCAGGACTTTGTCCTAAGAGATAGCACAAGTAGCATCTCAGCCTGTGAACATCTGTCTGAAAGTGTGGGATGCAGTAAGGAACGGGGAATGATTTTCTGAAATGCTTTGATCTTTTGCCAGGTGGCAGTTCTCATCCCTTTGGACTGGCTGATTGCCACTCACGAGCAGCTCCCGTGCAGCTCCTGTGGCTGTGAATCTTTGCATCTTTGGTGGTAGAAGGGGAATAAGGACAAGGGTGATGTCTGCCTCTTTCTGATCACGGACCTCCAGGTCTATGCTGGGAGGGAGGAGAAGGGAGCAGAGAGGAGGGACATTCCTACTGTGTCAGCTCAATCGTGGTGGCCTAAATCTGTATCCTAGAGACGTAGCTTCACTGGCATCTTATGGGAGCTGTTGTAGGCAATGTTTCCCTCCCTTGCACAGTGACTAATAGGAACCAGCTCATGGTGTCTCTTGTTTGTATTAGGAAGCATACTGGACTTTGTCTGAGATGAATGTGTCATTACAGCCTGTTTGCTTATTCTGAGACCCTGCCCCCTCCTCTGCTAATGGTCTGCAGGACTGTGCTCATTGAGCTGTAGTAATATTTAATGTGAGTTTCTGCATGGCTGGTGCAGCTGGCAGTAAGATTTAAGTCGTTGTACTGGCAGGGGATCTACTGACCTGCTGCTCAGGCACTGAGGCAGCTTGTCTTGTCTCCACATCTTCCCCTCAAGAAGTTTTTCTTCTGTTCTGAAAAACCTTGTGCTTTCCCAGGTCCTGCTCCAGAGCAGTGAGCTGTGTGACACTAGAGACTCTTCAGCCTCTGGATATTGCACATCTTCTTCCAAATTTCTCCCTGATTATTGGAAGATGAAATATCAGTGCTAATTAATCTAATTCCACAAGCACTGGGTTTTCATGGGAGGAGAGCAGGTAACTGCATCTGTTTGAGAGAGAGGGGTGGGAGGTAAGAAAGACATACCTGCTCAGATCTTACTTTTCAGGCTGCTGAAAGCCAGCCAGCTACAAGCTGCTTTGTGAGTCCCTCCTGATCCAGTAGTAAGTTTTCCATGGGTTACTATAAAGCATGGTTTGCTGCAATTATTCTCACTCAGTTGTAGT
This sequence comes from Lanius collurio, assembly GCA_020086605.1. Classification (NCBI taxonomy): domain Eukaryota; kingdom Metazoa; phylum Chordata; class Aves; order Passeriformes; family Laniidae; genus Lanius; species Lanius collurio. The sequence goes on along the minus strand of JACBWW010000064.1, from coordinate 2,748,147 downwards.
GATGGTCAGGATGGATTCCCCCCAAAATTCACCCTCACATTCTCAGAAATAGGAGGCTGTGTCTGTGCCACAGATAAGCTCAGCTCAGTGCATGGAGCTGGAATGATGCACAAGTATTTCAGTATTCCTGCAGCTCCCTCATTTGGGAGAGGGCTACAGATCACCCACTCCTCTCTTGTGTTGGTGTGTGAAAAGCCCTGCTGAAAAAGTCAGTGTTACTGAAATACCATAGGAGCTGTGTCCTCACCACAGATTGCAGCCTTACAGCCTTTCTGTTCCAAATCTGTCATTTTCTGATGTCAGTAAATTGTAGCAGTGAAACATAAGACCTGCAGATCCACTAGATCTAAATGGGTAGTGCCTGGAGTGAGACACTGTGACCTGCATGCGACACATGTGCAGATGGGACTTTGTGCCTGTTCCTCCCCTTTCTGGAAGGTCAGAGCATGACAAGCAGAGCTGGCTAAGTACACTCTTCTGGTGGAGCACTTGTAACATTTTCTTGTAACCTTACTGTACTTTTTATGTCAGAGTGGCAAGAAGTGGAGCTGAAACAGCTGCCTGTGCTGTGGTTGGCAAGAAGGCCTGGCAGCACAGGTTGGAGTTCTTGCCTTACCTCTCATATTGCTGCCCACAGAACCACAGACAGCAAAACCTCCTCTGCTCAAACTGCTGCTTGAGCTGCTGAGAGAAACAGCTCAGATGGAGGGTGAGGAAGAAGTTTTCCTTCTCAGCGATGACCTAGCAGCTTATATGAATACTGTGGAGAGGAGCCTTTAGGAGAGGGTGTTTTGATCAGTCCCGGAAGCAGTGTGCACACCAGCAGGGTATTGCTGGAGACCTGCACATGAATGGCCCTGCACAGCCAGCCCTTGTCTGTGTCCTTCCTCCCACTGCAAAGGGTGGATGTGGGAAGAGGAGTCAGAGTCTGTATGGGAATCCTGCAGCTGAGCACAGAGTGGTATCAGTCCCGGTGGTTAATGTAAACTGGGGAGGCTGAGCACAGGGTAGAATAATAAATTACTGGTAGGCACTGCCAGCAGGATCTGGATTTCCTTTCTAGGGTGACAGTGATGTATGAAAATATTATGTATCTGTGAAAGAGCAGCACACAAGCTTTGGGGATGGCAGTTTATTCTGTTGGCTTGGGAATTGATGATTCCCCTCTGTGGTCTGACATTCCTTCCTGGAGTGATACTTCTTGGGATAGTAATGCAAGGCCCTGGTTTGTGGCAGCTATCTGTATGTAATGATCTGTAAAGGCTTTGCTCTGAGCACAGGTGCTTAGGGGTAGGTGCTGGAGTGTGGAAATCCACATATGTTTGACAAGCTTGTTCCTTTGGGCCCCTGGCAGGTGGGATCCAGGGTGTTTGTGAAGTCTGTCAAGGCACCCAGCTGAGCCAAAAGCAATCCCTTTACTTAGCAACAACAGCTGGCTGGGGCTCAGACAAAATCTAAGTAATTTTTGTATTGGTTAGGTAAATAATGTCTGAAGCATATCAGAGCCTCAGCTTGCTTGGTGCCTGTGTGCAGAAACCTGGAAGTGCCACATGTCTTGAGTGACAGCAGGAGCTTATCACCAGCACAAGCAAGTAGTTTGAGTAGTAAACATGGCACAGGGCCGTGAGGCATGTTTTGTGAGATTATAACCAAGAAAACTGCTTCTGACACCTACAATCATTAGTTACAATAACCAGGAGCAAATTATTTTATCAGGAAATTAATTTTCTTTGGCAGTGACATGCATGTTAGTGAAGTGCCCTGCAGCAATCCCGGGATGTCAGGGCACTGAATGTGCATGGTTTGATGTCAGCAAATCCTTGTCACCGTCGTCTTTAAAAAGTGCAAGTTTCAGTACCTTAAAGCATGTATTTTGAGGCAATTTATTGGGTTATTTTTGGTAGCGTAGATGGTGTGAATATGGCTCTCATTGGGGAGGTTGGATATACCTCACCAGCATAAAGGTTATGTTGCACAGTGATGGTTATGTTTGATGATGGAGCTCAAATTATACTTGCAGAACACAGCAGAGTTTGTGGTTTGTTACACACAGCCCCCATCTTTGCCCTCAAAAAGATTTGGTATCCTGTGTGTCAAACTAGGCACCCAAAATGTCTACTTCTTCCTTCATCTCATGAGATCCAGCATATATCAGATGCAGACTACACCACCCCCTGCTTCTCTGAGATACTGGGAGATGATTCAGTTCAGCCCTGTTTGTTCAGCCCTTAGACTCTGTCATGACAGGCAGTGTTGAAAAGCTCATGAGGAAATTAATAATTCTGCCTGTGAGCCAGGCATGAGCAGTATGCAGGAAATGAGGCATGAGGCCACACACTGAATGATGAGGAGACAACAGGGTAGGGAATAACTGCTGGGTTTGGGGAGCATCATCCATTGCATGCACTGCTGGAAGCCAGAGTCCTTGCCTGGCTTCCTGGAGGCTTCCTTCCAGGCTCCTTGCCTGGAGGGACACTGGGCTTGTAAGCAAAACTACACTGCAGAGCATTTGCAAAAGAAGGACAAATTAAGGATGCTGGTGTTGGCCCTGAATTTGGAATTTCTTGACTGGTGAGTGCTTGACTTTGCAGCTAATCTTTCCACACTGTTTTTGGCATGCAATTACGAGTAGATCGAATCAGTGTTTGTCACAGCCTGGAGTAGCAGGTGGGTGCATGCAGAAGATCCTCGACTGCTGTATGCTGAGAGTGCTCCAAGCAGCCTTTGTCCAATCAGAAAACTGGTTGAGAGATGGTAGAATCATTTAGGTTGGAAAAGCTCGTTGAACCTAATCAGTTAAGATCATTGATCTTTCTGTTTCCAGCTGCTCTTATCTTAGCCAGAGTGTAAAAGTTCCTGTAAGGCCAAAGGCGGGTAGAAGAGTCAGCAGTGGAACACCTCAGTAAGAGATGTGGGTGCGTGTGCCTATGCTTGATTTCATAAAGCTTGAGCCCTCTTACCTGTATACAGCCCTGTCTATTGTCTTGCTTTTTGTGGGCAAGTGGAATTATAGACTGTAGAGCTTTAATGTATATATATATATTTAAAATAATTTTGTTGAACATCTTCCCAGCAAACACATATTTATATCATTACACTGTAATTCCAACAGCTCTATGCTGCTGGAGCATTCTGGTGTCATTCTGATCTGCAAAGTGCCTGAAGTCTGGCAGTGGTTTTGTGCATTTTACCAAAGGATTTAAAGCAAGTGGAAAGAGAAATGCAAAGCACATAGAAAGAAAATAGATTAAAGCCTTCTTGCTGTGTTGTGCTTGCAACTGGAAAAGTGAACCTGCTTAACAAATAATGGTGGAGCCAGCTCAGCCATCAGATCAAACCAGTGCTTTTGAGCAGCATGTGCATCTCTGGGCTCGTATCCCACTGAAACAGGCTCTGTCAGTGCTGTAGTCTCAGGTGCAGGTTCTGGTCCGTGGCTGAATTAAGTCAGTGCTTTAAGAAGTATTATAGGAGATTCAGGGTCAGGTGTCCATGGCCTGTTTTACTTTTTTAGGAGTGAAAGACTTGTGAAAGTTGACAAGACTGATCAATAGTTAACTCACGTAAGCGCAGTTAACTATTGGGAGACAGCAAATGTTGATCACAAAATGCAAGAAGCAGGATTCACCTTAATCTTGTCAAGATAAGAGGAACAAGAATTTACTTGAGACCAACACAGAAACCGCTGAGTCATTCTACAAAGGACCACGCACGCTCCAGAAAGAAAGGTGGAAAGTGCGTTGTGATGAAGACTACTGATCTTCATCAGAAAGACCCCCGAGGAAGAAGAGGAGCTTTCCTCAGTGAGACCACCAGGACACACCATGCATGAGTGACACATGTGCTAATGATATTAATGACTTACAAGAGCTAATTTGTATAACCACTCCTAACCCAAGGAATGTGATGACTATTCATGAATTTTACCCATAATATTGTGTTGTGGGAAGTGCTATGTGTGTGTTAGGAGGAGCGATCCCCCACACACCTGGTGCCACATAAAGCAAATACCCACTTCTTGGACTCTGAAGTGTCTCTTGGCCCAGTTTGGGCGATTTAAAGTCAGACTTCCAATTAGAGGAAAATCATATCTAATTCTCCCTATTGTCTTGCTTAACATTTCATGAAAGGTAGTCTACACTGAGAAATGGACTCCATGCACTTGGTGACAGCTGTGTTGATAAGGGAGAACAGGGACCTGAGAAAGCCTTTCTTGGTTCTGTTTTAAAATAAGACTTCTGGATTAGTCTCAGTGATTCAAGTGTAGAGCAAGACTATGGTGCTGTGTCCTGGTGTCCCTTTGGAGCTCTGCTTTAGCGTGGTACTTTAATGATGCCCTCAAGTTGTTCTACATGACCAGAACTGTGTGCAGCTCTCTGTCACAGAGACATGGCTTTCAGCAGGACCTGGATGCTCTTAGGATGATTTGGAAGCACAAAAGCTATTTCTCTCCCTCTTGCAGGAACTTCATGTAGCTAACAAAGGGGCCTAAAGCTGCCTTTGGTAGAAACTCCAGGAGATTGTAGGAATACAAATAGGAACATAAAACTGCTAGCTTTGCTCTGAAGCTCTGCCCATGGGAGAAACCAGTGTGAAGTTTAATTATTTTGTCAATGAGAATCTCCTATATTACAGAAATTGTCTTTCCCTCCCTTCTACTCTTGTGCTTTCTTTCCTTTTTTCTTTCTAGCTTGCTGTTGCACAAGGCTCCCTTTTCCCTGTAGGAAGGAACAACCAGGTAATTGAAATGGAACACTAGTGAAGATTTTTTAATCTGAAAGTCAGCATTAATTAGTCAGGTCAATTGTAATTAGCTTCCTCATCTGTCACTGCTTCTCTCCAACTTGCCGATGACTTTCTTCTAGATGTCACTGAAAAAGAACTGTCTTACGGGAGCTGCATGGGTGTTTTTCCTGGTTGAGGTGTGAGTGAGTGACAATCCCTATGGGGCTATTGAGGCTTGAGCTGGAGGAAGCCTGTTTGCTTTGGAAATAACAGACGGAAGCCCAAGAGATCTAAATGCCTACCCAAACTAGGTGAATCAGTGCCTCTTCTCTAAAGAAACAGACCCAGGGCTCCAAGGAGTGCTCTTATCCTCTGTCTCTTTCAACCTGGCCCAGGCTAGGTTTGTGCAGAAGTGAGGCAGAGCTTTAGTGAAGGCTGCAGGATTAAGTTCTCTGTGTATATCCTGGAGCTGAAAAAGTAATTGGGCCATGATACGGTGCTGGCAGTCTCTGGATAGTATGAGAAGTGATGGAGGGAAAACAGGCCAGCCCCTAAGTAGAATTCAAGCAGAAAAAATGCATTTCAATCCCCTTCTGGCTAATTTGGGGGTTTATCTCCCCCGCCAATTCTGTTTGCCATGTTTTGGGTTGGATAAGCTTTCATCCTGACCCAGGCAGGGTCTGAGGAAGGCAGCAAAGCCAGATGAGTCCCAAGGGCAATGCTGAGTGTGCCATGTCTGGCTTAGGAGCCGAATCATGTGGTGAACTCTCTCCTGAAAGGAGTGCAGAGCTGTGGATGCCGGCATATGCTTACCCTGCAGAGGAAGGTTGGCACTGCTGGGGACAGCCCAGGCGCTACTCACCCTTGCCCTTGCCTCTGTCCCAGAACAAATCTTGATCCTTCCCTGACTCAGTTCTCACATGACTGTAATATAGGGGCTTTTCCAGAAATTTCTGTTCTGGAGTTCGCACCAGTGCCAATTAAAGAATTGGTGCCAGTCTGCAGCTGTAGTATAACACTGGTCACCAGACATTGTAGGTGCCCATGTATTACAAATTGGGATTTGCAGTCACCATGACAGTTGATGGAGAAGCCCCAGAGGGAGGTGCCTGAGATCTGATCCTGATGCCTTGAGGGACTACCTAATAACAGAGGCTAGACAAAATTAAGAGAATAAGAAGCAGTTATATTTATTGAAGGGCCTTCAGGTACATTAGAGCAGATGAAGCCCACCCAGGAGCTACACACAAAATGAACAATGGGTCATGGGGTTTTCATCCTTTTATAAGTTTGGTCCATTTGCATATCAGGGGTTAATCCTCCAATTACAGCTTCAGGTAATGAAGTCATTTATCCCAGCTCACTTCTGTGTACATTTCTCGGGGCCTGAGACAGTAAGGTGTCCTTGAGTTTCAGGCCTAGAGAGGAATTGTTTTGTCTGACCAAAATGGGAGAACAGTAGCTAACAGTCTATATGGAGTTTAGTATTATACACTAAAAAATTACAGGATATGAAAAATATAAAAGCTAAAATCCTAAGGCATCAATCCCATCCTGGAGTTGAGGATTTATTTCTTTGTTAAGAAAGAAGATGGTGTGATCCCTTTTCTGCTGCCTTATTATTATGTTGCTCTCTCTCATTTCCCTTTCTTGTCACATGCAGGCTCTTCTGTCTCAGAATTAGAATCCTTTCCCTCCTTCTCCTCAGTAACTCAAGAAAATGGGACGTTATTATGGCTCTTTACCTCTCTTTCTAAAGAGAGAATACATATACTTGTTCAGATCTCACAGTAACTCCTTTCTGTTGAAGGAGAGCCCAGGCCTGTGGGAGAAGAGTCAGGGCTAGAGGGGAGGTAACTGCAGGTACACACCAACCTGCCCAAGTGGGATGAGTGAGGTTTGCACCTGAGTTCCTGCAGCACCAATCTACACTAATGTGAACTGGAGTTATAGCTTGGCTGTCCCTTAGAGGCTGAAGAGTGACAGTCCCTGTCAGCTGAGTGATGGATGGGGGTCACACCAGCCAAGGGTGTGCTGGGAATGCCTAGCAAAGGTGAGCAGTGTGGGGTGACCTGTGATCTGGGGCCGACAAGGTGCTGTGTTTGGGGGGCTGGCATGCCAGCAGGCTTTGGACACATACCTTGTCAGCCTGGATGGGATTATGGCTGAGTTCGGGAGTACAGAGTGTGAGAGAGAAGGCAGGATTGTGGTGAGAATCCTCTAGGAGAGGATTAATTTGCAGATTCAGAGACTTGGGAAAGCCTCCTCCCTGTCATGGTCCAAATAAGGCTCTGCAAGCAACAACACAAGAGCACATGAGTCTGTGTTCTCATGAAGCTGAGCAGTACCTGCGGTCCAGTGCCTGTCCTGGGCAGCATCATTTTTATGCTCTTGGCCTTCCCCCAGTGCCAAGGGCTCACACAGTGATCCATGTGTATTCAAGGAAACTTTTAGGCACTCCTTGGTTGTTTAGGATTATGCATCCTGAATATTGAGGAAATCTCAGTGAGGTCTAAAACCAGCTAGATTACTCCTGACCTTTCCAGAAGCTTGAAAAGAAACACACACACACGCACCCTCTTTGTTATCCTGTTGCTGTCTCAGTCCTTCATGTCACGGGGGCAACAACAGAAGAGTTTTGTGAGCTGTCCTCTCTTCAACCTATTTCTCAGCCTGCTGAGGGGTGGAGGTCTGGCAGGAGAGGGATTGTGACCATCTGCTGGCAGTGGTACCTGTCTGTTTTTGTACTGAGATGGCAAAGCAGGAGGTTCTCATGTGCCCTCCTGCACAGTGTCCACAGTCTCACTTGAGGTGGGTGAGCCACTGCATGAGCCTAACCAGCACGAGGGGCTGGGAGAGCCCCTGCTCTCACACTGACAGGAAGGGTGGCATGTTTTGAGACAAGATCAGTTGCAGATTAAAAGCACTGATGAACATTTCTGCTTTCCTTGGTGTGGGCCAGAGCAGGGAGCTGGAGCTCGGAGGTTACCTGTTCTCCACAGGTTCTGTGGTGAGGGGAACACTCTGCCCAGACATGCACAGATGCTGTCCAGACCAGACTGAATCCCATGGGAGCTGCTGTGGATCCTGTGAACTCTCTGTCAGCAAAGCCACTGGCATTGCTCAGACTGACCAGAGCCAGAGAGATTGCTGTGACCCTTGCTGCTTTACACAATGCTCCTCTGCCAGGGAGCATTTTTGTCCCACCGCTTTTCCTCTTGGTCCAGGTTCATGCAGCTCCTAGGCCTTCTGAGGACCTAGAGTTAAGAGCTACTGGCAATTTATATTTCTGCTGATACAAGGCCTGTTAAAATAGCAACACTGGTTATGAGCAAAGCTCATAAATTGTTTCTGACCTGTGCGTAAATTGCTTTCGACTCCCAGGGTCAGGTAACAAACTGAACCTGTTGGTTCATTCATTCAGTGAGGGGGGATACTGGCTTTGCTGCCTGGAGCCAGAACAGGCTCCAGAAAAGACACAGGGTCTAGGCTTTGCTCTCAGGGACCACCACCTGTGGATCCCTGGCTTGGGAAGCCACTATGAGACACCCAGGAAAAGTCTGGAAACCTAGGAAACCCCTGCTAAGGAGAGCACCTCCCAGGGATTATCCCTTTCTTTCCTGATCAAGTCTGGGCTGATCAGGGAGGGTTTCCTGTTTCATTCCATGAAAGCAGTAACTGCTTTTTCTTCCTGGTTGTTCTGTAGGAGTGGGAAAAATGCACTCCACTAACAATATCCCACAGGAGTGGAAGGAACGCAGGTTGTTCAGTCCTTTCCCTTCCCATGCTACCAGTGGATATTCCTTCAGGGACTAGAGCAGGGTCACAGTGAGTTCTCAGAGGGGTTGGTATGTGCATTTCTGGCTCTGTGTGCACACATATGCATGCTTTGTGGGAAAGATGAATACTGCTGTAAATAGCTGGGGGAAATCTATTGTCAGTTCTAAGGAGAGGAAGATAGAGTCCCTTGCATTTTGTATCTGGTAGCATGAATTATTCTTGGGTGCGAGGATCAGGTTAGCTAATTAAATGTTCCTGCTGCTGCAGTGTGAGCAACACACTGTGAATCCCTGCAGTCTCCGTGCCTGGTGCTCCTGGAGCCATGCAGAGCCTTCCTCTGCCACTGCACTGGGCTCTGGGACTGTCACTTGAGCTTTTCCCTCTTGTTTCAGTGGCTGTAGCAAATCTGTGGGGTTTGGAAGGAGTGATGCTTTGCCCCTGAGGGAACTGGAGTGTGCCTCCATCCCGGCTCTGCTGCTGGGACTCTGTGGATTCATGGCTGTGCATGTGACACCACTGCTGGGCCTCGCTGACTGCTCTTCTCTACCTGTGAACAGGTGCTGACATGGACACAGAGGATGACCCATTGTTACAGGATGCCTGGCTAGAGGAGGAAGATGAAGAGGTAGCCTTCAGCTCCTGGAAAAGGCGAGAGGGTGCTCTGTTGTGTGGGAAAAGCCCGTGCAGAGTTAGGCCCCTGTGTGTCACACTGCCTGTGTCTAGCTTCTGGAATATTGTTGGCTGGGTGTTTACCAATCCATACTGTGCTGGCTTCATACTTTTCCTGGGCTGTGCCATCCCTGCTGTGCTTGCTGTTGTCATGTTCCTCCACTACCCAGCCCTGGATATTGACATCTCCTACAACGCTTTTGAGATCCGCAACCACGAGTCCTCGCAGCGCTTCGATGCCCTTGCCTTGGCCCTCAAATCCCAGTTTGGGTCATGGGGGAGGAACCGCCGGGACCTGGCTGACTTTACTTCAGAAACCCTGCAGAGGCTCATCTTCGAGCAGCTCCAGCAGCTTCACGTCAATGCTTCCCATCTTGGGGTCAGTGCACGGGTCAAGCGCAGTCCTCCAGAGGGCAGAACGAGCTCCCTGCAGCTCCAGGCCCACCTGAGCCCAGGGAACCAGACTTCCCGAATCGGGAGAGGAGCCCCACGCTGGGAGTACTCTAGCACTTACATCAGTGCCAACACACAGACACATGCTCACTGGCGCATTGAGCTGATTTTTCTGGCTCGGGGGGACTCTGAGAACAACATCTTTACCACTGAACGCCTGGTCACCATCCATGAGGTTGAGCGCAAGATCATGGACCACCCTCGCTTCCGGGAGTTCTGCTGGAAGCCCCATGAGGTCTTGAAGGACCTGCCCCTGGGTTCTTACTCCTACTGCTCCCCTCCCAGCTCCCTTATGACCTACTTCTTCCCCACTGAGAGAGGAGGGAAGATTTACTATGATGGCATGGGACAAGACCTTGCTGACATCCAAGGTGAGCTGAGGGCTGTGGGCAAGGGCTGATATGTTCAAGGAATGCCTCTCCTCAGGTTCAGGCAGTCACTGTTGTGCAGCTAGGAGGAGTGACTGCCTTGTATGGAGAGGAAGATGCTGCTGGGCTGTGCCCAGTCTTTTCTGTACCAGGGCCCCTTTCCAACCATGCAGCTCCAGTCACAGGTCACACAGACCCCCACAGGCAAGTGAGGGCGTGTCCTGCATGATACAGATGTCTTCTACTGACCCTTGTCCCCTGTAGATGACCGTGGTTAACTAGAGCAATGCAGGGCTTGAACAGACAATAGGGATGAGCTTCCCTGCCTGCAGAGCAGATTAAAGAGGTCTGTGGGCTGCTCCAGCAGCTTGTGAGTCACCAACTGGAAAGGCTCCTGTAAGGAGAGGAGGAGAAAGGCCCTGCCTCCTCCTGCTAGCTCTGTACCCTGTACTGTGCACCTCTAGTAGAACTGAGGGTCTGCGTGGTGACAAAGAAGTGACTCATGAGGAGTCTATGGGTATAATGTAGCTGTGGCATGCCCCCTCCATCTGTCACAGAACAGAAATAGGAGGTGAGTCTTTGCAATCCAGGTTTCCCTGGCCCTCCTTGCTCTCTTGAAGGCAGCAGCAGTCAGCATCATTCTGATGACTCCCAGTTTCCCTGTGGCAGACTAGACCCTGTGCCTTGTCAAGACAATTGAGCAGGACCTAACAAAAGTGGTGCTGCTTTCTCCTGCAGGGTCCCTGGAGCTTGCCATGACCCACCCTGAATTCTACTGGTATGTGGATGAGGGCTTGTCTGCTGAGAACATGAAGAGCTCCCTGCTGCGGAGTGAGATCCTCTTTGGGGCACCACTGCCGAACTATTACTCGGTGGAGGATCGCTGGGAGGAGCAGCGCCACAAGTTCCAGAACTTCGTCATCACCTACGTAGCCATGCTGGCCAAGCAGTCCACGAGGTGAGAGTGTGTGCAGGCAGGGCGGGTGGGAGTGCACAAGAGCAGGGAAGGGCAGAGGATGGAATAGACCTTACAGGGTGCAAAAGCTCTGCGTTAAGGTTCACACCAAGGCAGAAGTGCCTATTCCACTCCAATAGCCACATTCCATTTGGCCTCACTGGGAAGGCACCAAGCACAGAAGGCTTGGCATGCTAGCTTGGACTACTGGTCAGTCTTGAACAGTGCTCATGGCATAATGCTCCAGGTGAAGGAGAAAAAGCATCTCCATTGAAGCTGAGCTCAGGCACAGAGTTGTAAATGAGAGCAGGGAGCATATGGCAGAAAACCACTCACCTGCCCCCCTTTAATGCCTCTACCTACTGCAGCAACATGCCAGAGACACCAATAGAGACAATGAAAGGGGGACAAAGTTTGAATCTAATGCCTGCCTTTCCACTAAGCCCTTGTCTGGCATTGGATCTTTTTGCTTCCATCTCACAAATCCAGTTCCACTGGCTCAAACAGAGCTGCCTTCCTGCCCTGAGTTTGGCTACCACTGGTCTTATGCAGGAGATGAAATGGTCTTTACTCAAGGCCACTCAACCTGCATATCCAATTCTGCTTTTGCTTTTTGTACAGAGAGGTGGGGAGGGGAGTTTCAAGACAGGATAATTTTCAGGAAATGCAGGCTTTTTTCACCACCAGGTCTATATGACTTGGTTGAACAGAGTGCTTGTGAGAGAGAGATGATAAAAGAGATAAAAGGGCTAAAAGAGCATCCCAGTACCCTGGCAGCTGACAGAAGGCTTGTGTGTCCCAGTCTCTGTACCTTCTTACACTCCAGCTTTCTACTGCCCTGAGTAACTCCCAGAATGAAGGGATGCTGATCTTCAAGAGCAGGTTGGAATGCAGGCAGCCACGGAGCATTCTCAACAATGGGCTGGCAGAGCAGGTTGTGATGAGGACAAGCCAAAAGGGAATTGAGGCCAAGGCTCAGTTCCAAAGCTCAGATCCCTGACAGCCTCCTATGGTGCAGCATTATTGTAGTCCTGGTTAAATTATGTTGGATTACTTCTGCTCTGAGCAGAAGCTGGTAAATCATGTGGTTTCTGATAAGCTCTCACTCCGCCTGCATCCGCTGTGCTAATCTAATAAGCAGTGATTAGGATTCCAGATGGAATTGGCTTTGAAGGCTTCAGGAATTGTCTGTTAGGGACTAAGACCCACCATGCACTGGAGGAATTTAAAAAATACTAGACCTGCTCTTTATTTTTCTCCTTCCCTGTGTGAATTTCACCTCCAGCAGCAACTTTGTTCAGCCTGCTCTCACTGCTCTGTTTTCTCAGAGAGCTGCCAGGTTATTAGAGCAGTGACCTCCTTTGGCTCTGGAGGAGATACTGTGCTTTAAACCACCTGGTTCTCCTCCTTTTGCACTCAATTATTCCTCTTCTTTCATACCTTCCCACCCTAGCAAAGTCCAGGTGCTGTATGGAGGGACAGATTTGTTTGACTATGAAGTGAGGAGGACTTTCAACAATGACATGTTGCTGGCCTTCATCAGCAGTAGCTGCATAGCTGTCTTGGTCTACATCCTTACCTCCTGCTCAGGTAGGCTGGAGTCACAGCTACCCTGCTCTACACAAATCCAAATGTGCCATGTCTCTCTGTGTCTGTGCAAACCTGGGGTGAGACTCTGATGCCCTCGCACCAGTGTGGCTGTCTGGCACAGCAACATGCAGAAGGGCAAGCCAGTCTGATTAGCCATAGCAGAGATTTGTGGGCAGGGTAAGGGAAAGACTCATGGGAGATCAGGAATAAGATGCAAATTCCCATCTTGCTAACACTGGCATAAAACTGATGTAATTTTTTGCATGAGCCTCATGGGAAAGAGTCTGCAAGCAGTATTCCTGCAGCCCTGAACTGTTCTATGTCACCAACATACTTGTGGGAACCAGTATCATAACAGGACAGGTGGGAGGTGTCTGTTCTCCTGGGGTTGGCCAGAGATACTATTTTTTCCATGTTTCTTTTCTGCTGTAGTGTTCCTGTCATTCTTTGGCATTGCCAGCATTGGGCTAAGCTGCCTGGTGGCTCTGTTCCTGTACCACGTCGTATTTGGGATCCAGTACCTGGGTATACTCAATGGTGTGGCTGCCTTTGTCATCGTGGGGATTGGTAAGCTCATCTTTACTCAAAGCCTGCCTGTGCTGCCTTACCCTGCCTTCTGTCTGCAGGAGAGAAGAAGGTGATGGTGGCAAATGCAGATTGAATTTTCAGGCCCTTTTCCATTACCTGTAAGTGTAATATTTGCAGATCAAATGTCAAGGGGGAAATCAGATTTTTAGCAGGTGTCACTTCTGTGAGCAAAGTATCAATATCTCTTCTGTCTTTTTCCAGGGGTTGATGATGTCTTTGTTTTCATCAACACCTACCGCCAAGCCACCCACCTCAAGGACCTGCGACTGCGCATGATCCACACTATCCAGACAGCAGGGAAGGCCACCTTCTTCACCTCCCTGACCACAGCTGCAGCATATGCTGCCAACATCTTCTCTCAGGTACCCTGCACCTTTGGGATTTGAGGTTTCCATTTCTGCCAAAGGGCCTAATAGATCAGGAACCTGCCAACACCATCTGTCCTCTCCTTCAGCACAGTGGACTGCCAGACCTGCTTCTTATAGGGCTGTCTTGTACCTGCTGTAAGGCAGTGGATTATCCAAGGAAATACTTCAGTGCCACTGATCAAACAGGATCCAGTGGCCACCAGGCTCTGTCTCAGGGCTTTACCTACCGGGTTTGTTGATTGATTGACTGAGGTCAGCATGTGCTATTCTCAGGTTCCACCAGACATCTCTTCCTTGCCTGCTGTCTCTCCAGCAATCCTGCCCCAGATAATCCCAATGCCATGTTCTCTCTCTTCATGTAGATCCCAGCTGTGCATGACTTTGGACTCTTCATGTCGCTGATTGTGTCCTGCTGCTGGGTAGCTGTGCTCTTCACCATGCCAGCTGCTCTTGGAATATGGACCCTTTATGTGTCCCCATTAGAGAGCTCCTGCCAAGCCAGGTGAGCCCTGGAGCCTGTGGGTGGGAAGTTGTGGAATTTGCAGTCAAGGAGGTGTGCAAATTCCTTCCCTATCATCTCAGTTTATCCTCATTCCCCTCAGGCAGCTTGGCTTTGGCTCTGACAGAAGGGAAGTTTAAGCTCTGCTATTCCAGATTGGAGCAAAATGGAAGGGTCAAGTCCCAGTCTCATTCTCTCTAGTGTATGCACAGGTGCCTTTCATGAGCCAGACTCTGCAATGTCAGTCCATCCTCTCGGTTGAATCCTATGGAGTATTGGACCATTTGTTTCCTCGGAGCACTTAATGCACAGCTAAATCTTCAAGCAGTGGAGACACGAGCCCTGCAAGGCAGACAGATCGCCATTGCTTCTGCCTGTGAGCACAAGCAGGACATGGAGATTTGTGTTTGAAAGTCAGCACGTTTCCTCTTCTCCTTAGCACTGCAGATGACCTGGCCTGATTTTATTCATCAGCAGGGAGATCAACTGCTGAAACTCCCGTCACTCAGCAGCTGGTGTCCATGGCTCAGCCCTGCTCTGTGTATCCAGCCCAGCCCTTGCCCTCTCACCACTTAGCAATGGAATTTGCTCATGGCAATGCCTGTCATCTTTCCAAGTAGTTGGAGCAGATTGTTGCTGTGCTCCTTGCCACCGAAGGAGGCCATTTCACAGGGTATGTGGCTTAAAACTCTTGCCTTTGTCTCCTTTCCTGCTTCAATCCAGCTGCAGTCAGAAGTGCACCAAAAAGAATGCCTTGCACCTAGCTGAAGATTTCTTCATTGCCTCAGAGGCCACCTCCAGAGCAGGCAGAGAGACACTTCCCTACCTTGATGATGACATCCCACTCCTCAGCGTTGAGGATGAGCCTGGTATGTGTCTGCTGTGTGGTGCCTTTAGGGGGATCACAATGCCCTCTTCATCCCGCAGTTCTCCCTACCCCATTGATCCCTGCCTCAGTTCCCTGAATTGTAAGTTGGAGATGGTGCCATCATGGGAGGTTGTAGGAGTCAGTAGTTGTAAGTTTCCCTTGAGATCTTTAGTGGGTGTCAGTGCATGCTTTC
The DNA here is from genome assembly GCA_020086605.1 of Lanius collurio. NCBI lineage: Eukaryota > Metazoa > Chordata > Aves > Passeriformes > Laniidae > Lanius > Lanius collurio. The sequence goes on along the minus strand of JACBWW010000064.1, from coordinate 2,733,094 downwards.
TAACTACTTTGCTGATTCTCTTGGGTCCACCATGATCTGCTTTCTGTCTGGAATCACTGATTGTGACATGGATGTAGCCATGAAACATCTAATCAATAATACCAGGACAGCTCACCTTGGAGTAAAGTTTTTCCCTCTTCCCTGCCATTTGGAGCACTGCATTTGGGAAGCAGGAGAAAGAACACTGTTGTCCTCCAGCATCAGCCCCCTAGAGCAGCTCCTCCATCATGGTATGAAGAGGGCAGTGACTTGCCTGAGATCACACAAGCAATCTAGAAAAAAAGCGCAGAAATTCCCTATCTGTTGTTAGCAGGAGATAATCCTTCCAGCCCTGATCGCAAGAAAAAGGTGCTCACAGGGTCATGCTCTCTTGTACTTGGCTTTTAAAACTTGCTGGAATCTCTTCCTTCTAAAATCCCCAACAGAAGTGGTCTGGGCAGTGAGTATCTTTCAGGCCTAGAAGCAAACTGGAACTGGAGATAACTGAATCAATTCCATGGCATGTGCAGAGCCCTTGCTGCAGAGGAGGGTCTTAGATGCCTTTGACAAGCAGGCAGAGAAGCTCTGGCTCTGTGCAGCAAGAGTTCTCCTTAGTATGCCAGAGCCACATGCAGTGCTGATGTATGGAAATAATCCCTCCCTTCCCTGCAAACAGCAGGATGTTTTCCTCCAGGGCCCCTGGGCATCAGAGAACTGTAAAGAAGCAAAGCAGCTTGTTCCAGTTGGTGACCAGGTGTGGTTTGTAGGTTAGCTGTACAGCGTGCTGGGCATGGTTCATCCCATTTCAGCAAATGCCCACTTCTCACACACAGAGAAGGAGGTAGTTCCCTTGACATCCCTGATCTGGAGAGAAGACAATCAGGGAGGAGCCAGGCTATAGTCAGGAAGAGGTCAGCTGTGTATAATTAGCAGTAATACATATTTAGTGGGACAGGGACAAATTCTACTTGGCCCAAGAAGCATGCAGTGTCCCTCTGACCTTATGGACAGTGTTTGTGGGGTTTGGTAGAGGAAGGAATAGCCTGAAGCATTGATTTCAACTGAGCTATGGACTTACAAGTGTAGCTGTTGCATGGCAGTGATTTGACAAAGATGCTTCTTACAACATCCTGTGAGTAACCGCCTCTGCCAGGGTCTTACTCCATCTCTTTAGTTTGAGTGAGTTGTGCAGCACCTTGCAGAAGATTTGATAAAAGAGAGCAGAGATCTCTAAGAGACACTCAAGAAACTGAGACTGCTTTTGGTTTCTCTCTATTCTAGTCTCTGTGGCAATAGGGGATGTCCCTTTGGTGTCTGTGATGCCAGAAAATCTGCAGCTCTCTGCAGAGAAGAGCAACCGGGATCACTTGATAACTCATCTGCAGGAGCTGCTGGAACACTGGGTGCTGTGGTCTGCAGTGAAGAGCAGATGGGCCATTGTGGGTAAGGAAGGAGGCGGGTATTGCATCTACATGGATTTTAGAGGGTTTGACATTTCAATCAGTCTCCAAGCCTTGATTATTAGTGACAAGAGGTAGGAAAAGTGACATGGTAAATGGTTTCTAACACAGTGGAAGAGTGCTTCCAGAACAGTCAGTTCCTAAGGGACTTTTCCCTCTCTTCTCACTCAGATCTAAAGCGGCAAATCCTGATGGAATTTTTTCCAGGCATGGGGTTTATTACAAGAAAGCCCAGCTGCCAGTGTGCTTTAGTGGCTGTTCTTTTTCCAGCTGAAAATACCATCTTTCTACCACAGGCCTGCTCTCTGAGTGTGTTTGAAGTGTGAAGTGCATGTAAGGTCTCATACTTACCCAGATTTCTCCTTGCAGGGCTCTTTCTCCTTGTTTTGCTCCTGTCCATATTCTTTGCTAGCCGCCTCCATCCAGCTAGCCGTGCTCCAGTCTTGTTCCGGCCAGACACAAATATCCAGGTGCTACTGGACCTGAAATACAACCTGAGTGCTGAAGGCTTCTCTTGCCTTACCTGCTCAGGTGAGAATGCTGGTCCCCAAACCATGGTGGGTGCAGCCCAGCCTGGCCTAAGCCCTGGACTGAAGGAGCTGAAATGTGAGACAGACACCTACAACGTTCAGATATCTCATTGGACATTGGATGGACCCTGTGGAAAGGAGGCACACATTGGGAGCGGGATGGTTGAATTGCCTGTAGGAGTGGAGTATTTAGAAAAGTGTTTCCTGCTTTAACCATGAACTGTTTATTATTTCTGGAGCAATCCCTTCATAGACCATGAAAACTGACTACTTTTACTTATAAGTGCTGGTCTCATGTCAGTGCCCAGCTGAGGGTGTGTGGCACTGTGTTGCCTGCTCAGGGTTTGGTGTTGAGCAGCAGTCTGTGGTGTGTACAGGGCTGGTAGGTCTTTTCTCATGCTGTTCACTCTTTCCTCCCTGACTGTGCTCGTGGGACAGGTTTGTTTCAGGAAAAGCCCCACAATTTGCAGAACAATGTCCGAACTTCCATGGAAAAAAAGAAGAGGGGCTCAGGGTCACCTTGGGGAAGCAAAGGCAGCATAAGTGATACAGGGCAGCAAGGTGAGTGGGGCATGATGACTCTGACCACATTTGGGGCCAGGGCCCAAGGATCCACTGGGGTAGAAACTAAACCACATGCTCTGTAAATAGCTGATGGGGAATAATTCTCTTCAGAGCCCGCCCCACTGAGCCCTAGGTTGGTGCTGGATGTATGGGGCATCTTCAAAATCCCCCTTTCCCTAATACCTACTGCTCTCTAGGGCGTGGTCCTATAACCCAGGTGCCAGTACAGTCTAGTGGTATATCCCTCTAATCTGAGTACAGGGCTAGGAACTCCAAGCTTTCACATCCCACTCCTCTTCACAACCTTTTTGGCAGGTCACGAGGAGAGTAAATTCAGCCTGTTTGCAGGGGATTTTGAGGATAAAACAGTTATTGGGCCAGATCCCAAGACAGCACGAATTAATAAGCCATCAGGAATTACTGCAGCTCAGGATATATTTGTGATAGCCTTTGAAAGGTGTGCTGTGCTGCCAGAAGACAGAGGCTGTGCCTGCTGTCCCAGAGCAGACAGCAGACCAGAACCCTCCATTGCTCTGCCTGTGTCAGTAGGATTTACTGATTGAGAAATACCACAAAACCTCATGCCCTCTGTTTTCCTCAGAGCTCCAGGGGACTGTGTATATCTCCAAGTCCAAGAGCAAGGGAAGACCGGCCATCTACAGATTCTCACTCAATGCCAGTGTCCCTGCGCCCTGGCAGATGGTGTCACCGGGAGACGGGGAGGTGCCTTCATTCCAGGTAAGTCAGTCCAGTATGTTGGACTACTCTAGCAAGAGTGCAGCACTCAGCAGGTGAGCACGAGAGCCTCCTCCTGTCTCTCCATGGGGTCCTATGTAGCCCTGGGTGACATTTTCAGGGCACTGTAGTAGAGTAGTTAACACAGAAGGCACTGTGCTTGGCATCATCCAGGATGATACCTTGGAGTGCCACAAGACTTCACCTGTTGGTATTGTGAGGTGACTGTCACCGATGGGAGCAGAACTGTGGGTGTCACTAGAGTAGATGTCCCTCACCCCAGGCAGGGCAGCCACCATTCAGCCTAAGCCACTGGGAATGGGGCTGCTGAGGGGCCCCTTACACACTGGCCATTGCTAGGAAGGGGCAGGCTGGGGGCTGGCTGGAGCTGTGCCTGCAGTACTCATTCTGTGTTGCTGTGCCAATGCTCAGGGAGGAGGGGAGGGTGTGATGCTAATGTGCAACAGGCTGCAACCCTGTGGAGTTAAGTGTCTGTTTTCATTAATCCATTGCTTAGGTGTATAGAGTGCCTTTCGGTAACTTCACCAGGAAGCTGACAGCTTGTGTGTCCACAGTAGGGCTGCTTAAGCAGATGAGCCCCAGGAAGTGGATGATGACCACCTTGTCCTGTGACACCAAGAAGGGCTGGAAGTTCGACTTCAGTTTCTACGTGGCCTCCAAGGAGCAGCAGCGAACACGGTAACCTTCCAAAAAACCCCTCAGGACAAGGCAGCAGAAACAGCACAGCTGAGAGGCTGATGGGAGATGCCTAATGGCCAGTGCTAGTCCTGCTCTCAGTCAGTGACATCTATGGCCCTAGAATTTGCATTGCTGCATATATGCCCCATCTCTGCAGTGACTTTGCAGGCCCATAGCATCATTAACATGCTAAAAGCTTTGAAGGACTGTGACTAGGGGCTTCTTTAGGTGGCAGAAAGACATTGCTGATCTGGTTCTTGCCCTTACCCACCTGAATTCAGGGACTCAATGGGAAGCACAGAATATGCAATGGCTAGGGATACAGGTCTGAAGATGTTCAGCTTTCCCTTCTGTCCCTGAGAATGTCTGTTTCCATGTAATACTTTGGCTGCTTCATCTTCTCTACCTCTGGTCCTCCATAACAAACTTTCTTTGCTGCACAGGAAACTGTATTTTGCCCAGTCACACAAGCCCCCTTACCATGGCCGAGTGTGTGTGGCACCTCCAGGCTGTCTGCTCAGCTCTAGCCCAGACGGACCCAACAAAGGCATCCTGTACGTTCCCAGTGAGAAAGGTAAGCTGATGAGGCCTTGTTCAAACATGCCAAGGTCCAGAGAATCTGACCTTTTTTGCCATCTAATGTAACCAGTCTTTATTCTGTATTTGACAACAGCACCCAAAGCAAAGCTGTCGGCCACATCTGGATTTAATCCATGCATGAACACAGGCTGTGGGAAGCCAGCAGTGCGGCCACTGGTAGACACCGGAGCCATGGTGTTTGTAGTGTTTGGAATCAGAGGCGTTAATCGCACAAGACACCCAGACAACCACGTCATTGGAGACATGGTACATGTGGTCTGGCATGCTGGGCAGGCATGCTCAGGGCTGGAGAGTAAGGGACAGGCTTTCTGGATGGTGTTTAGTTAATACCCACAGCTGAGGGTGGTCCAGCAGTCTGGACAGATGGAAGGGCGGAGGTGGTAGCATTGTGATGAGCCAGTACAGTTCTGTTTTAGCAAATTGACAAAATAATGGAGATCAGGAAGTCCTTACTGAAAAAACCACTTCAGACTTCTCAGAAAATCCCTCTGAGTGCAATATATAAGCTTCTAATTTTGAGTCTAAATCCGGCTTTCTTGAGGATTTTAGAGACAAACCCAATCTTGAGCTCAGTACAAAATCTCACTACAAATTCAAGACTGAGGGAACTGATATTTTTCTATAGTATATATCTTGTTATGAAGTATTAACAAAAAATAAAAATTAATTACTCTAGGGAAAGGTTACTAAATGTGACTTTTCTAGAAACAGCTTATCTCCAAGATCCGATACCTTGACACATGACAATCTTTTTCTAGAAAAATTATGTTTAGCTTGGCTGATGCACTTCAGCGTTCTGCTGTTCTTCCTGCCCTGTGATTTGGGGGTACTGTGCAGAATCAGCCTTTGCCTGTTTGCTCGGAAGGGGCAGTGAGAAATGCAGGCGGTAGAGCGGGCAGGAAGCTGCAGTGCCAGTTGCTGTGTGTATGTCTCACGTGTGGTGCTCTTGTCATTGTGTCTCCTTGTGAAAGGGCAGCGTTATCTACGATGACAGCTTTGACCTCTTCAAAGAGATTGGCAACCTGTGCCACCTCTGCAAAGCCATTGCCAGCAACTCTGAGCTGGTGAAGCCCGGAGGGGCTCAGTGCCTGCCCTCAGGTAGGTTAGACTAACTCCTCTGCAGCCCTACCTGTGCTTGCTTGGGCTGGGGTCCTCAACAGCAAACCAGAAAGGGTGACTGCTTCTTGCTGTCTCCTTTTCTTACCAAGGCAGCTTGACCCTTCTAGAACATGTCATTGGTTCTGTCATTTGGGACAGAAAGAAAAAAAATGGTCTCTTTAATACCAAAAACACTGGGTATATTCTTTGGGATGTAATCCAGAAGGATAAGAACAGAATTGCATTTGTTCTTTCCAGTCATGGATATTGCTTGAGATACAATCTTTTGATTCAGTAGATATCTGCTTAGTAGCTCCTGAGTAACAATGAAATCACACCTGATCTTGTTGCAGTGAGGCTACTCACTGTCTCTGTGGCTTTGCATACCTGACCAGTGACCATCTCTCCCAACTTCAGAGGTCACAAGGTTGTGGAGCTGAGCCTAGAAAGTGCATATTGGTTTCAGGCCAAAAGCCAATTTCATCCTGGAACAAATCTGTGCCAGGCCAGGCAGACAGCCCTCAGCACTTGCTCTCTGTGGTGCTTTCTGACAGCTGGGGACAAACAGCAGTGGCAGTGTCCTGTCCCATGCTGATGGCACAGAGTGTTCTTTCAAGCTACAGCAGCTGAGAGCTGTGATGCTGAGACCTCAAGGACTTTGGCAAACCAGAATGGCAAGGGGAAGCAGCTGCTGGCAAATGGGGCCTGCTACTCTCTTGGGGCTTCCATTTTGGGTTGTTGATTGAGGTTTTTTTCATTCCCTTGCTCCAGTGTGCTTCCTTTCCCTGTTCTGCCCTTCTTCATCCATTGCTCTTTCTTTCTCTTCAGGTTACAGCATCTCCTCCTTTCTGCAGATGTTGCACCCCGAATGCAAGAATATCCCTGAGCCAAACCTGCTGCCTGGTCAGCTTTCTCACGGGGCAGTGGGGGTGAAGGATGGGAAGGTGCAGTGGATCTCCATGGCCTTTGAATCGGTGAGCATATGGCATCACCTAGTGACCTTGCCATTCTGGTGGCAGTTTCATCTTGTGACTTCTGAGGGTTTAGCTCTGCTCTTTCTGCACTGGCCACTTTCATTTGCAGCCGTAATTTAGTGTTTATTAGCATTTCTTGCAGACAGATGCCTACACTCACAAGTTGGTAGAAGTGACAGCTTATACCACAATTAGCTCAGGCAAAAAGCTGGTGGCAGATTTACCCAAATGCCACTGCCTGGCGCTGCCACTCAAGCTAGCTTGTTCTGCCCTTTCCCTTGCCGCGTATACCCTGCCAAAAGAGCAGGATACAAGTGATGTGTTTATCTTGTTACAGACAACCTACAAGGGGAAATCGTCCTTCCAGACATATGCTGACTATCTGAAATGGGAGACATTTCTGCAGCAGCAGCTCCAACTCTTCCCAGAGGGCTCTGCTCTCCGGCATGGTTTCCAGACCTGTGAGCACTGGAAGCAGATTTTCATGGAGATAATAGGCAAGTGACTGCTGTGTTTCTCTCCCTGCTCTCTGATATATCTCCACAGCACACTCCATCCTGTATGGTGGGCATGGGGTATATCTGCAGTCCCTTGCCATTGCTGTGCAAACTCCTAAAGCCTGTTCCTGCCCTAAGCAATGTGTATTGTCAAAATTAGGCAAAACCCAAGGAAACAGGTAAGGGAAAGGACTCAGCCTTTGATGCTAGATTCAAGAAACTGCTGATCACCTTTCCACTGTCATCCTCCCCTTCTCATCTTCCCCAGTGTGAGTCCTTGCCTGCCTGGTTGCCAGCAGGAACATGGTACCTTTCTCACCCCAGCTGTCACCTACCAGGATTCAAATCAGCTGGCTGTTTTCTTCCAGGAGTGCAGAGTGCCCTGTATGGTCTTGTCCTCTCGCTGGTCATCTGTGTGGCTGCTGTGGCAGTGTTCACCACACACATCCTCCTCCTGCTGCCAGTGCTGCTCAGCATCTTAGGTAAAAACACCAATTCCAATATGTCAGGCTTTCACTTTTCCTGAAATTGGTGGATTGTGGAACTACTGAGTCTCTGGTGATTTGAACTGAATTGCTCATCTTCTGTGTAAACCTTTATGGATTTCCATGAGCCAGTCCTGGGGAACAGGCTGGCTAAGTGATCAGAAGAAACTCTCAACAAATGCACAGGAACCTCATTGGGAAAGTAGATTTGTGTGTCTGATTCCCAGTGTGTTTTATCTACACAGTCCCTTCTGTTTGTTTAAATAAAGGGTTTAGCTACTCAAATGCCATCCCTAACTGTTATATATAATAATGTGATTAAGTCCCACATGCTCTGAATAACAACTACACTGCTTTCCAAGAACCTGCACCATGGCTGCTGTTTCTAAGCAGTGGGAGATGTTAAAAGCTGAGTATTTTAGCAGTTTTTTAGGATTTGAAGCAAATTTGTAAATAGTTTCCTCTCCCTGGCTGGTGATTTGATGATATTGTGCTCTAAGTATGTTGCTAAACTTCTCAGTTTAAAAATCAAATCTATCATTTTGAAGCCACTTATTCTCCCACATATGACTCACAAACTAACAGTACTCTTGCCTTCTAAAAAGTGTGCTCAGCCTCTGTGTAACTCCAGCAAGCAGAACAACAGGCTCACTTCCTTGGGGTGCTTGTGTGCACACACGGACACTTGTCTGGGCTTGGATTCATTTAGCAAGAATTAGTCTAGATTGACATCAGTTTGCCTGATATTTAACTAGGTGTTCCACTGTCCCCAGCAGGTCTGATCACCTTATGGAATGGTGCCTGTGCTAAAGGAAGGCAAAGGAAGTGTTTTTCTCTGTGGCAGGGGGAGTGTGTACAGGACTCAGGCTGGCTGGCACACAGACCTGCAGGGTATGATCCCAAACTCCCCAGGGACTGACTTGTATCAGTAGGCTTGGGCAGCAGTCCCAGAGTCCTTTATATTTGCCTAACAACACCTTCCTCACACAGGGGTTGTCTGCCTTGTGGTGACCATCATGTACTGGTCTGGCTGGGAAATGGGAGCTGTGGAAGCCATTTCCCTCTCTATCCTCGTTGGCTCCTCTGTTGATTACTGCGTGCACTTGGTGGAAGGCTACCTGCTGGCAGGGGAGAGCCTGCCACTCCACCAGGCAGAGGTGAGCTCTGTTCTTCCTACAGCCTTGCATTCATTCCTCTTGTGCCCTCCCATGCCACTCAACTGTGATGCAGGACGCACGATAGGCAAGGAGGAATGTGTCCTCACACCCTGAGAGCATCCCTGGGGTATGGTAGTTGCTGCTTGTCCAGCTGACTGCTCAGACTGTGAGCTTGTGTACCTGAGTACAGTAAACTCAGATGGGGGTCCAACCCACCTGGTTGTCCCTTTCTTGCTGGCCACAGCTGTGCCAAAGTAATACCACCTTTTCATGTTCAAGTAAAGACAGTCTGTGGTGGAACAGCTCTACAGGTTCTGTAACCTCTGAAAATTGCTTTGCTGGACATCCAGCTCATCTCTGGCCTTGTTAACATCTTTTGTCTCCTTGGGAAGATGGAGACCACAAAAGCCTGGGATCTCTGTTGCCAGGTGTAGTGTCTGCCTGCAGTGCCTGTCTTCTGTAGGCCCAGCAATCAGTCTGATATGGTGGAAAGGAGGCACAAAATCGAGCAGCCTTTGCCTCTGCTGGGTTTTAACCCTATGACTCTTTGCTCAGTGTGCTCAGAGACTGCATGAACTCTCTGAGCTGCAATCAGGCAGCCTTTTCATCCTGGACAGGGATTCTATGAGCTAAGCCACTCTCTCAAAGCCTAAAATATCAGTGTAGCTCCATGTGCCTTTTCCACTAACACTGCTGTCCTTTCCACCAGGATCCCACAGCGTGCCGACAGTGGAGGACAATGGAAGCAGTCCGGCACGTGGGTGTGGCAATCGTCTCGAGTGCTGTTACCACCATGATCGCCACCATCCCACTGTTTTTTTGCATCATTGCCCCCTTTGCTAAGTTTGGGAAGATCGTGGCACTGAACACGGGAGTCTCCATCCTGTACACATTAACTGTGAGCACAGCCCTGCTGAGCATCATGGGGCCTGGCACCTTCATCCGCAGCAGGACTTCCTGCCTCAAGGCTGTGCTGGGGGTGCTCCTGGCTGGCCTGCTGGGTCTCTGCATCTGCCTTGCCCTGCTGAAAAGTGGATTTAAGATCCCCCTCCCCAATGGGACAGCCCTGTAGACCCCAGGCCAAGAGCCACATGCTCTGTCCTCTTGCTCCCTTTCTTTTTTCTTTTCTTTTTAAAGAATATTTTTGGTAAAAAAAAAAAAGAGGAAAAAAAGTCTCTTTTTTCCAAAAGTTTTTCAAATCCAGATGCACTTTATTTTCTAATGGGTTTTGCTCTAAACTTGTATTTATTTTGGGTAGTGATGGATGGATGATGGACAGTGAGGGCTGCCCAGGGAATACCTCAGCCCATGAGTAGGAGAGGAGGAAATTTCCTTCTCTCGATTTTCTTTGTGCTCTTCTTTTTTTTTCTTGTTCTTTTAATTTATTTTTAACAAACAGGGCTTTCTGGAACCACAAAGCTAAAAGGAGAGAATTTGGGAAGGCCATCTGATTCTTTCAAAAACCCTTCCCTCTGTCCTTCCTCTCCACTTGTCCAGGGTTAGCATTGCAATGATGACTCTTGAGGCGATGTCCTACTCCCACACCAAGCCTGTTCTTCGTTACTTGAGCCTTCAAGAACAGCAGTGAGCTGTTGGACAGACCTGGGGAACAGTGTTGTCTGGATCCTTTTGGCAGGCCCTGTATCCAAGCCAGACCAGCAATGAGCTTGCTGCACAGGAGCTCTTATAGGTGTCATTTTGGGATCGGGATTAGAGCTGTTGAATAGCACCACCTGCAGTGACCTGCTTTCATCATTCAGGGAGGGCATTGGGACACGTGGCTTTCCCCTTCTTTCTGGAGGGACAGTGCACCTTGTACTGGGATCTCATGTATCTGTGAACAGCCATCAGGAAGCAGATGGTGCCCTCAGCAGCCTGCCCTCCTCTCCCTCATATCAGTAGTGAGGTCAAGGCAGTTTCAATGCCCAGTCCCCCCTGGTCACCTCACCAGTCACTGCCTCTTCTCTTCCTGGTGGAGAGAAAACAGAGAGCCCTGAGGTCTTTGATCATAACAGTCAGCTCTTAGCCTGAGGACAAGGTAACCCCTGGGCCTAGGTAGAGCCCATACCTGGTGGTATGCACAGCATCCTCTGTGGTGGCTCAGACACCCTCCTGTGTGGAGACCTGAGGCAGCAGAACTGCAGCTGCTGTCTGTTTTGAGCAGATGGTTTATATTAAAATAAAATGAAATCTCAAACTGGTGCCATTAACAAGTACATTTTAAGCATCACTGATTCTATCCTATTTTTAAAATTGAAATAGGTTAAGTGTGCATTGATATACAGCACATCTGATCCTTAGCAGAAGGGGAGGGTCAGGCCCACTGGGAGATGCATTAATCACTATTTACAAGGGTGGCAGTAGAGTAATGGGGCCAGGAAGCAGCCTGACTCCATTTCTTTGCAGATTCCATGTCCTGGTGGCTTTGTGTTATCTGTGTGGATCAACCTCTCTTTTTAAGATGAACATTCCAGGAAGCCCAGCCTAACTGCCAGCCAAGTTGTGGGGCCTGTGCTTCTGGGAGACTGAGCTGCTTCTCCTTGGCTCAGTGCATCCCTGCTCTGATCCTTGCCAGTCTTACACCTTCACATTGTGTCATCCCTGTGAAACTGGATCACATATTTGTTTCTAAAGTAGCTTCCCCAAGGTTTCCCAAGCTGGAGAGAGGAGTTCTTACTATTTTCAGGAGAGCTCCAGAGTAATCCTGCTGCAGGCAGTGAGGGTCGTGAGAACGTGAGTAGAGCAGACCCAGTTTCTCCTTGCTATTCCATGGTGCAGCTGAGTTACCCCTTTCTACAAAGTTTTAAATGTTTCTTGGCACCTACCTCTAATCTGCACTAGCTCGTTCATTATGAACCCTGTGTCCATGAATAAATGGTTCTGGAAAGGATTTTTGACTGTCCTTAAGCTATGCTGCTTTGATGGCTGCTGTGCACAGTTCAGCCCCATCCTCAATCTGTAAGCCATGCTGTTCCCTATGTCTGTGCTCCAGATTTAACTCTTGGTGGTGCCCTGAGCACTGCTAAGTGGCAGTGACTGGAGAGGGCAAGAGTGCTGATGATATACAGCCCCATGGGACCTGTGTGGGTATGCAGGTGCTGCAGGGGAGGGCAAGGTATCCCCAGTGCTGTGGCCAAGGATGCTCTGCCTGGTGGCTTGATTTGAACTTAGCAAACACTTCAAACCCCTTTTGGGTGATTAAAGCTGATGGATATTTCCAGGTCACCAGACAAGAGAATAAAGTGCTGAGGGCACCCTTAGAGGAAGGTCCTCCTTCTGTAAGTATAAAGAAACCTATAAAGGCCTCTAAGAAAAGGCACAGGTATGCTTTTGCAAAGTTGAAAGCCTATGTAAGCCTCTGGTATCCTATGTTTATGCTCACTATAAAGAAGCTACATCAACCCCCCACCTCCAGTGTGATTCTGGACACACATGCTGGGAACACTCATTCAGCTGCCGAGGGGAGGCAAAGATTAATTTCAAAGTAGAGGGAAACCTTTTATGTCTTTTGGGTATGATCTGGCAGTGTCTGATCTGCAGACAAAAATAACAAGAGTTCTTGGCATCTGACAGGATCTATGCTGTTCTCTGGAGCAGGTAGGGAGAAGGACAAGCTATCATTTTCCCTCCTCCTCTCCAGACAGCCCAGGCTCCATCCTTGCCGAAGGACTAGCTGGCACTAGCAGGAGCAGGGCATCACCTTGAATTTTGTTGCCCAAAGTGATACTGGGAATGCAGTGGCTGGAACGATTAAGAAGGAAGAGGAGCAACTAGGATAAGTGCAAATAATTCACAAAGGCATATTGAGAAGAAGGAAGTGATATTTTCCAGGAAGGAAACTGAGGCAAGGAGAGGAGGAAGAACTTACACCAGAGGTAGCAGGATGGCAGAAGAGTTGGTAGAGGATCCTGGATCCTAGGTGCTGTTTTATGCTGCAAGGACTCACTGAATGTTGTAACTTGAGACCCTGATTAAACACAGTCATGACACTTAAGATCTAACTAGACATTTTCCCCATCACCACTTCACCCTGCACAGCTCTGTGGTCAGGGTGGCTGGTGCTTTCTCCACATGCAGTGGAGTGAAAGAGACTCAAAGGTGGGGGCCCAGCCTTCTGCAAAACACTTGCATCCTGATCTCCCCAACCATCTGTGGAGACAACAAATGGGTAGCAGATACATACATCCATGTCCATGTAGGCAGTGTCATCCTTGTCATTAACAGAATACTCATCAAATTATAGAGGTAAGAAAAAGGATGGCTTTATCCGAGCAAGTGTGGAAGTGGGGCTGACAGTCCTGCTGGGAATTGGTGCTCCAAGGCAGATGCCCATAGCAATAAAAGACAAGGCCTCACCTGTCTGGTGCTATTCCAGGAGCAGATGTTCACCTTAAACAATTCCTCCCACATCTCTGCCTGTCTTCTTTCTCTGATGACTCCTCTGTTTCACAGGCCATCTCATGGGCCCTGTTATCTTGCTGAGCAAGGTTCAGCCTTCTCCATGGTACATGTTCGTGCCTAAGATGCTCACAGAGTCTGGACTGAAAGTGGCTGGAGAAGTCTCAAGGAGAATTTCTTTAGGCAGAGGAAGTCAGGGAGTTAAACAGCTTCACACAAAGGTTTCAGTTTTCATGTTTCCAAATGGAACATATCAGATCAGTCTTACTTGGAAGAAAATGCTCCATTTTCCATTTCAAAATGATCTTGGTGCAATTAAAAAGCATACACGAACTTGGAGTGTCTACATGGCAATGGAATGTGCCTGTTAACTGCCCACTCCTTTATTTCTAGTAAACTCTGGTTTGAGGCTTAAGCTCTGAAACGTTAGGTTAATGCTTCAGGAGGGGGTCATTCTGGAACTATGCAGTCTCCTATAAAACAGAGCAGGGCTTGTCCTGCCCAGAAGTTCTCTACAGTGCAGGGCAGTAGCAGGACACTGCTCCTTGGTGCTGAAGCTCTGAGATTCATGCACTGAGCTGGTGTGACTGCTCTTTGCCTTCAGTGGAGCTACTGAGTCCAGGGCTCCCCCTGGCTATGGACAGTCGGAGTCCCCACTCACTACAGCCCTGCCCACATCAGCTTTGGAGCAGGAAGGAACAGAGTTGATGTGCTGTGCAGAGATCAGCATCAGAGGAAGGAAAAGATCCATGACTCCTTGCTCAAGTTTGTTTCTTTATGTTGTAGTGCTCTTGAGGTGCTGGATTTGGGCAAATGGGGCATCAGGTTTCACCACTGACTTCAGCAATTGCCAAGGCTGCAGATTCTGAAAGGAATCATTGGCTGAGCTGGACTGTGTTTCTCAGTTCCTGCTGGATCTGAAAATATGCCAGAGCAAAGGCAGCCTGAGAAATAAATCCCCAAGGAGAAGGACATGTTGACACTTGGAGAGCTACTGGGACCATTGATACAGTAGTCTGGAGGCAATGGTCTCCAGAAACCCTGGCTTTGCCTCCACTGGAGCAAACTGGGATGTTGCTTTATGTCACCATGTCTAAGTCTTTTAGAGGTCCTGCACTGAATTTCTGTAGCAGAGCAGCCTGCCCTTCTGGAAGGTTATAAAAGGCTTTTTGTTTAACACCATGACCCATACAAATCCTCACATACTGTCCAGCAAGGAAGCCATGTAGACTGATATGCACCCAGGCAGGACAAACTCAGTCTCTTGGTTACTTCTTCCAAAATCACACCTCACACACTGACTCTGTCCAGGTAGAAGATGGTGGGGCCTCTGGGAAGGATGCACAGGGAAACCCCAGACCCACTCCTGGAACTGTCTCCCAGAAAGGTAGAGATAGAGCTGAGCCCAAATATTTTCTAATGGTTTAGCTTTTAATCTGTTTCATTCTGCTGGCTAGATAAAGGTTTTCTTATCTCAAGGAGAGATATTCTTTGTCAGGGTTCTTAATCTCTAAGGCTGTGCCGATAAAACTACAGACTTGGAAAGACAGGCAAGAAGGAGGATGTGGATAGTCAGGGAGAGAGGAGGATACTGAAGACAGAGCAGTGGGAGGGGAGAGAGGTTAGGAGAGGGTATGTTGTGTCACATTTTTCATTTGTATTATTTATCCTATTCTTCCAAGATGTTGCGAATTGGAACAAAGTCAGCAGAAATTCGGTCTCTCAGCAGAAACATCATGAGATGGTGTAGAGGAATTTAACCATATGATGATTTTATTATTATTTTATTTTACAGTGCACTGTGGCTGGGGTTTAGCTTGGAATAGCTTTTCTGAGACACCTGCAAGGACACAGTCAAAGCATTACCCAGAGTGGGCAGGAGGGATCAGCTGTGTGGCTGTTTCAGGCTTTACAAGTATATTGCAGGGATTTGGCTTTGTGAAGAGCTGTATAGTTAAATCCTCTTCAGCTGTTTGATGACTGGTGCTGCTCATGTGAGTTACTTTCTCTTCTGATAGCTGTGCTCCTTGTGTTACAGGAGAGGAATGCCCATAGCTTCACAGGGTGCTGAGGGCTAAGGCAGCTGCTTTTTCTGGTTATTCTGAAAGCATTTGGCTTGCAGGATGAAATGGGCTAGGCAGTCTCTTACCAGAGTGCCAACAGCAGTGGTAGTGGTCTGGATCTGAACTGGAAGAGATGATCTCCAGTTCCTGGCAGACCCAGAGGCTGTGTGCTAGGGGGTATGTGGGAAGATACCTTTTGAGGCTCCTCAATCATGCTCACTCCTTACACATCCAGGGTGAAGGGTAATTGAGAGCAGCACTGCTCCCCAGTGACTCTCTTAGCAGGGCATGCATGGGGCTGTGTGTCTTCCAGCAGGAGAGGTTTGGAGCTTGAGATGTGTAGCAAGAATTAAATGCAATTTATGAGGGCATTAGATTTATATGAATAGGTTCATTTATAAAATCAACTTCTTAAAAGAATTATTAGGTTTTATATCTCTGTAGATCTTGATTTATTTCCCAGCTCTCAGTCTATTGGCCTGTGGCAACACTTCTGCTTAGCTTTGATTTGTGGGGGGGGGGGAAAGTTATTAGACCAGCAAGTTTGTTCTGCATTAGTAAAGGGAACAGTTCTTAACCGAATAATCTTTGTTTGTGATGTAGGTTAAGCAGAACTATGGCAATACTCACCCCACTGGATGCACTGGATGTTATCTTGATGAGTTAATTGTTCTCCTTTCCCATCAGTATTGCATATCTGAATCAGAGGAGAAAAACTTTTTTTAAGCATACCTGTGAAATGAGCTTTTGAGCCAAAGCTGATAACAGGAGGGTGAAGTGAGACAGGAAGATAAATATTTTAAGTTTCAGAATTTGTGTTTTTCTGAAATGCTTAAGTATGTTTTAAAACAAAGTCTTTATTTTTGTTCTGTTTGACACAAACCAGGATTTTATGGACTTGAGCCAAGAGGAAATTTCACTTTTCACATCTTTCTTGGTCAATTACTAAGTTAAAGAAAACAAAGAAATGAACTCACTAATCAAGTCCTTCACCAGGCTGCCAAGGTTTTGGCTGAGAAAAGAGAGATTGGCCCCTTAACCTTGGCGATTCTGCTTTTTAGAGAAGAGGGTGGCCAGCAGCAGACTGGGGAAGGCATCTTGGCACACCAATGAATTTAGCTCAAAATAACAGCTGAGGTCAGTGACAGCTCTGTCCATAGCTGATAAGTAAAACACCAAGCTCAGAACTGCAGGTCAAGAAACAGCAGCTGTCATTACCAGGGAAGCCCTGATAAAATAATCCTTTAATAATACCAACATAATACCAGCAGCTGAGGGCAGGGGAGGGAGGGGAAAGCTAAGGAAACCTGGCCCTGCATTTGTTGTGGATTGACATGAGAGAGGACAGTGTGTTCCCAGGTTGCTGGGGCACACTACAGGTCAAGGTGGGCCTCTCTGAGCACAGGAGGTGGCTTTACTAGGAAGGATGCATGCCTCAAGGATTTTTTAATTGTTGTTGGTTTGGTTTTAACTTTCCCTCCCCTCCAAAGGGAGCAGTAAGACTTGTGCTCCTATTCATGCCCTGAACTAATGCTGCAGATGCCTGCTGAGAGAGGAGGAATCCCCTTTGGAGCTGGGGATCTTCATATTTGAAGACTGTGGGACAAGAGGGCTGTGGTAAGCAGAGGAGGGCTGTGTCCTTAGGCACTGCCACTTTTCAGAAGTGGGGATTTTGTGCAGAGCACTGAAAATAGTGCAAAAAGTGTAGCTTGGCTCTTACAGGATGTGTTGTCCCTCTGCCCCTACTTAAGAAAATATTGCCCTCCAAATTCAATTCTATAGCCATTATTCATGAGGTCATTACTGTTTAATTTAATCACCAAATGTCAGCTGAATCCCATTTGTTCTGCCAGCTCACTAGAGATTTACCTATTTATTTTACATTTCAAATAAATTGCTCATTATTCTATCATTCTGGGATTTTTTTCTGTAATTTATTTTGTGGGCCCTGACAAGCTGAAAATGAGCCCTGGTTCTCTCCTATCTTGCATGTTAATTTTCAGGTCCACAGTTCAACTGTTTGCTTGCAGAACCGAGGAACCTGACCCAGTATTCAGGGAGGGAGGGGAGCCAGGCTGTGTAATCCCACAGCTGCTGTTGGTGATTCAGCTGTGACAGAAGGAAATACTTTTTCCTCCCTCCCACACCTCTTGGGTCAATGTCAAAGGACAAGTTATCCTGTGCAATTTGCCCCTGAAATACATCACACAAATCAGAGGTGTGGAGTGTCCCTTATGGTGTATGGGGCGTGGGTGTGGGTGTGATTGATCAGGGTAGGTCAGAGGGTGTGACTTGCCCAGCAGGCATTGCTGCAGATGTGGCAGTGATACAGACCCTATGTAGCATTGCTCTGGCAAGCAGGGCAGTCTGGAGCAGAGCCCTTTCTGGGATGCTAAGAGTAGAGAGGAGACACTGTGGCTCTCTGTGTGGGTCTCTATATATGTCTCTATGGGTATGCTCAAGTTGTTGTAAGTTAAATCCTGTTATTGTGCTCTATCTACTTTGTTTTGTGCTTGCTGTGCAAGCTCTGCCTGCTAGAACAGGACAGCGGTACTTGCTTCTGGGAAGTCTTTGTAAGGACTTTTGAAAGACCAGAGAAGCAAAGTGAATTGAGGCATGAAGCGTGCTTCCAAAGGAAGGTATCAGTTCATCTGGACAGGAATTGCTTCCAGCTTGGCTATCCCAGCTTCTCATATCTGAGATAATTTAGGATTAATGATCAGACTTATGAAGGAGTGAATGTGAAGGAGGGGTTTGAAAGCAGCCTGGAAAAGCTTGGCCAGGGTCATGGCATACAAGTCATTAGGAAAATAGCAGCAGTTCTGCCTTTTGGTTGGCTCTAATGCTCTCTGGAGATGCAGGTGAGCTGCCTGACCAGGCAGGAAAATGGCCATAATTCAGTTATTCAGGCAGTTCAGAGGTCTCTGCAGGCAGCTGCTCCTCATGTAAGTGTAGGGGAAGACGGTAGCGTTGCTGATGAGTGTCACCCATAAGGAAGGAAACTCAGAGTATGTGGCTGAAGCCTGGTGGTTCTGTGCCCAAGGTGCTCATTGGCACTTAGCCAGGGGCTGGGCACACAGGATGGGCTTACAGTGTCTATCCAGACATGTCCCTATCCAGCACTGCACTGCTCTCTGACAACAGGCAGTGTGGTCTCCTTTTTTTGTTTCATGTGGCAGACACTGTCCAGACACCCCTGGGTACTTCCTGGCTGTTTCTCTGCCTGCTGGACATAACAACCCTTTCAGAACTTTCTGCCACGCAGGGGTGTGCAGCAGGATGTGCTCAGGGAGTGAGAGCTTGTGTACGTTCCCATCTGCTGGGAATTGTTATTGGGGTAGGTAGACCTTGACACTGGAGACAGCATGGAAATTACTTCGAAATGAGATGAAATGTCATTCATTTTGCATGCAGGCAAAAAGCACAGTAAATGAAAGGATTAGATGGAGTATGCACAAAAGGAGAGCTTTTGTCCTGATCAACACAGACAAGTGTTAGGGCTTGCATGTACAAAACAGTTGAACAGACTTTCCAAGAAATTATTAAAAAGACTAGTTTATTCGGATTTACTGGTTGCAGTTGAGCTGAAGGTCAGAGTTAAATGGAACTGAAACTTATGCATGTATAGTAATTAATAATTCCTTCTCTTCAAAGTTCCTTAAACTCTGTCCTTAGCATGGTGGCAGGAGAGAGAATAAAAACTGAGTTAGCCCTGTCTGCTTAGAAGAAATGTCTCTGTCGTACTGAAGTCATAACAGTTGAAATACTTTTTCTGCATCTGTGCTGACTGTGACCAAACTTCCATTCCAAGTGGCCTTGTGCTCTGTTGGAGGCTGTACAAAGCAGTGAGCGAGGCTTGAATGAGGAGGCAATGGGCTTCAGGAAGGGTCTGTGGGCACGGAGGTGTGGCTGTACTCAAAGACTTCCTGTGTGTGACAGGCTTATGTCTCTGCCACCCCTCTTCTTAAATAGGGATAATGGCTCATGGAAGGTAATAAAATGTGCTAATATTTCAGAAGCACATAGGTATTTCATGTCTCACATTCTCGAAGCACGCACTCTCTAGATATAGGTCGGAGGTTAATGCATCCCTTGTGGTTTTCTTTCTTTTAATAAATATTATCTTCCCTTTTAGGCTTATGTGCCTTGTATCCAAGCCCCTTTTGTCACCTTTTTTTCATCCATACTGAATTCTAAACTCTCTGCTAAGAACAGAACCTTCATGATTGTCTGTGAGTAGCATCTACTCTTTAATGAATGTGTCATACCGTGAGTACTGCAGCTTCTCATTTCTTTGAGCTGAAGCACTCAGTGGTAACAGATCAGTATAATTTCCTTTGTTTCATCTGGTTTTCCCCATAAGTGCTGCTACCACTAAAATCCAGAGGAATCCTTTGCTTCTTCAAATGTGCCACGTTTTCAGCACCCCCTGCCCCAGGTGGTGTAGCAAATGAGAGTGCATCAGGAAGGATTAGTGTTCCCTGCCCTCTGTGAAAGGCTGATTTGAAGGGTCTTTTCTTAGGTATTCCACAGAACAGCCCCCTGAGGTGTCATGGAGGAGCTGGTTTTGCCTCTGGGGATCCCCAGACCCGGGTATGCCAGTTAACCCCCCCAAGCAGTGTCAGAGCTTCAATAGTAAGAAAGAAGGGTCAGCTAGTGTGTGCTGGTCCAGACCCCACCCAGACAGGGTGCCATCCTGCAGGCTTGGCTCAAGGCAGGACACAAGGAGGAGTGTTTTCATGTTTATTTTGATGATTTTGGATCAGTGAGTCATTCCCCTGCCTCTGTCCACTCCTGCCACTCTCACACCCGAGTGCTGTGTTTCATGATGTTGTGCCCATGGTGTTGTTTGCTTACCAGCAAGAGTTACCTTGGACAGATCATTATCCATCTGGCACTGCTGGGTGCCCTTGAATCTGATGTGGTCCCTGAAGGCACCGTGGGAAGCGTGGGCTGGGGCTGTGCTCTGAGCTCTGCCCAGCCCATTGATAGTGGGTGACTGAATGCTGTGCAGTGTGGGGAACATGAGCATCTGACAAGGGTGACTGGGGATGCTGCTTGATTTCTTAAAATGTTGCTTAGAAACCAAACTCAATATTGCTGAACTCCACCAGGTCCGCAGTGCAGAACTTGCTCCACAGGGAAAAGGATTTTTTTAATTTTTATTATTATTTGCTACTCTTTTTTTCTCTCTTGTGAGAAATAACTCACTTTTCAGCTGTTGGAGAAGGTAGTAATTGATCTAGACCTTTGCAGATTGCCTTCCGGAATGGTTTTATTCTTAATGTAGGAATAAAATTCTGTTAGGTCAAATACACAGCAATAAATACAAGAAGCACATTAACTTTAATATATTGGATTATTCCACTTGGTGGTGACGGGGAAAAAAACAAGATTTAATTCCCCTGACAATGCAGGAAAAGAAAATCACTTTCCCTGCCTGAGTTTTCTGTTAAGTCATTTTTGTCTGTCAATGCTGGTGCTGCAGGGTTTGGCAGGGTTTAATTTTAATCTTTTTTTTTAACCTGGTGGGAAAGTAAGAAGTATTTTCCCCAAGTAAATTGTTCACAAATTCTCTCAATGCCTTTCATTTCTAGCTGTTGTAGATTCCTTCCCCAGTGACATGTGTGGAGCTCTTGGTACTGTCAGAAAAGGTGGGATTGTCATGAGCTGGCAAGGCAGGGTGAGTTTTAGCTTCACTCTGCCACAGGAGTGGGGCAGTGAGTTCAGCACAGGTGTTCTCCTTTTTCCACTCGATTCTGGTGTTGGTTTCTCTTCCTGCCCTGAAGCTTCTCAGCTAAAACTAGTATTTGCTTTTCCATGCCAACTATTTTTGTGATGTACCACCACCCTTCAGTGACACAACATCTGTTGCACCTTTCCTTGTGTCCCACGCTCCAGTGCTGGATTACGGTCCCCATACAGTGGTGGATGTACCCAGCAGTGTATTAATGACTCTGAAGTGATATTCCTTGCAGTGCTGAAGTCTTTCATCAAGTCTCATAGTCAGTCCTTGTGCTGAGCCTTCCCTCATTTTTCTGGGAGAGCAGTGACATTATAAACTTTTCCCACAATCCTTGCCTTTTCACAGATTTCTGTTTTATATTGGAAAAAGGACAGATGAGATGAGAAGAGGTAGGAATTACTTCCTTGCCTGTCATCATGGCAGACATGTAGAAGATGGCTCTGCTGTGGACCAGGCAAATAGCAGAAAGACTGCAACAAGGATTTTGTCTGGGTGAGAGAGGAACCATCTCAGCATGGTGGAGGATTGTAACAAAGAATTTGCAGGGGTAAAGCCCTTCTAGACAGAAAGCTTTGAAAAAAGGCTGGATGAATCTGTGTCAGGAGAGATGTACAGATGGGAAGGCATCTGAGTTAGACAGAAGGGAACTTGAAGCAGGCAGGCTTGGGTTATATGGCTGCAAGTGTGTGTATTGGTTCCAAAGCATCTCTCTCCTGTGTGCAAGTTGGCAGGAGAGACTGAGGAAAGGCAAGGGAGAGGGGTCTGTGTGGGTAACTGAGTCTTTGCAGTGTTTTTATCTGTCTAGGCAGAGTTACCAATACACCAGCCTCCTGCACCAGCACACAGACTCTGATTGTATTTGTCTGAGACAAGAAAGACTTCATGATAATACTGCTGACAATTAATTGGCTTTTGTTCAGCAAGAGTGAACAAGATCTCATCTTAATCTGTTTCATTATTTTGCCTTATATACCACAGTCAACACAAGATTAGGTTTAATTTACAAAAAAATGCAAAGTCATTACTCATATCTGGATCAGGATCTTATCTTCTTCATTTTGCAGTGCTTTGTGTGTCAATATTGAGAGCAGCCACACTATGTGTGGTGAAGTGGAAATAGCACTTCTTGATTTCAGGACCTTTTGCAAGGATCGCAAATAGCAGAGCTCTAATACCATCCTTCCTCTACCCTCAGCTCTTCAGAGAAGAAGCTTTGTGCTCAGGGAAACTTGGGTATATATACCCCACTGCATTTCAGTGCTTCTAAACAAGGTACATCTGCAATGTGCTCTGTGGGAGGTGTGTTGCTGCCAAAGCTTCCTCCTCTCCCTGTCAGTGCTCAGTCCCTGCTGCAGTGAGATGTGTTTCCCCATGATCCTTTAGTCCAACGAGTGCTCTTAAGGCTTTACTGCAGCCTCTCTGGGAGCACTGATTGCACTGTGGTTAATGGGTCTGCACAGCTACCAGCTCCAGATGAGTTGCTCTGAGTGCCTGCAAGGGAGGTCAGCCAAGGCCATGTGTGATGTGTCTGGGGCTCCTTCCAGGTTGGGGAGGGCTGCAGAGCTCTGCATGTAGAGGAGGTAGACAGAGGGGCTGTGAGTGCCTGGGCATGGTGTACTGGGAGACACAGACAGCCCTGCTGCTCTGGGTGAGACTCTTCTGAGGCTTGTGGGTTCCAATAAGGTTAGAAAATACTCTGCAAGGAGAGGCATGTTACTGATTTGAGTGATACTTCAATGCTTTAGGATAGTGTTGAACAAATTGTGCTGCTTCCACTTGAATTTGGAAGGCCTTGATCTATGTTCAGACAGCTTTCACCACTCTGGTTACTCACTGCAGTTTAAAAGGCTGCCTGCATCCAAGAGAGGAGTGTTGTGTCTGCTGCCCAAGACACAACAATCCTTCCAGAATGTGTATGGGTGTCATGGATGGCAGAGATAAGCATTAGGGTCTGAGCAGCAAAGGCTGCACTGCAAACCATGTCAGCAGGCACTGCAACAGGACAAGAAGAAAACACTCACTCGAGCCTAAGCTTCAGCCAGAAGAAAGAAGGTACAGTGCTCAGAAACAGACCCAAAATGCGACATCCAAAGCGGTATAATTACATCTTTTGTGTATCACTTGGCATGGAGAGAGCCGGCAACCCCAACAGCTCCTGCCTGCAGCCGGAGTGCCCTCTGCTGTCACCTCCCAGGGACCAGGCTTGGGGAGAGTGACACATCCCCCAGCTGTGCCTGCCTGGCTGTGCCTGGCTTCTCTGTTCCTGTGATTATCTCTTCCTCACGTGTCAGTCTTGACCATGAGTATCTTGTTCTGGTTGTCTGTGAACCTTTGCTTTACACACAGGCTGCTGTGGAAGGAGCTCAGCTCTCTCAGGCAGTCCTTGTGCTTGCCAGCTTCTGTGAGACTTTCCAGCTGAACTCACTGTAGCTGTTCCCTCTGTAATTCCAGAGTGGCTCCCCAGTAGCAAAGCATCTTTGGGTCCTTATTTCCCTACTAGGTAAGGGGACTGAGGCCAGGGGAGTTACTGCCCTGAGGACATCAGAAGGAACTAACTGGATGGAAGGAGAAGCAGGGATCAGGTTAGCTCAGTGTCAAGGCTGCTGACATGTGGACTACTTTGTCCCCTAAGGTATCTGATGATGTGGGACAGCAGTGAAGGAGCAGCTGCAAAAGGAGATATATGTCCCAGGGAATGTTCTTCATTAGTCCAGTGCTTTCCAGTTCATGGGAAGGTTTCTGTTCTTGACAGGCAAGGGTAAGTCTCTGGTTTTCCATCCCTCTACCTGTGACCTTACTGATAGTGGACTCTGAGATTATCTCATTTGGTTAGAGAGCATGGTGCTAATAACACTTAACACCAAGGTTGTGGGTTCAATCCCTGATGGGCCATTCACTTAAGAGTTGGACTCAGTGATCATTTGGATCCCTTCCAACTCAGAATACTCTGTCAGTCTGTGAATCTCTGCTGCATCTTTTGGGTTAATGTCTCTGCTGCAGTAGTTGATGCTCTGCTATCCTGTCTTACAGAAAATGCCATTCCCAGCTTCTGTAAGATGATGTAGAAGAAATTGAACTCCTAAACTACCCTCCCTTTTACAACTAGAACAGCTAGGCTGCAAGCAACAGGGAATTGTCAGACTACTTTTATTTTCTCCCCCAACTGTCCCATCCCCTGTCTTGAATTGCCTAGTGGGAGAGAAAGCTCCTCAATCTGTCCACAACCCCCCAGGCGGGTACTAATAGATGCTTCATATAGAAAAATTCAACTAGACTTGACAAGAGATGTATGATAGTGCTTCCTTGCCAGACCCCCATATTGCTTTGTTCTGTTCCTCTGCAAGAGACTTGCTGTAGAAGTTAATATGAAAAAATCAACCAACCAAGAACCCAATAAACCACAAAAAAACCCCAAAGCAAATCTAAAACCAAGAAAAAACCTCACCCACCACCAGCTCTACGCTCCCTCCAAAAAAACAAAACAAAAACCCAACAAACCAAAACCCCAAGGGAAAAGAAAAAAAAAAAAACAAACCAGAAAACAACCCCCTTTTAACTGTAATGGCATTTATATCCAGGATGAACTGTGGTGAGTTTTGTAGAAAAGAAAATTACAGTGGTATCTTGTACAACTGCAGACACCAAGTTCAGTCAGATACCCAGGACATCAGGTGCCAGCTGGTAAGAGCAGAACAGGGCTGTTGTGCTGTACAAGGGCTTCTCTTGGTGCCTCTGAGTAGTATTAAAGCAGCCAGGATAAGAGGTGTTCATGTGGTGTCTTGGCAAAGAGTGAAAGGTTCCTATCTTAAACTTTCTAGTCTCATCATCCACCTGTTCCATTCCATTGTGGATGTTTGGAAAACACTTCTGTGTTCAGTGTAGTTCAGCACTGCTGGCGTGATATGTGGGCATGATGTGCAAAGGAACACAAGCCCTTTCTGCAGCTCCTGTTGCCATGTTTGAGACTGGGAGGGGACCCTTTTATGTGGTTTTGGCTTTTTGGTGTTTTTTTTTTCCTCCACCATGAATGTTTCACCAACACTCAATCTTTGTGTTTTAATGCTCAGATTTATAAATACTCTGAGTCTAGAGGATGAATATATCTGATATAATTTACTTGGGCAGACCTCTTTCTGTCTGTACAGCACATGTCTGCATTGGTCACCCATGTTCCCAGAAGCTACTGTCCAGTGTCACACAGCTGCTTGCTGGTGTTAGCAGAGCAGAAAGCAGAAGGAAGTTGCACTGAAGTGGTGGGTGACAGAGCCCCTGCAGCAGCAAATAAGGCCTTTTGCCACAGTTACAGTTAGTTTATGTAATCCTATGAAAACTGCATCATCTCAATTTCCATGAGGTGTGAGAAGACATGGCCCTCCTGCACTCTGTCTCAGATGGGTGAATTGACATTGCCTTGGAATTTGGTGTATGTGTATGGTAAAGTGTGTTCAGGCTTATGGTATTTGATCAAAATTCAAAAGGAATTTGGAACAAAATATTTATAATGTGAGCAAGACTTTTTTTTCCCCCTCATGTACCCAGACACTCACTTGCTTTGGGAGTTTAGTACTGACATGGTTGAATGTGAGGAGTAATTTCTTCTGAGGTCAGCAATGGCTTTTGTAAGCAGCTCTGTGAAGCAGAGGTGGCTGTTCTCTGCAGTGAGGCTGCAGGCACTGAATGTCTTGGAAAACACCTCTTGGAGGGGAGTGGGGAGGTCAGGACAAGCTTTACAGGATGCCCTTGACAGCCAATGTGAACGTGGGGTGTGCTGGCATGAAGAGAGAGTGCAGGGAGAATGGGCCTCAGGCAGCTGCTTTCATTGTAACAGAGCTGCTGGGGAGGCTGTGTGCGTTTAAGTGCTTCAGCCTAGATAAACTCAAAGTGGGGACCATGGTCCTACCCTATATGTACAAGGGCCCCAATATCTGAAGGCTTAATCCTGAGGTTTATCCTGACTGTAAGATGGTGACTTAGGAAAGGTTCAGATTAACAATTGCATTGAGATGTGAAATACTGATCCTCTCACTATACTGATTCCTTAGAGACAGACAAAGGGATTGTTTCTTCTGTGGGGCAGAGAATTGGCAGTGAGCTAAATATTAACTAACAGCTGCATTAAAGGCTAAGGGTGGGTAAAGCAGCACTACATGACAATGCGTGCAGGGGTAAGGGAGGGGAAACAAATTCTGAACTGATTCTGGTGCCTCCTCAGTAAGAACTAAGGTTGAGCTCACAGTAGAGCCCAAATGACCTGGGCAGCAGGGCTGGACTCTGTAGAAACAGCATCGTGTACTTTTCTGAATTCTGAATTCTGAATGAATTCCCACTATGTTTGAAGTGCACTCTGCTTGCTGTCACTGCAGACCCATTGCACATGAAGTGCTTCCCATGGGTCCAGAGTACTGGGGAACAGAGCACGTACCTCTTTCAGAGACATCCATGGCAGTATACAAGGTACAGTGACTCCTGCTTTTAGACCAGACTGGCTGACATGCTCTGCATAATCAGAAAATGGATGCTTGAGCACAGGGGACAAACACCCAGTATACGAGAGGAAATCCACACACAATTTTGTCACTTTATTGTATTTGCCTGGACTCTGGCATGGCTGTGGTTTGGGAGACCCAGGTGCAGCTGTGCAGGAAGCCTGAGGAAGTAGCATGCACAGCGCCCAGGTGGGAAGCTCTTTCCTTTGGCTGCAGGCAGTAGCAGTCACTGCAAATGAAAGAGGGCACTTTAATGGCAGCCCAGGGAGGGAAGACAGACAGATAGACACAAAAATAGAAGTACTTTCTGTAGGCAACACCAGCTCTGTTGGAGGATGCTCTTCTGAGTGGAGTAACTGGCAGGGACAGTCTTAGTTCAGGGAAGCTTAGGGTTTGTTCAGATGAGGCTCACAGCCCTGAGTGATATCAAGAAGCACAAGTGGGAGAGTGAGGTGCTGTCTTGTCAGCAAGTACGTGGTGGAGACAGACCTGTACTTCTTGCAGACACTGTCAGTAGAGGTGGAGCGACACCAACAGCTTTCTGTGTCCTGCTAGCAGAGTCACACTGGATGACCAGGATGCTTGGTGCATGAAGTATGCAGAGGCCAGGAAGGGGTAAATGAGTTTGTATTCATTTGTTCCTGGACCCTATCCCCAACATTTTCTAACCCATTTCTCTAAGTTGTTGTCACCTCTTTCTCTCCCCCAGCAATTACTCTCAGATGCCATCTTACCTGAGGGAGCCAAATTAAGCCCCAGAGTTGGACACTGGACAGGTTTTTATTCCCAGCACTTTCCTTGATAAACGGATGCTGGAAACGGTGTAAGAGAAAAGGCTCTTGCTTTGCATTATCACTAAAAAGTAAACTAACAGCACTTGACAGCCAAGCTAGAGCCCCTCTGTGGTAAACCTGTTTATAAATGGGAGAAGCCAAGAATCTCACTGCAGGTCATGGAAACAGTTGGAAACAGGGCTCTGGGTTTCCCTGCTATGTTTTGAGACACAGAGTCTGTAGTTTTCTTTATTCTTCCCACTCTTTTAACTTCCAGAAAATAAAGTACCCCTTAAAGTTAAGAAGTGCTCAAGAGATACCTGATGCAGGCTGGGTGGTAGGGATTAGAGGCTTAAGAGAGGAGGTCTGCAGGATTTTTAGGTGATCCCCTGTCTGATGGAGAACATCAGAGCAAATGGTGAGGCTGAGTCTTGTGGTGCATTCACAAATTCATTCACATTCTTCGCACAGTCCTCTTGAGGAAGGATGGGTGGTAGCTCCTGGCATCTTGCACGCATGTTCCTATGCAGAAAGGCCATATGCTCTACAGCCAGAAGCAGCACCATGCAGAAACCATCCAAAGGCCATGGGATGCCCTGAGGGAAGTCAGCTCCAGCATGCAGATCCTGGTTCAGCATAGCTATGGCTCCACTGTCACACTGCTGTTGGTGACACGGACACCATACCATCCCTTCCAGAACAGCGTGTCCTGGCCACCATGTTCAAAGTGGACAAAACGGACTCCACGCCCATAGTTGGAAAAAGTGTGGGAGATCTTCGGGACAAGAGACAAAATAGTTGTTAGTGTCAAACCACCACAAACCTACCATTGTTCAGTGCACAGAGCTTTCAGACCCACTGGCCACAGTCAGACCAACCAGGCTGGGTAACAGTGGGGACATTTACAGTGGGAGCACCATTGTTCCAAGGCCACTTAATCACTCCCAGTTGGACATCTCCTTCACCTTATGGCTGCTAGTGGTGACTCAGCAAGTTTCCTGTAAGGCAGCCTCCCTTTTCCTTGTTCAGTCATAGCGTCATGGCTCCAGAGAACACATGACAGAACCTTCTCCTTCCCTTGGAGAATTCTGCTTAAAAATAATCCTGACTCGTGTAGGTTGGCTGTCACCTGCTGAGCCCGTAGCTGTAACTCACCTCAGTCCAACCGGCATCATTGTCCTGTGGGATGGTGACAGTCTCACTTTTGTACTCAGCCAGCACATCCTCATTCTCAGAGAGCAGCTTCACGCACAGCTCATAGAGGCAGCCAGCATCACTGCGTCCTGCATACCTACAAGGAGATCCAAGCTGTTGGCATGTTGGTAAGAGCTCTGCAAAGGCTCTACCACTCCCATCAAGTTACTGGGGCCTTGGTTTGAGATGGAAATCTCCAATGGTTCTTAGCTCAGCCCACTGCCTCCCCTCATTCACCACAGGAACTTGGGCTTTGGAGTTCATGTGCTCCAACAGTTTAAAGCTTGTGGGAGCTGCCTGTGAGCCCTGTCCCACATCCAGAATCCTGGCAGCTGAGATTTTAAGGCCCAGTACATATGAGATATATGCCCTCCTTTCTCTTCCTTATCTTTCTTAACCCTCTGCCTGTCCTCAGAGCCTTCCTTAATACTTACCAGTCTCTTACCATGATTTTAGGCTGGGTTGTATCCATCAGCTCTTCCCAGTAGCCCTCAGCCCTAAGGTCAATGACTTGAGCCTTTCGACACCACCTGAAACACAAGATGTTAATTGGTATCACAGTCTCTCCTGGGATTGAGGGAACCAAAAATTCCCCCTTTCCTGAATAAGAGAAGAATGCAGCCTTACTCATAAGATGTGACAAAGTATTTATGGACTTCTTCACTAGGAAATTCTTTTCCAAAGTCCCCTGGGAGCTCTTCAATTTTCCAGCCATCACCTCCATTCTCTACCTCTCCCCAGTGCTCCAAGTCTTCTGCAAATGGCAGAAAACAGACTTGTATGAGTCCGGTGGGCATGAGGAACCTGACCATCTCCCCCTAGAACCTTCCTTTGGCTTGTGAAAGTTTGGTATTAGTTACAGCACTGATTTTATATGTAGTCTATGGATGTATTTGTGTCTTGGGGTGAGTAGATGTTATATTCCCTATTCGCTGCTCCATGCCCAGAAAATTGGCTGTATGCCTTTCTGTGCTTTTGGACTGAGACTGAGTGGAGAAAGAGAGAGAACTGAGCAAACTTCTAAACAGTGGCTCAAGGACAGAGATAAGGAGCTGTCTCTGGGAGGTTTTTTTTGGGCTCCCAGGATCATCAGCTCGTTTTTTTCCTCTGGAGGGTTGGATTTTTTTCCCTGGAATTTTGGTTTCTTTTCTCTTCTTTTCTGGATTGCTTCACATCAGAACATCAGGACTTTTTTTTTCATCGAGGTGGAGGGCCTGGGGGAGGGCCCACCTCATCCCCACTCCAAGGAGGAGGAGAAAGAATACCTACAGAAGGACTTGGATTTTCTTTTTCCCAGGTTTCTTTCCCTCTATAGTGAGGGGGGCTTATTGCTTATCATTATTATCCTTTACCTGTGTGTTTGTTGAATAAATAGTTTTTATCACTTTCACTTTCTTTCGAGGAAAAGTTACAGCACTGATTTTATATGTAGTCTATGGATGTATTTGTTAAGTAAAGGTCACGCAAAAACCTTTAGTCTGACTGAGCCTAACCACACCAAACTTTAACCAAACTTTCCCCAGCAAAATGACTGTGTATGTGTGCGTTTAAGAAACTACTCCAGGGAAAAAATTTAGGTATTCTGAACAGTGTGTCTGCATTTTCAGTGTCACAGCACAGAAGGACCCTGAGGAGAGATGGTGATTGCTTTATTTCTAAGTTTTCTAAATCACTAAGTGATTTTTTTTTAAGCAGTAAGACCTTAAACATTGGGCTTTTTGAGAGGGATGTTGGAAAAGCTTGCAGAAGGTCATCTGTAAACAAAATGGGTAAGCTGTGTTGATACTGCTTTGGACTGTATGTGTGAAATTGTTGCTGCTTGGGTTGTGAGGCTTGGTTACTGTTGCTTATTGTTAAGCTTATAGTTCTGGCAAGTGAAGTTAATAGATTCAGAATAATGGTATATGGGGTGTTTGCCCAGCCTCTAATACAGGTTGTGGTGAGGAGGGTAAAAACATGATTGGCCTGAGCTGCTCCAAGGAAAGAAGCCTGAAGGGCCTGGTGAGCTGAGGGCAGGCTGGCCCCTGAGCAGGGAAAGGCTTCATCTCTCCTGTCATGGCTTGGCAAGAAGCAATACAGAAACAAATGCGATGGACATTACTGTGTTGGATGGTATCTGCAAAGGACATCTCTGTGTCTCAAACATGATTTAGATCCCTGCAGAGGTTATATAAAGTTAATGTCACGTAAAGCCCTTTGCAAAGGCTGATTATCAAAGGCCTTTGTGCCCATTAAATCATTTGGCTGCACACATTAAGTGACTTGACTGTTGGGCAAGAAGAAAATTCTGCAACCTGACAGCAACTAAGATCTATTTTCAAAGACTAGAAATACGCAATTCTCAGTTACTGGTCATCTCTCTGACACCTAGAGGGTTGTTGTGATTTCTCTCACCTTCACCACATGGGTTCTTGATGAGATTCTTCCTTTTCTTACTCAGGAAATAGAAGTTTTGCCAGTTCTCTGCATCTGACTCTGCTCTGGTGAGGCCTTCCTGCTGACACTTCAGGATCCAAAGTGCAGCTCCATCAACCAGGTTCTTCCACTGGCAGCAGACCAGGCGGCACACCAACACCAGATCCACCGCAGGTATGGAAGCCAGGATTCGGATCAGGACTGCTTCAGGGAGGGACTCCATTCCTGGGGCAGGCTGGGTGGAGCTGTCTGACAGAGAGGGTGGAAAGGAGTGGTGAGGGTTTCCCACCCTCAGCAATGTCAGATACTGATGCTGCAGAAAAAATGGGGAAATAAGTACGTTATCTGAAGGCATGATTTTGCTCCCTAGCCTCGAGGGTCTCCTCTTCCTTATTAAGTTACTATCCTGAAGCAGATTAATGTTTTTATATTCTAAGTAAAAGCCCTGAATGAAATCTGCCCACAAAATGTATGTATTTGACAACTGCAATTGTGGGCAGTTTGTTCATTTTCCAGGCTGATATCGTTCTTTCCAGAACCTCTGCTGCTGCAAAAATCAGCTTCTTAGTAATGATTTCCTCTGCAGAGGGTGGCACATGGGTGCTTGTTCTGCCTTTAAGAACATCCTTGATAAAAAATGCTGCAAAGCAGTACTCAAATATCAGTGTTAAGCATCTTGCCAGCCACTTTTGCTGTGGTTCATTCTATATCTGACAGGCTTTCCCTCAGAGGGCTGGCACTTAATCTCCTTAGTCAGGAGCCTGTATCAAGTAAAGGTCTGAGCATAACTGAAAATAACTCAGCTGATATTCTCCAATATTCTATTTTCTATGGCCTCGTAACTGGAGGAATTAAGTCAGAAGTGTTTGCTCTAACTTCATGTGCTAATTCTCGACTCCAAACAGCTCTCTGCTGTCCTGAGGTCCAGGTGCTGCAGGACAGCAGGAAAGATGAGTGTGCAGATTCATAGCCCATGTCATCAGTGAGGGATGCACTGTGACACTGCTTTTATGTCAGCAGAGTCCTGGTGCTGGGAAGCTGCTGAGATTGCAGCAAACCGCACGGATGCAGCCGAACTCCTCAGGAATGACTCATTAAGCCTGGGAGAGTTCTAAGAACAGAGGTGAAATACCGTGGCATGCAACTTAATGAAATACAGCAGTGCCAAATCTGGCAAGGGAGGGAAGAACAGGGAATCACTTTTGTAACAGCATCCTAAATCTAGATGTTCAGATACAGAGCATCATGTGTCCTCTATCTGCACTGCACCCAGCAGGAGCACTGTCATTTAAAATGTCCTGGCTTTTATGAAGACAGCATCAGCGATTTCCCATTCTCCCCACACTTCCAACTTTCAACCACAGTCCCGAAGGCTAAAACGTAATTTTTTAAAAGTAGACAGGAGGAGGGATCATGCTTGTTTCATCTCGTACAGGAATTTCATAAGTCTCTCCTGCTCCCTGCCTGCTGATGGAGTACTGTTAGCCAAGCTTCTTCACGCACTCTAGAGAGGGGTGGAAGTACCTTTCCTTTCCCACCCCGGTTAAAGCACCCAAGCTGTGAACGCCTCTGCATCACGGACATGCTCCCGAGCAGCGCCCATCCCTTGCCATGCTCGGAGCATATGCGTGTCCCTCCTCTCTCCCCGGAGCTGCCCAGGAGACACCGCGGAAAAGCCGCAAGGGCTCCGGAAAGGCACCGAGCGCTCTTACCTGGACCGCTACTGCGCGGGCGGGCTGGAGCCGAACCGCGCTGCCCTGCTCAAGGTCCGCGTGTCTAGGGAGAGCGGCCCGGGCTCTGCTGGTAAAAGCACCGCGGTCCCGCCCTCGGCCCGCCCGCGGAAGAGCCGCGGCCCCGCACATCCGTGTCCGGGAGGCGCAGATGGGCGGGGCTAGGTGGGGCCGGGGCACGGCGGGGAGCGGGCCTGGGGCGGAGTGGGCTGTCCGTGGGTCTGTCCGTAACGAGGGGAAACCGCCTTTGCTTCCGACAGCTCGGCTCGTCGTGCCGGGGATTCCCCATCGCGCTCCTGTGGCCCGCGGTCTGCCATGACAACCATCGGCGACCTCCCCGAGGACGTGCTGGTGGAGCTGCTGTCGCTGCTGCCCGCCCGGGACCTGCTCCGCACCTGCCGGCTGGTGTGCATGCAGTGGCGGTACGTGGTGGACCTGACCACCCTGTGGAAGCGCAAGTGTCAGCGCGACGGGTTTTATCGTCAGAGCTTGGACAGAAACATCTCTGACTGGAAGATCTTCTATATGCTCTGCCACTTGAAGAGAAACTTAATCAAAAACCCCTGTGCTGAAGGTTTGTTTCATTATTTATAATAAAGGACTAAGAGTTTCCGAGCAGTCAGAATAAGTCAGTGTCCTGGCATGCCTCAACTACTGCTGATGCTGTGGGACTATCCAGCTACTGGGTGGAGCTCTGCTAGATCAGATTCACAGCTCAACTCCTGCAATAAAATTGCTCTAGGTAGACAGGTGTGTATTTACCAATAGTTTGTGGTTTCAGCTAGAAAAATCTGGAGTTATAAGGCCCCAATACTGCAAGCAGTGACAATTAATTTACACTGCAAGTACAATGTGGTAATGAAATTATCAGGTATTGGGATTAAACATCTGGGCAGCTGGAGAACTTTTGTTACCAAAGACTCGACTAATATGACTACAGTAATCCTACTTTATTGCTCCTGCCCATTTTCTGATGAGGTCAGAAATCTGCTACCTGCTGTCCTAGATGTTGACAGCCACATTAAAGGTAACGGCAGCATAATGACAGGAGTCACAGCTGTAGGAAAAATACAGTGGATCTGAAAACACCAAGTAGCTTCCTAGAATTCTCCTGTTGCTGATTCTAACGAAAGCTGAGATCCTGCTGGTAGCTTAAGTGAGGTTCTAACCCTCACCTTGGACACCTGTGTTTGTAGAGAACTTCCAGCACTGGACCCTTGATGATAACGAAGGAGATGAGTGGAAAATTGAGGATCTGCCTGGAGCTCATGGAAATGATATGCCTGACCCCGCAGTACACAAATACTTTGTCACTTCATATGGGTAAGAACTGGATTTCAGTAATCTGGAACTGGGAAACCTGCTTCCTCCCATCTGTCTGAAATGGCAACATGGTTAGAAGGCTGGTGGCAGGTTACTGAACCTTAGATCACCTGTGGGAAAAGGAGGGAACTTTATTAACCCCTTATACCAGTTAATCTGAAGAGATGGGTACTGCTGAGAGAATTGAGAATTGCTGAGGGAATTTAGAAGGTGCTGAATTTGTCTGCCTACCAGGAACTTCCTGTAATTTTTATAGATAGGATAATTCACATGGGATCCCTGCTTCTCCTCTCCCAAACGTGGTTGGGAATGGTTAAGGGTCTGGCACACATAATCAACTGCACTTAGATGACAAGGTCAAAGCTCTGTAACCTCTGTAACCAGGAGTGGTAGGTGTGTCACACTAACAACTTGGAATAAAAACTGTCACCAGAGGAGGATCAACAGCTTTGACATGCACTAGGCACTGGTTTCCTGTTACCAATATGTAAGTGCAGGGACCCCTCTTAATCCAGCTTGTAGGTAACTATTCCTTTTATCTTGGGGTGAAGCTAATTCAGTTCACTTCCTTGTCAGGTTCTGGCTGTGGATAAGGCAGGGTTTAGCCAGGTCAGCTTTGTGGGCTTTCAGGATTTGAGTGGGTATTAAAGCTGTCAGGGAAAGGACAGTGAGAGGGAGGAGATGTATTGTATAGAACTGTATTTCTATGTCTGTTTCAGGCCATGCTTCAAGTCTCAACTCATTACCCTGAAGAAAGAAGGCTACTGGAATCAGCTGATGGATGAGAAACGGCCTGAAATTACAGTCAAGGACTGGTAAGTGGAAACATGAAAATTGGAATTTCTGGCATTGGTCTACAGGCAAGCTAGGCTTCTGGAGCTTTTCATGCTACAAAATAAATTTTTTATTCTTTGGGAGTTGTAGTTCTTGAGTAAAGAATAAGCTAAATCTAAAGTGTGTTACAAGGTGGCAATCCTGTGAAGGGCTGGATAGCTATAAGTTCTAGAACTTCTCTATAGCTATGGGGATGACATTCCTTTTCCTCTGCAGACAGGGATCCCCTTGGAGACTGCTTTTGAAAAATAAAGAAAACTGAATGCTGTATATAGAGCGCTGCTCCTTGATTCCTCCTGCCTCTCCAGGTACGCTGCCAGGTTTGACTGTGGGTGCCGCTACGAGCTCACAGTGAGGCTGCTCTCAAAGGATTACATCGTTCTGGAGGAGTTCCACCCTGAGCCAGTGGTCATTGAACAGTGGAGTGACGCCAAGTGGAGAGAGGTGAGCAGCAGCCCTGGAGGCAGGAGCATTACAGCAGTGTTGTGACGTGTGTTGCAAGTCTTACTTGGCCAAAAGTGCCAGTGGACTTTCTCTGCTCTTCAGCCTCCTCTACTCTGTACAGAAGGTGAGTCCTTTATTGACAATGCTGAAGAAGCGCTAGTGTCCTGAATGAGGTAGGTGCTATTTTTAGGTGCCCAGCACTTTCTAGAGAGTATCCTGTGGGTTTCTGTGTTGTTTTAGTGCAGTCTTTTTAATTGTTTCTTGGTTTTATGTAAGATTCTGTCTAAACAATTAAGTAACAAGAGCACATTTTGGGGGATTTTTGGATCAAAAAGCTGTTTTAAAACTACTGCATGGATAGCCAAGTATTGCAGACTTTTCTTAAACTGTTACAGGTATTTAACTGGTTTGATTTGCTGTACATTCTGCATTAGATGTTACTTATATATGTACTTAATTATCACACTTAATGTCAGTTTAACTCAGAGGGGATTTTGGGGTGAAGGCTGAGTGAGAAAGGTTTCTCCCCTCCCCCCCCTTTCCCAAAATGGGGTATGGTGCACTTTCAGCAAAAGATATCTGGTCTCAGGAAAAGCTCATTTTAAGACACACACTGTAGTTTTGTGAGCCTTCTAGGTGAGTGCTGGTTTATTTGGGCAAATTAAGAGGAATTATCTTTTCTGTTCTCTCCAGATTTCTCACACCTTTCAGAATTACCCAGCAGGAGTTCGTTACATCTGGTTTCAGCATGGAGGCCAGGACACCCAGTACTGGGCAGGATGGTATGGGATCCGTGTGACAAACAGCAGCATCACCATTGGGCCCCAGACATCATTATGAAGCACAATGTAAGGACTTGCTTTTACCTCAGGAATGTAAGCAAGTGGCCTCAGGTTCACTTTTTGCCTGTACTTGCTGGATGTGTCCTAGCTTTGTCTTTCAGCTCTTGTTCACAGCAGGACTTCTGCAGGCCCAGCCCTTTGGAAGGGTGTCTGTCTTCATCTTCCATCCTCTTCTACCATGGATGATATTCCAATTACCGGTGCCCTTCCAGAGAAAAACTAGGACAATTAATATGAGATCTATCTTTTCTAGTTAATACATTCTTATGCTAACACACACATTCTTAAAGACACTTTCTTGTTTGTGGAACTTAAGATAGATAAGACTAAAATGTTTAATTTCAGATTACCAATGCTATCTACAAGGACTCTGCTACAGATTGTTTTGTATGGTATTTTCTTTTTCCTGTTTCAGTTTTAAGATTCAGTTAAGATTTATATTCTGCATCAGATCCTTCATAGCATCAGGAAACTGTCACGCCTTGTTCCTAAGTGCTGTGTCACTGGTAGCGAATTCCTTAGCCTTTCTCTAAGTGTGTATAATCAAAATGGTACCTGCCTTCCTAACCAAATCAGTCCTTTGCGTTTCAATAAACAGGTAGAGAAAAAGGAGGTAAGGAGTCCCTTCAGGCAGCTGCCTAACAACACAAGTACCTTTTGATTGTGCTGGGCTTTTCCCACATCACCTTTGTGCTTTCAAAGGACTTGGTTTGTACTGAGCGGTGTAACCCAATATAAAATGTTAAAGCAATGCCCAGCCTTGATCTACAGTGTTCCTACATTTGATATCTGGAGGAAGCAGGAGGTGCTGGACAGGCTGTTGTACCAAACAAGCTCAGTTCCCTAGGAACTGTGTCTGCCACCCTTATATACCCAGAACCAATACTAAGGCCATGTTCCATCTCCTCTGACAGGCGTAAGATTAACAGTGCTTTCATTGCCTGATCTCTGTTAGTAGATACTTGGCAGGTGTCCTTGCTGGACAGACAAATTCCACGTTGCTAATGCCAACTCTGGGTGAAAGGGGAGAGACCAAGGCTGTACAGACTTTCATAGGAATTAGCAGAGTCCACATACGGGCCAGAAAAGCGGTGGAAGCTCCACAGAAAATAAAAATACTTCCTCATTGAAGAAGGGAGCCTGGTTTTGACAGAACTCAGCCCAGTTCAACAGGGGTAAAACTTAGTATTTATTGAAGACTATTTGGGTGGTCACAGTGGACAGACACTACCTACATAAGGCCTCACTCCCCCTTAGCACAAGTGTTGCTCTTGTGGATCATGTGACAGCTCCTTGCTGTCTATCACTGCCTGTGTGCAATGCAGCTGCCCTGTTCTGGTGAGAACTGGACTGGTAATAAAGCACCAGCTCCCCAGGGATGCACGGTAACAACATCTGTACTCTCACACTCAACACAGGAACAGGCTCTGGCTCCCCATTCCAAGTCAGTTCTATATACAGTGGTAAGAGCACTTGAAATAAAGAGGCAGCAGCTGCTCTACATTCACCCAGAAGGCCAGCTGAAGAGATGGTTATCAAGATACGATTTGTGACAGATCTTACTCCACTGGAAGATCAGATGAAGCTTGAAGGCAAGGAAAGTTTGAAATCAGGTGCCTTTGTGAGCTCGCTCTTCTACATAGAGCTGCATCTGGAGAGAGAAACAAGCATCAGTCTTGTTGGTACACAGGTAGGTGAATGAAAGAAAAAAGCCTGCAACAGGCTGAATAGGAAGTGCTTATACCTTCCCCATAACCAAGTTTCCTATTTTACTATGAAGAGTCTTGCCCTGCTTTGATTACTGGCACAGATGTCTGCAAGACTAAGCTACTGTTCAGCAGTATTGAAAGTTACTACACCACAGAAAACTGCAGAGCTGGTGTGAGAGCAGACAAAGTTCTGAACTGCAGCAGTTTCAGCATCTCTTGGTCAGAATGCTCTGCCCACCTTTAAGATGTCAGATGTCATGGTTTTCAGGGGAATGAGCCGAGGGTCATGCATGTGCATATCTTGCTCGTCGGCGAGGATCCATGGGAAATCCTGGGGGCAGGAACACAAGATGTTACTGGCAGAACCCAGCAGTGCTGTAAGGTGAGTTCCTCCTCGGCACTCATTTTGGGTTAAGTTGAAAGAGAGACAAAGTAGGTGAGGGAAGGAACAGGTAATTCAGACCTTCCACAACAAAACATGGACTTGTCCCTGACACTCAGCATAATTATCTTCAGTTACAGCATCAAACTATGAGGTCAACTCACTTCACTTACTGCAAAGGTGACACCTCACTTCTTTAAAGAAGATACTCTCAGCTGTCCTGAGCTACCATGCCCAGTTCATTACACCAGCATTTAATGCCAGAACACTCAGGGCATGGGTTTCCATCCTGCCTTGGAAGCCTAAAGGTGGGTCTACTACACTGTAAGTTTCCATTACTAAGCAGTGCAGAACAGACTTTCATTTTGAAACAATTTTATACTTTGATAGCTTTATTTGTTGTGCCTTAGGACACCTAAAATAACTTGGCTCAGGAAAAAAGTTTCTGTGTATCTAAGCAAGGATTCTTTAAAAATAATCTTGTTTTAGAAAGTGTTCTGCACGCAGTTTCCTCTAAGATAAAATGTATTTGTGCCCCCAAACCTACTCATTACTTGAATTTTAGTCTTTCTTGCTCTTTATACAAAATCAGCCATCTACACAGTGGATGAAGGGTAAAGGCTGTTTATTTGCTTGATTAAATTCAAGTACCTTTTCTACAGACCTGAGTATTTCTAAGTGTCTGAGCAAGCACTAGGCAGTGAGTATTGTTACAATCTATTTCAAGACTTGAAGTTGTCTGCAGGTGTGGCTGTGTGTGGTGAATGTGCTGTCAGCTCACCAGCATAAACCATTTCACCACCTCTGAAGTACAGTTATGATGTGCCTCATGTGACACCAACCTACATGTTCAAAATATCTCTCAACCTTAACCTTAGAGATGCCAAAACTCTGCACTGCTCAGTCTTTGCTCTGCAGCTTCTCACACAGAATCAGGTGCCCAAGAACATCACTCACCTTTATCACCTGGATCTTTTCCATGTTGCGTGTGGCAGCCTCCCGTGTGTGAACCAGAACTGTGAAGGTGCAACCTAAGAGAAGTGTCAGGTTCCAGCTCAGGGGACAGCTCCCAGAGGATTGGCCAAGCCAAGCAAAGCCAGTCATTAGGCTGTTTGGATCCAAGTGACATTTACCTGGGGGGTTGTTGTCCAGCACAGCATCACAGACGCTGATTTTCAGGATGAAGGCACGCAGTAACTGCTCGACGTGGGACAGCAGAGACTCAGAACTGTGGAGGAGACAGCAGTTGTTACTGGCATGCAGTAAAGGCCCGAAGTTGCTCCCAGAATATCTCCCAGGGCTGGCTGTTGGATGCCATGGGCAAGCGGGAGTGGAAACCTCACCTAATAGAAAGAAGAGGTGGCTGGGTGATCTCAAAGACAAATCTCTCCACGGGGTGGTGCTCTTTATCCAGGATTACAACCACAACTTTCTCCACATCGTTCTGCAGGAAACAAGACATAATATGAGCTGTCTGCTGCCCAGTGTGCTTCACATACTTTGATGCAGTGGGAGTACCCTCAGTTGCTGGGGCTCACAGCACAAGCCCTCATCCGAAACCTGAGTTTAGATTATTCTTAGCAATCAGAAAAAATGCTTTTGCAAAGCCACTTCTTGCTAAGTGTTAAGCTGCCAGCTTGTGGCTAAGGCTGAGGGAGATGAAGTGTGCTAAACTGTATGTTCCTCTAGATCCCATTTTGGAACAAAGAAGGAAATGCACATCCATCTCACTCCATCACTCTGGGATGGACACCAATGAAGTTAAGATACATTCAGACCGTTGCCCAAACAGAGCAGCTTTGTAAAACCCCAATGTAAAACTGACCTAATTCCATTTTCTACATGTGCATTAAAACTGTCCGTAAAGAGCAAGGCGTACAAAACCTGCCAGTAGCCTCCTGGAATGTTTCACTGGTCACACCTTTCTCTTGCAAAGCCTAGAGTCCAGACCTACCTTTGCTTGCTGGCTCACAGCAAAGCATTCAAACTGTTCTGCCACAGCAGGTGCTTAAACTGGGATGGATTGTAAAGCAGAATGGTAGGATGATGTAATTGGAAATACACAGACACATGTCCTTGTGTGGTATGAGACAAGCAAGGTAGGGTTTTAACTGCCAGGAAAGGTTTTTAGTTTTGTTAGAAACTTTTATCAGCTAGTACATTTTATATGATAAATTTGTAAACAAATGTTGCAATTAAGATAATATTTATGTTCTCTTACTTTCTATCAAATTCACTTTCAGTACCTTTGCCCAGGTCCCTGGTCTGAGCTCACCTTCTCCAGCAGCGGCTTTACACAGTGCAGTGTGTCCTGGATGTACTGGTTTAGCTCCGGGTGGCAGGACATCTGTAGCAAACAGGGAAGAGTCAGAGCTGTGTTTGATATGAGCCAGGACAATGCTAAAAGGGAAGATTTAAACAGAAGCACCAGTGTGTACAAGGCATTCAAGTCATGCTTCAAATAGTGCTGAAAAATGCTGAGTTGCCCATTCAAACCAGCTGTTCTTTCAGGGAAGGGTTAATCAGCAGATTACTGCACCCACACAGTGGTTGTGTATCAAGAATGTATACCCACAACAGCATATTGGGAATAGCATATTCCAGTCATCTTTACTTCCTAGGAAACATGCTTTCCTGTTACCTCACTGCACAGAGCTGGGGCAGCCTTCTACTACTGTTGTCCATGACCTGCTTGTTCCATGAGCACTTGCTGTATCCTCAGCTATGGGGCTGTTCTCTCATGACAGGAACTAAGTTCTCCTCAAAAATAAGGCTGTACATTAAACAATTACTTCCAGAGTGTAAGTTTGTTCTGATGAGTGTTGACTGATCCTTGCTATTTTGCTTGTCCATGTGGCTGTCAGCTTCCAGGAAAATCTCCTACCTGGACAGGTACATTGTATTTTTTCCTCTTCTGAAAGATCCCAATAGGGTAAACTTCTCTGACATACAAGATGAGATGAACAGCCACTTCCAGGAATTCTGAAAGAACATCTGCAACAACTGAAAAACAGAAGTAAAGGATGCTGGAATAGGTTAGGGGGAAGCAGAGCAATATCATAGACTCAGGAGAATTTTTTTTACAGGTATTTTTTTCTGCATAAATTTTACCTGCCTCCTCTTAGCTGCAGGAAGTTTAGGGATAGAGCAACCCTACAACAACACTCCCCCAAGCTCAGTGCCAAGGAGGAGCCTCACAAGGACACGAGTTGCAGCTTAGTACAACACATTACCTTGCCCAAAGTTAAGGTCCTGCCGTGTGAGAGTGGTCATCTTCCCCAAGCCCTGGAAGTAACCACAAAAGGGATGGTTATCCTCTGGCTCCTGTATTGTTCATCTAGTCAGTTCATGGAGCCGTACACCACAAGACTCTGCAAGCCCACAGTGGGACATGTGAGCATCCCCCATAAGCACAGCACATCCTCAGGGATTACCGGCAGTGCACAAACCAGTGCTCACACCTCAGGATGAGAGATTATCCATAATTTTTTCAGTCTCTCTTCCTTTCTGGGATACAGGAAAGTTCAGACAAATACTTTTTAGTAATACAAGAAACATTGTTTTTTTAAAGCTTCATAGTACTTGCCTTTTCTATGCCCTATCTCCTACTATAACACAAGAACTTCTCAGGTCTTTGGGTTTATTCTAACACCAGCACGAACTATTCATTGCTTGTCCAGGCTTGGAGCTCCATCTTCCACAGACACACCATCACACAGGTTCTCATTTGCTGCCACTGCCAACAGCTTCTGAGTTTCTCTCTGCAGTCCCAAGGAACCCAAACCCTGCAGAGCTGCATAATTAAGTCAACATGGACGTTGTCACACAGGATTATAGAATACCTCAGGTTAGAAGGGACCCATAAGAATCATGGAGTTCAACTCCATGCTCCTCACAGGACCACCTAAAACTAAACGATGTGACTTAGAGCATCATTCAACTGCTCCTTGAACTCTGACAGGCTTGGGCCATGACTACATCCCTGGGGAGCCAGAAATTTGTGAGCTACAAAGGGCAGCACATTATTGTGACAAATTGAGTTTCACGTGCCAACAATCGAACGGCAGACGCAGGAGTTCATCTTCCAAACAGCTTTCCCGGCATAGTAGACTCCATGCCTTACACAATTTAAGCCACAGTATACATAATTATCTATTAGAAACTTTAATTTGTTTCATTATTTTATCCACACTCTCTGCATGTAAGCGAATTCCAACCACTCACAGCAGCACTGTTCATGAACTGTAGAGGTCTTTAAAGGTCTCTGGAGCATCCTGGCTCCACCAGTAAGTCAGGTGTCCTACAAAGACTTGACAAACCACAGATGTTCCAATCAGCTCTTTAGACACTGATTTTCAAGCTGTTTCAGCTGCAACAAAACATGTTTTTCAGGCCTACAAGAATTAGTTCAGCCTTCACAAAACAGGGAGCTACCCTCATCCCCATTTTTTAAATCAGTTATACCACTGTATACAAAGACTTCCTGGAATATTAGTGATCTACTACACTAAATAAAATTAAGATAGTTTAGCATCTCTCTAGCATCCCAGTCACAGTGACTCTCAAATTAGTACAAAAGATCGAAAGAGTATCATAAACAATCTGTGGTTTTGGAGGTTTAGGTTCACATCATCACAAAGCTGGAACTAAGCACCACAGGCTTAAGGACTCTGCAGGCTGGGAGATCATGGAATCACAGAACAGTCTGGGCTGGAAGGGACCTTAAAGCTCATCTTATTACAACATCCTGCCAGAGGCAGGGTCACCTTCCACTATCCCAGGTTGGTACAAACTCCTTACTTTGGACACTTCCAGGGATGGGGCATATCATGTAACTGCAATCCACCATCCTCCCCATGCCTATCACTAGAGCTCCCGCACTAGCCCAGAACAGCCGGCACAGGCCACCCCAGCAGCCCGGACGTGCCCTGCCTGCCCCTGGGCTCCCAGAGTCACCGCCGCTCCCTCGCCCACTCCGGTGTCTCAACCGCACGAGCAGAAGGGAGGACGGACAGGGATAGATCCCTCGAGCACCGCGGTTCCACTCAACGCACGACACCGCCTTCCTCAGCATTCCCGAGCCTTGGAACCGCCCGTTCAACGCTGCTCCCTCCCGAAACGGGGATTCTCGCACGGCCCGCCGCCCCCACTGCCGCCCAGGGCACCCGCCGACCGGCCCCGCCTCAGCACGGCCCCCTACCGCCGTGTCCGCCCAATGCTTCCCCCTCTCCCCGGTGTCCCCCTCCCAGTGTCCTCTCTCGCCCCACCGTCGAACTGATAAGCTC
>JACBWW010000064.1:2563377-2689334 GCA_020086605.1 Lanius collurio | reverse complement strand
CCCCCCCCGGTCCCTACCGGGCCCGCCGCCCGTCACGCCCGCCAAGTGCGGGGAGCGGTGGCGGCGCGTGCGGGTGACGTCAGGGTGGGAACGGCGAGCGCCTCCCGGCGGGCGGGAGGAGCAGGCGCGGGGCCGGTCCCGCTGGCCCGCGGGGTCCCGGCAGCTCCGCCGCTCCCCCGTCACGGCGGGGCCGGGGGCTCGGTGCAGGGAGCAGGGCACACTGAGCCCCAGCAGGTCTCCCTCCGCGTGACCACAGCGCGGGGGAGCCTCGCGGGAGCGCGGAGCCCGCCCCGCCGCGCAGGTGAGCGGGGCTTACTCGCCACCGCCACCGCCCCCCACCCCCCGGACTGCCACGCCTTTGTCTCCGGCCTTTGTCTGTCCTGCCCGTGACCGGAGCAGGGACCGCTACTGCCACCAGCACTCTGCGCTCTCGCACCCACCGCCTCCTTTGCGCCGGGCACCCCAGCACCACGCACCCCTGGCATACCCATGCACTCCCCCTGTACCCTCCCCCGCACACCCCGAGCCCCTCCCAGTCCCACCTCCTCCCGCACCATGCACCCCAGTCCCCCGGGATTCCCGACGTCCCCGGTTCCTCTCCGCATTCCCCCACTGCCTTCCCCCTGTCTCCTCCTCCTGCCCCTCCTGCTCTCGGGTTTAAACACCCCTTGGCCCCGCAGACCT
The DNA here is from genome assembly GCA_020086605.1 of Lanius collurio. Classification (NCBI taxonomy): domain Eukaryota; kingdom Metazoa; phylum Chordata; class Aves; order Passeriformes; family Laniidae; genus Lanius; species Lanius collurio. The sequence continues at coordinate 2,688,650 of JACBWW010000064.1, read as the reverse complement.
GCCTCCCCTCCGCCGCTCGCACAGCTCTGCCCTACCTTGCCCTGCCTCGCCCTGCCTGCCAGGCTCCGCCAGATCGGGACCTCCGGACAGGTAGGCAGCGCTGCTCGCGCCGTGCTCACTCCGCCCTGGGGCTGGGGGTGGATGCTCCGCCAAGCTGATTCCCCTCTGCTGTCGTAGGGACTGGGGAGGAGTGGGGGACAATTTCCCACTTTCCCTGCGCCCCGGAGGAGACAAAGACATGGGGTTATGGGGATCACCGGTCCTGCCGCCGTCGGGATGCGCGCGGAGCTCCCGTCACGGCGGTATCGCTAAGCAGCGCGAGCGAGCACCGAGCTCGGACAGCGCCGGTGCCGGGGCGCTTTGCTTTCGGCCAGACCTATTGTCACCCGTGCTGAGGAGCGCGCTCCGGGCTCTACCGCTCCCGCCGCGGTTATGCCAGCCGGGTCGCCTCTGTGCCCTCCGCCGTGTGCCTCATAGGGATGTGCGGTACGGGCTCTGGGGCTCACGTCCCACTGCCCCACTGCGGGTCACTCCTGCAAGCTCCCTCCCCAGATCGCTCTCCCCTTCCTTGGAAGCAAAGTCGCCTCGGACAGAGGTACCGTCCCTCTCGCAGGGCCTGAGCCCCTCGCACACCCCAGGGATATGCCCCGGCTTCCAGCCAGAGATGCCGAGGGGTGACGGAAGCTTTTCCTACCGAGTCATTGTGTTCACAGAGCCGTGCGCTGCCGTGCACCTAGTCCCTGGGTACCCGCGGCTTGTTCTCTGCTCTTCCTCTGTTGATAAAAGTGAGGTCTTATTTCTGAACTAAATCAATTTGGCATAATTTAATGGCTTATTACAGCTAGTAATTCATCACGTAGAATTTAAGTGACACTTATCCAATTCACACCTGAAGTTTTCTGTCAACTGGACGGTTTAATGGAAGTGGTTTTGTATTCCCATCTCCTCTCCCTTGAAGAAGGAGGCATTAATTCTATATGTATGGTTCAAAGTGAGAACGTCAGGTAAGGAAGAATGTTGAAAGCACAGACTAACTGTTCTGCCAGTAGGGACACATCCATTACTCTCTCCCAGTGAAGATCAGGGCAAATCTGCCCCATTCTTCCCTGTCACTCTGGTGAGTACTTTCCGGCCGGGTGAGCAATGACCTTTCCTATTGATTGTGTCCCATTTGTCACCTGGCATTGTGCATGAAACTGAAGAGTCTTCTCTGCCATGCTGACAGAAGCAACTATATCTTGGATGCTAATCTCAGGCGCATTGCTATTTTAATCTCATTATCAGACTCTGTTTCATAGCAGGTCGCCTGTGATGGCTGTGTCAGCCACACTGTGAAGTCCCAGAGGGAAGCAGAGCAGAGGGTACTGCATATTCATTCATGGGCTCCTCTTCCCCTTCAATGCGGTGACTTGCTGGGCTGCTCTGTCCCTGGCGGATGTTGTGCTGGGAAGCTCTCAGGGCAGGTCGGGCTAGGCTCAGGAGACAGGGTGGCACAGCTGTGGCTAGGGGCATGTAGTGACTTGAAGGTACCCAGTGTCAACCAAAACTTTGGTGCTGGAGCTCAGCGGGGACTCAGGCAGCTCACAAGCCTGGGCTGCAGGAGAGTGAGTTCCCTGGGTTGTGCTGTGTGAACAGATGACCTCTGTCCTGATCAGGAGGGTAGAGCACAGGCTGTCAGCCAGAGCTGATGGGTGAGGGGAGTCCCAACTCCAGCCCTTCAACTAATATTGAATGAATCAAGTTTCACGTGGTCACTGGAAACAAATTGCCCCAGGGAGAGGCTGTGAAGGCACAGTAGTAGCTACAGCTACTACTAAACCCCCTGCAAGCCTGAATCCTTATGTCCTGTCTCTTGTGCCACTTATGCGATTGTATAGTACTGAATTTAGTCCTTCCTATGCTGGAGTGCTGTCTGGGATGGCAAAAGTGAGAGAAAACAACAAAGGTAAAGGAAACTAGATGTTTCAAAGGGCAAGGGGTGGGAATCAGGTAGCCTAAATATCTGCAGAGAGGAAATGTCTTGCATCACAGTCATGAGGGACAAAGAAACTTTGGAGTCTGGTAAATATGAAAGGCAGGGTAGGGAGGAATGGTAATGATGGAAACAGGAAACCTAAGAAAGTAGGGCAGCTCAGAAAAGGAATACAAAAGTACTGAAGATCTGTGAGCAGGGAATTCTGCTGTTCTGTCATTCCAAGGATGTCTGGGACAGCAGCAAAAACAATTAAAATTCTTTACAAATTGAGTATGCAAGAAGGGTTGGAAAGAATAAAAGTGTTAGTACTTTTGCCTTGGAGAGGAAAAGAGAAGGGTGTATATTACCTACCTGCTTTGGGAGACCTTAGAAAGCTGGGATTGAGTCTTTGGAAATGGGAAAGTCTCTTGGCAGATTGTTTATGAAGCTTCCCAGCATTTGCCTCTAGAAACAGAAAAACAGATGGAAAGAGACCCAGCAGGGAAGTGAAATCTCATTTATCTGCACAATGCCATCCTCCTGGCTCCAGCCAGCTCTCTGCATGTCAGCTACCACAGAGCCTACCCCATCCATTCTGCTCCAGGCCTTCCCAAGCCCATCCATCACTCTATGGCTTCTTATTTACAGGGAGCCTGGCACACAAAGCTGGGTTTATTGTCTTGTCATTCCTGCCACACAGGCACACACAACACCCATGTAGATGCCCGTACACTTTGTGTATCACTGCAGATTGGGATTGTCTGGAGTCCAGGAAATCTTTACACATGTCTGCCAAAGTCTGAGCTTATCAGAGCCAAAAAGAAATCTGGCCCAGCACACATGCTTGGGTCCAGCTTGGTTCAGCCCTTGAGCATACTAACTGCATCAAGGATCTTGAAAGTCTCTCGGTTCAAGGGTTTTGTTCCTCTTGGCGGTGACGTGAAGAACATATGAGAAAAGTTAAAGCTAGGACTGTCAGATATCATGTTTTAAGTGAGATATGTGAATGAAAGTAGATGATCTGATGTTCCTGCTTTGTCAAATACAACACAAATACACCAGGGGCAGTTTCAGAGTCTATTTCAGAGCCAAGGTGACACAACTGTATTTATAGGGGAAAAACAAGTGTGTATTTCTTTGTACCTGCTCAGTGCATGGCTGCCTTGCAGGATTACAAGCAGAGAAATAGCAATTATATTAGTGAGTCTAGAGAAGGAGACTTCACACAGGGAAAGTTTCCAAGATGCAACCCGCCCCTCCAATTTCTCTTACAGGATTGTAACCATACACTACTAACCCAAAAGAGATCAGAAATAGTGGCTGGAAGACAGCACTGCAACTCACTCCCCAGCCCTGAGTCTGTACTCTGGGCAGCTCTAAGGCCTTATCTTTGCTGTACAGGTGTTTTTGTGAGAGGCAGATTTGCTACCTCAGGTGGTTTGTATCCTGAAGGTCTGTAAAGGCAGTGCAGGTAAAGGGGTGGAGTAATAAGGATGTAAGTCTGGTGTTGTGAAGAACTACAGGGGCAGCTTAACCTGGTAAATACTCCATCTATTTCCCTTACTAATATATGAACCCTAAGAAGAGTATAAATTCTGGGTTCTGTTGTAACATGTGTTTTTTTATAGCAATTTAGGAAAGGCAACTCCTTACAAAGCTGGACTTCTTTCTGCCTGGTGTGTGTCTCAGGCAGATTTTTATCCCTTGCAGGCTGCATCAGCAGGGTGAGAACCTTGCTTTCACCTACATCAATGAGCCCAAGGCTAGCATGGGCTTCTTTTGTGGACTGTGGTCCTGCTAGAAAAGAGGGTAAAGTTTACTTTGGTATTCAGTCATTGAGGAACCTGAGCACTGAGAGCTAGGGATGCTGTTATGTTATCTTGCTGTGTTCTGTGAGTGTGAATTCTTGAGGGTAAGAAAAATTAAGGAGGTACGAAGAGGTTTCTGGAATTAAAGATAGATTAGGATATGGAAACAAGTGATTAGGAGAAAGCTGGGGCTGCTTTGCCTCTAGCACAGCAGTGTTGAATTAACCCAAAACTTGTCCATTCACTGGTTTGCTTTAGCAAACAACTCAGATCTCCCCTGACAGTGTAGTACAGGTATTTATCTGCATTATTAATGCAAGATTCCCAGTGGCACTAATGCAGTATGTTAACCTGCCCGCTCTGCCAGTGCAGAGATGAGGCATTCTGTGTCTCTACCTGCATTTTCATCCTGGTTCGTGCCAACAAGACAGCTGGGCAGCTTAAATAAATGTCCCCTATGCTTTGAAGCAGACCTTCTGTTTAACTGCCCTGCAGCATTTAGCTGCCTCCCAGCTCCCACTGAAAATCACAATGTGTCTGTCAGGTTCACCATCAAGGGGCCATGCCTGTGAGAGTGAGATTGGAGACATCCTAGCATTCTCCTTGCACTTGTTCTCTTCTCTTGGTATTTTGCATGCAGTTGAAAAGGTAAGATGCTCTTTCTAGCTCTTTGAGTTGTTGTGAGTCATGTCTTAATCCAGCTGGTTTGCTCTGGTTCTTAAAGAGAAAATCCTAGGCAAAAAAAACAAGGATCCCATGGTCTGGGAAAAAAAAACAAATGACCCCATGCAGAGCTGTGTGTTGCTGTTTGTTCTACTGGTTTTGAAGAACTTCAAATGATTTTTTTAGAAGATTTAGTTGTCAGTGTGGTTTTCCTTTGTTCCAGGTAGTTGCCAATAAAATAGTATTTCTAGTGTTAAGCCCTCAGCAAGTGAGCTTCCCAGTGCCTCCTAAATCAGTCCTCAATTAACAGTTTTTTGTCTTTTATGGCCAGCAGAAAGACCTGCTGTTTGAAAACTGCATGAAAAGAAGGCCCCTGTGCTGCCTGCCTCTTTCCAGGGAATGGCTGAACTGAAAACTTGTTCCCAGGCTATGAGCAGCAGCAGAGAGGAATCTTGGAAAGGCAGGATTGGCTGGTGGATGCATGAGCAGGCTTTTTTCAGTTAACAGGGTGAAGGCATCTCTCTCTAGATGCTGGGCTGCTGTGATGGCAGAGTTTTTACTGACTCAAAATTCTCCACATCTGCCTCTCAGACTGAAAGAAAAGAGGAAAGGAAGAACCCAGGCTACTCCTAGGGTATCTTCTGTCAACTCCACAAAAACTGGAGTCAGAATTGGCCTCAAAGGCTGTTACCTGCTGCACCTGTTACAGGGGATAATGGCTGGTAAAGCAGAAAATTACCTGGAGCAGGAAGTATGAGCCTTTGTAATTAAGCAGCAAAGTGGTTCTCCTGGTGAACACATGGAAATCAGGTGTGGCCAAGGGCTGATGTGCAGGAAAGACTGGGATGAGGTTGAATTAAAAGCTGTGGCTGTAACTCTGTGACAGTATTTCTCAAATGTAAGCATAGGCCTGGTTTTCTGACAGTCAGTATTCCAGGGAACTCTGTTTATAAGCATGTCTTCATGCTGCACAGAGTAAAGAGGGACAGTCTGGAAAAGCTGCACTAGAAATACTGCAAATCTATTTCCCCATTTTGTGGGAAAGGGAGAATGACGTAATTAGAGAATGCTCTGACTTGTGCAACATCCCAAAGCCATGTCTTGTAACACAAGCACAAGGATGAAAGAAGACCCTCAAAAGTATGACAGTGAAGCAGAATGAATGAGAATAGTCTGCAGCCACTGTGCTGGTGGACTCAATAAAACTTGGTCTCAGTGTTCTTGGGACTTATATTACCCTCCCAGTGACAGCCTCGCCTGGTGACCTGTGCAGGATCAAGGAAGGAACATGGGACATGCTAAAGAAACCTCAGACTGCCTCTCTGCCCCTTGGTCTTCAGGCCAGCATCCCCTGCTCTGCTGACAGCCTTTTTATTTCCCTGCTATGCCATGAGATATCAGCACAAAATTTCTAGTGTTTTTTCTTCCTTTGACAAATTTCAGCTACGTTGAAGCAGTATGCAAGCATGTGTGGAAGTCTCTGTCTTGAGCTGCTCAGGGCTGTTGCTGATCCTGTGAGGCCACCATCTGCCCCCAGTGCCGTTTATTTTGACATCTTCATTGCAAGGAAACCAGCTGTGAGGAGGGGCCAGTGCCCCTAGCCCAGGATGCTAACCTGGCAGCAGACAGCCCTGGCTGGGCAGCTGGTGTTGTGCCAGGCTCAGGAGCTGTGGGCAGGAGTTAGCCCCCCCCCCAGACCCTCAGATGGTGGCTGTGAATAGGAGGGTAGGGGGGCTAGTGAGGAATCAAAGGGAAGTGTCCTACTGATTAATTGCCTCATTTGCACATGAAATTGGGACCTCTCAGCCCTGCAGGCCCTGCACATGTGTCTCAGCTGCTGTAACCAGGGCTGGGAGAAGAGGAGGTAAGCAAAGAGAGAGTAACTTGCTTCCAGCTCAGGACACCATAATGGTTTTCATCTAAGTGTCCCAGGACTGAATCTTGATGGCCTTTACAGGTCTTAAGTGTTGGTTGCTTATTATTTTTTTCTTTTTTTAATTTCAGGTGAGACAGAGCATTCATGATTATGGAAACTTCTTCCACCTTCTCTTCTTTCCTTTTCCTGTGTATGCTGGTTCTTTCTGACATCAATCTTGCAGTCTCTCTGAATCCTGGCACAAAGCTCAAAAATGCCCCAGAGAACAACAACCACCTTCAAAACCAAGAGATCTGGCTGCAGCAGCCTAGAACTGGGCACCATCACAGGCAAGGCTTGGCCAAGAAGGAGAGGGTCCATGCCATTCCTTCAGGAGGGCAGCTGGCTGGGGAACAGACCCTCAGGATGGGCAGCGGAGCTTCAGCTGTGGAAGAGCTGGTGGCAGAGGGACAACCAGCAGCCCTGAAACAGAATAAGGATGTGTTCCTGGGGTTTGAATTACCATATCCTGAGAGGGAAAACCAGTCCCCGAGCTCTGAGAAAGGAAAGAAGCAGAACCGAGAGCATCGTCGACATAGCCGCAGGGACAGGCTCAAACACCACCGAGGTATTTGACCTCCAAGGGAAGCTGGGGCTGTTGTGTCACTAGAAATGAGTCTCTTGTGTGAGGGCAAGAAGATGCAGATGTAGTAGAGCCACATGGGTGTGTGGAGGGTGTGGGGTGTGTGCCTGCTCTGGGGAGACATCTGCCAAATAAAAAAGGCACAAGAAGAAAGGGGAACTGCAGAACCAGAGAATTTTGGTGCTGGCTGCAATTTTGTGAAAATTACCTGGCTTGTCTTACAGGGGGTATTCTGAGAGTCCCTAACACTTGGGGGGTTGTTTTGGAGTGGCCTGCTTTGTTGGTTTTTTTGGTTTTGTTTTTCCTTTTTAGCAAATGGCCCAATTTAGGAACAAGTATGTCCAAGCCATGCTCAATCTCTCCACTGACTTTAAAAAATGAGCAGAATTAGAAAGAACAGAAACCCCTTATTTTGCTTTGAAGACCAGTTTCTTCTCACCAGAGCTTGTATTTGTCTATGTTTATGCTGAACTACAAAAAAAAGTCAGATTTTGCATATGTGAAATTGCACTGATAACTTTAAAATATTCCTTGTGTTTGACTGGGACTGCTTTCCTTTGCAGGTCAGGTTGTGGGTGTGTGTCTCTGCAGTATGAGCTCAGTGTGGTAAACCTTGAGTTCTGTTAAAGCAAGGCAGTTTGTGTCAATCTACACTATGTGACAAGCTGGGTGTCACATCCTTGAGTTTCATCTATCACTCCTCCCTGGCTCAGTAAGAAGCACTCTATTTTTTTGGGGGGGACCGGCTAAACAGCTTGTGTTAGCAGTATAGAAGAGTATGCAAAAACGCTGGTCTGAAGCAATATTTGCAGACTACAATCAGAGCTTGTTTCTTGAGGTTAACTTAAGGTCTATATTTAAATTAATACTTATGAAGAAGAGGAATATATCTGTGAAGGTAATAATTTCAAGTTAGGTAAGTCTTGACTTCAGATAAATTGAAATAACTCATTACTAAAATCAAATAAGGTTGTATTCACAGGTATTTGCAACAGCTTAATCCATTGGTTTAAAAATGGTTAAACATTTTGTACACTTTGTACTCTTGAGACCAGAAAAAGACATATTTTGCTTCTTAAGCAAGAGATAGACATATCTTCATGAAGGTGTGATTATGTATGTCTTAAATGTAAAAATCAAGCTGCATATACTCTAGACCAAATTTATCACTTTAATAGCTCATTACTCTGTTTTACAGTGATCTAAACAGCAGCTCAGGGTCATGGAACAGTGGTCAGTGACTGGATGAAATGTGAATTCCTTTGACTCGAATCTGTCACACAGAGAAAAGGGATGAGAAAGGTAATGCCACTGTACCTGTTGCCCTCTGCAGGGAAGACTCACGATGCTGGGCCAAGCTCCCTGTACAAGAAACCCAAAAGCTTTGAAGAACAGTTTCAAAATCTGAGGGCAGAGGAAGCTACAAGTCTGACTCCCACCATGCTCCTCATTGCTGCACTGGACACAGCTGTTTCCACAGAAGAGCCTCCTATTCTTCCAGCCACTTCACCACGGTCACAGGTAAAGAGACAGCTGGGAACTGTTCTGTACCTCCAAGCCTTGCCTCTCCCTCATCTATCCAACTTCACTGAACTTCAAGGACCAGAGAGACAGTAGGAGCCCTTGGCGGAAGAGCCAGCACGTCCTAATGCTCACTGGTCGCCTTTTGTTCTCACACAGAAGCAGTGGAAACTTCCCTCTTGGCTTCAGCCTCAACAAGGGAAAGCTCTTCCCTTTTGAAAATGAGATGCTAGGAATCCCCAGTGGACAAGACAAGAATGGAGGAGTGGAGGGGGAATCATAAAGCCTTTTTAATGTCTAAAAGCACCATGAAAATTTGCAAAGACTTCAGTGTCTCTACAGAAGTGTAATCCATTGTCTGGCTTTTTTGTGGTTTACAGGCCCGCCTCAGGCAAGATGGGGATGTGATGCCCACCTTAGATATGGCACTCTTTGACTGGACTGATTATGAGGATCTCAAACCAGAAATGTGGCCATCTGCTAAAAAGAAAGGTGCTAAACCTCCCTGTCCTCTTTCCCAAAAGTCATCCTGTAAGACTTGTCTATGGCTAGTATTCACAGATGTGCTGAAGGACATGAGATCATAGTGGTGGGGAAAGACAGAAGCAGCATAATGCTGATTGTGTTTTGTGCTCAGTTTCAGAATGCTTCTCATTTTGGATGCATAGTTGGAGGGCAGAGGAAAAATGATAAATGGAGAGTTGAGAAATAAGGAGGAGATCAGACTATGAAGGTTTTAGAGTTTAGAGTTCAAACTCTTGAAATTTGAGCCTGTTTTTACCCTGGAACAATATACTCTCCAAAATTAAAACACTAGCATGACATTTTCTATCAGCATCTTTTTTTTTTTTCCATAGAAAAACGCCGCAGTAAGAGCCCCAGTGGCAGAAATGAAACCATGACAGCTGAAGGAGAGCCATGTGATCACCACCTTGACTGCCTTCCAGGTCAGGATCAGCGTGGCAGTCATTTCTCCAAACATGAGATGTTTGAAATATAGTCCAGGTTTTAAGACATGCATCCTGATTTCTACTACTGATAGGAAATGCACGGGAAGGGCAGAGTCTCTCTAGGCATGTTGTGGGACCAGGTGATGTCTGTATGATGGAGCTATCATGGGTGCCAGTAGTCCTACCGGTAAGGGGATACCTGAGCTGTGCTGACCTCTGGTCTTGTGTTGCAGGCTCTTGCTGTGACTTGCGTGAACACCTCTGCAAACCACACAATCGAGGCCTTAACAACAAGTGTTATGATGACTGTATGTGCACTGAAGGTGAGTCCAGCTCTTTGCTCCCTGTCTTGGTTTAAAAGACAGGTACCCGCCAAGGAAGGTGGAAACATCCCTTGGAATGGAAAATATGACCCCATTCCCTCCAAATTATTATAACTTTGAAATTTAGGGGCTTTCAGGCCCTGTATATGAGAAAAGGAATAATAGTTCTTTACTAGTATGTATATGGATAACAAGGCAAACACAACAGCAGCAGCAACAACAAACAGAACCAGAGACCCAGGGCCGGCCTCTCTCACCCGCAGGCCCTTTCCCCTTGGTGCAGTTCCGCTCTCAGCCGGTGGGGGCACTGGTGGCTCCCGGCCGGGCAGGGCAGGTGTGGTGATTGCCCCGCGCCTGCAGGGGGCGCTGTGGCGCGAGCTCGGCTGCCTCGCCTCATGGCAACGGGGGTTCAGCCGGCGGGAGAGAGAAAAAAGGGCTCCCGCTGCAGACTCATGGGGGGCAGCCAGTCTTAGTGCCCCTCTGGATGACAAAATGGACTGCAGCAGGAACCTCGGAGCAGCAGGCTGGAACAGAAGAGGTGGGCAGACCTGCCGGAGCAGTGAATCGAACTGTAACACTAAGCCCCAAGTCCTGGAAAAAGCAGAAGTAGCAGGGGATCCTGGTGGATGCTGCATGTTGGGCTAAAGTGTAGCAAAACCGCCAAAGCAGTGGCAAGAAACTGCAGGGGCTGGAGAGGGGATTGCTCCTCTGCACAGCTCACTGGTGAGCAGAGGCCCGGCCGTGGTCCCATCACAGCACACCAGCGGCTCTGGGCTCCCAAGGAGCAGAGGAAGAGAGAAGCAAGCTGGCAAGCCCTAGTCACTGAGAGCTGAAGAAAAAAAAACAAAACCAAGAGGGAAGAAAAGAGAAAGGCAAAAGCCACAGGGCGACAGGAGCTCAGGTCAGACCCATTGTGCCGCATGGCTGCTGAGCCAATCACCTCCACCAGAAGGAAGTGCAGACCCTGGTCCCCAAGCCCTGCAGGGTCCCGGTCGCAATATTCCTGGAGCTGAGGGAGGCAGTGATCATGCTGGACACGAAACAAAAACAACACCAAACATCGTTATGGGATATAAACCATCCTTGAGACACTCCCTAACTTTGTAGTTGACAGTGTTGACTGGGAATAGTGGTTTGTGTATGAAAACAGGGGCCAAGCTCTGCTGTTCTCAGACTTTCTCTGCCACTGACTCACAGTGTGACTATTGAGTCTTCTAGGATGTCTTGTTCTCCTTCTTGAAAACAAAGATCCTGATTTCTACCAACCTCTCAGAAGAAGCCAGAATATATTAACATTTCAGTGGTGCTTTCAAGTATCACAGGCTATAAAACCAGACTGTTTTGTATCACCTTGTGCCTAACATGACTTTCCCAAGTTCATTTCAACTGAGCTTGTAGCAATTTAGAAGATGTGGGAAAGACTCAGGCTTTTGTTTCTTAAAACTATTTCTGAAGAATCCACAGCAGCCCTTACTAGGAGGTGCATTATGGAGATGTTAAAAGCTATTTTTCTAGTCTGAACATGTTCAGGATCAGCTCCAAGCACTGAGTCTCGTCTGCCAGAACAAAATTCTGTTTGCCAGGTGACCTGCGTTAGGTACCCAGTGATTTGACCAGGCTGTTCGCCTACTTTTTACCCAGTGAAAGGGACAGCTTTCCTGAAGTTGCAAGTGATAGTCTTCAACTTGGGCGTCTTTTGTAACATCTCGAGGTCCTAATCAGAAATGACCTTCTGATAGATTAGCCTAGAAAAGTGTTTCTGCAGTCCCTAATGAGGCTGCCCCAGGTCCTGCTTTATCCTTAAGCTAGTTACAAGTTGATAGCAAATGTGCATCCTGTGTAGCATAAAAAAGATCCCCAGAGGTGGAAGATCCAGGTAAGATAGATAAGAGGCTTGGATAAGAGCAGAGCTCTGATTTTGCATGCTCTCTTTCTAGGAGGCCAGATTGCCCTGGGGTGATTGGTAATGAAGGACACAAACCCATCTTTTAAAGGTAGCTGATTGTCAGTGTAGCCCAGGGACATGATTCCAAAAGGCTACTCTGTGACCTACCACATCATCTGGGTCTCCAGTGTACAACCAAGGACAGTTTTGGGTTGTTTCATTACAAAAGCTATAAATCCTCAGCCTCACCTGCTCTGGGGATGCTGGCACTGTTGCTATCTGCTGCCTGCTCTGGAGGTTAAAAAGAGTTTAAAAAAGCTGAAGTTTCTAGAATGATCAAATCAGGTCCTGCCAACCCCAATGACAAGATCCTGCACTACTGAAAAGCAGAGTTTTCATGAGAATTATTTACCCATAGGCTGTACCCTGTCTGGCCCAACAAGCTATGCATTCTGGTGTAACATAGTCAGGCAAGAAACACCATTAATCAACCTATTGGTACCAGAAACCAACTAGTTACCATGACCAGAGTTTCTCATTGCCTTCCACTGCCATGGGAGAATATGTACTTATGGTTTGTACAAATAAAATGCCTTTTTTTTCCCCTTCATATTGACCAATGCTATATTAGCTAGCTTCCTTTGGACCCTGCACCCTGAGCATCTAAAACAGAGAAATTAAAGGAGATGAGCAGTGGGCTTTGGATCAGACCTCCCAGTAATAACACTTCAAAGTCTCTTCCCTTCTCTCTTGAAGCTTCAGGGAAATAAATAGTAAAGGGAGGTCCCTAGTCATCGCTGCTGCACATTAAATCTATAGTAATTTCCCAATGGAGAGATCACTTAGAAAGTAATGGGAAGTAATAGGGGGAAACCAAGCAAGGCTTCCATAAAATCACTGGAAACAACTGGAATAATTTATTGGTATTTCAAGAAGCCAGTGAAACCTGCCTGAACCAATGAATCCCAAAGCAGAATGGTGAGCCAAACAAAATACCGGTGCCCAGAGAGCAATATGCCCTATCTGTGTGAGGCATTTCTCTGCCACCCTATTTGACGCAGCACTGGGGCTGTCCCCAGTGCAGCAGGAGCTGAGGCAGAGAGATAGTTGATGTTACTGCTGTAGTGAGCCCTGGTCCCTCCTCACTTCTACATGTCTTTTTTGTAGGGCTACGCTGTTACGCCAAATTCCACCGGAGCCGAAGAGTGACCCGGAGGAAAGGGCGCTGTGTGGAGCCTGAATCAGCCAATGGAGAGCAGGGGTCTTTTATTAATGTTTAGGAGGGTGGGAATCCTGCCTGGGTGGTCAGGAGCTGGAGTCAAATTGTTTATAGCTAGCAATGGAAATTAGAGGGAAAAGTTGAGCAAATGATGTAAGCTGCAGGCTCTGAACATGCCAGGTCCCAGCTAGACTGAAACTCGTGTTCATTATAAATAGAGTGGCATCAGCCTTTCCTATAACAGGACTGCACTCCCCCTCCCTTCCCTCAGCACATTCCTGCCACTGAATTGAGTGCCCCTCTCCCAGTTAGTAGGCAATGATCATGACTCCCATTCTGATGGTCCTGCCAGGAACAGGCTCTGCAGTTTCATCTCCTCCTCTTAGGTAAGATGTGGAAGATCCTTCAGGGCAAAGGGGATATGAACTTAAACTTTACCCCTTAATTATTGTTTGAGAGTAAATGTAGGTAGATCCTCCTTAAGGACTGGAAGTTCCTATAGGAGAGGAAATTTGTAGCGTCCAGGTGGAATCAAAGATAAGAAATGGATCAGCAGCAAGCTACCTGCTTAGGTGAGAGAGGACCCTCTGGAAGACCTCTTCCTCTCTCTCTTTTTCACTACTACAGCCATATTCCCTAGCTGTTACACACTGCCACTTCCTACCTGTCATCTCTGGGACCATCCAATCCCACTCCATCCTTTCCTGCTTTCAGAGAACCACCTGGTTTCTGCAAGGATGTGGCAAGACATCCCAGCCTGTAGCTCTCACTCATTTAGCTATCCTGCCAGGTCTGTTATTTTTAATTATCATTTTTAGGAGCTTTCTGGGGAAGTGATAGTTTTCCTAGTGAGCCAAAAATAAAGTTTTTGGTAACAGAAGATAGAGACAGGCTGTTCCATTGTAGCAAATCCTGTGATATGTTGCATGTGTGTTTCCATGATATGTAAATAAAGATATGATGGATATCCTTTTTGCAACTCTTCTGCTTTTTTGACTGGATGGGGAGGAGCCAGAAAAGTCTATAAGGAAGTTGGCCAGCAGGTAACACTGATGACTTAAGGTGATCACACAGAACAATTGTGCCACTGGTAGAAAAATTTCTCTGCCCAATGTTGCCTGTATTCTCACTCAAATTGCAGATAACAGTTTCTGCCTGGTGTAGCCAGCCAGATGTTTCAAACTTCTTTGTATTAATTCTTAATTACTGACTTGAGTGATATATTGGAGCAACGAAGGCTACCTGTGTTAACCTGGATTAGTGAGCATTATACTTTACATTTCTAATATAATGAGTGCCCAGTTATGGCCACAGAGAGATGCTGTGAATACAATGTCACTTCTGACCTGCACACACCTGCACTGCTAAAGGAGGAATTTTTATGAGAGCATTTAGGCAAAACCTACCACAGGGTTGGATGTAGCTGTTTAGCTTTCTGTTTACAGCATGACAGCCCAAAAGACAGAAGTAAAGAAAGATGCTTTGCCTTCAGCTCGATGCCACAGCAGCAAGGATTCAATTTGTTATTTCAGGGAGAGCAATGCAGCCCCTCCTTCAGCCCAGATGCAGAATAGTGGGTGGTGCTGCCAGTGCCATTGTGAGTGGAAGCATAAAGGGAAAAAAGGCTCCCAATTGATCACATTCAATTGCAGAGCTCTCAGCCTCTGGTCTGTGTGACATTGATGAGAACCACATGCACAGGCACTATCAAAAGCAGTTTTGATGTCACACTGCTTTTCAATGTAGAAACCAAGATCTGGGGAGAACAGTGCAACTGAAAGCAAAAAGGAATTTTTGCAGGGGTCCTTATCCTTAGTGATGCAGGTATTCCTTGCTCCTTACACTACATATAGGATCCTTATAGGATCATGGGCAGTGTTTGATGCAAGACTTTGTTGCAAATCATGTGAAATACAAGCAAGTCTGAATTTTGTCAGAGCTTTTAGACTCTTAAAAGAGACTCCTTCAGCATGTGCTTTTTCAGCCTTCTGTTTGCTATTAACTCTGAATATAAAGAACAGATTATTCTTAATTGGTGGGATTAGTTAAATTTGTTAAAGATAGTGAAAATTCACTTAACTATTATCAGTCAAATCAGGGATTACTGGATTGATTGCTCACACTGGAGTTTCAGAAAAAAAGCCAGTGACCAAGAGTCATTCCTGCTTAGTCAAGCTGTGGTGTTGCAGAGGTGCAGCAAAAAAGGTGAGCAGTGGTACAGGCACATTGCTGCGTAGCCACAGCAGCGTGAAAAGAATCAGCCTGAATTATGGGTCAGGCAGATCAACTACTGACTTGACAATTGCAGTGCAAAGGAAAGCTGTTGAGTAAACAATGTGCA
Source organism: Lanius collurio (assembly GCA_020086605.1). Taxonomy (NCBI): domain Eukaryota; kingdom Metazoa; phylum Chordata; class Aves; order Passeriformes; family Laniidae; genus Lanius; species Lanius collurio. Next base: position 2,673,488 of record JACBWW010000064.1, on the reverse strand, counting down.
AAGCTGTGGAATGCAAGACCAGCCTATGATATAAAACCCCAGGGCAACATTTGTACAAGTCCAACTCACTTGTGAGCACAGCAAAGCTTTTTAGTGCCACTATGTGCTGTCTCAAATACATGATAGCAGCTGCAGAGCATCACCATCACTGGGGTTACCTTTAGCAGCTTTCCCCTTCCTTCCCAGTGTCTCGTAGTCATAGTGCAGTCAGTGACAGTTTTGCCTTTGGGGGCATTAGGTCTGAACAATAGAGAGATAAAAATGTCAAGCAAGACTTGATTTATAGGTTCTTCTCAACTGATTGTTTAAGAAACTCAAATTAAGAATTCACACAAGCTTACCTTCTCTGCTGCCCCCAGAGAATTTAAGTCAGAGCTCTTGCAAGATTGTCTGTTGTCTTGAAAGGACTTTGGACCAGGCCCAAACCAGCCATAGCAGGGTTCTGCGCAATAATTTCTAAAGTTTTAATTGCAGGGCACACATGCAAGAAAGGTGAGCGACAAAATACCACCCAAGGTCCTGTTCTACAGCTACTGCTGTTAGTAACCTCCAAGAGTTCAAGGGTTATACATCACTTTAAACTGCTTCTCCAAGGGTGAGAATCATTGAACATGGAAAAGAGAGAACAGCACGCTGATTTGACATAATCATTTCGGCAACTGCCTGCTCTGCAAATGCTGTTGAATCTCAGGGATGTTGCTGGTAGTTGCCAAAATTATGACTGCAAGAGAGACAAGGAGTGGAAGCACAAATTAAAACACTTGGGAATAATTCTGTCTCAAGTCTGTAATAATAGTCTGCATTCATTTTTGCTTTGAGGTGTTTTATTGAAACCCTCTCTCTTCCCTCCCTCCCCCAGTAATTACCCTGTTGTAAATCCACAGTGTATGAAAGTGCTTCAATTTCAAATCCATGCTATACCAAATTGTTCACATCCATGCCAGTCACTCTCTGCTACATAAAGCCTGGAAGAAACATTGCTTTCATATTTTTATCAGAAAAATCCCAAGGGCTGTTGTTTTCTTGGAATGTTCTGAGTAAGTACATGTACTCCATAAAACCACTTCTGGTGTGTCAGTTCATTTTCTGGAGTGTCAGTGAATCTTGAAGAGTAGTCCTTTAATATTATCTCAAAGCTTTAGTTAGATTTTAGAAAATCAGAGGAACAGCTTTTTGTTGCTGAGATTGGGAAGGATTTCCAAGTGCATTTGTCAAGATACCACATTAATGTGACCCTCTTCACTCCCCAAATCACCTTGCCATAGTCTGTTTGTTTTGCAGTGCAATTGCTGGAGGAGGCTTCGCACCAGCATTTCAAAATGCCTTCAGTTTCCTCTCCAATCAAGGTAATGATTTTGTTTGCTGATTTCCTATTGGATTTAAAAGGGAGTTTGCAACTTCTATAAGCCCTTCCTCACTACTTATTCAGAAAGGCTCTGTAGCTAATATATGTATTTGTGCTGAGCTAGTGCCTTCATTCCCCTCAACTCCATAGCCAGGGGCAAAACTCAGAGACAGTGGTGTCAGCTGCAGGCTTTAGTTATCTTCAGACTAAACCCCTAGAGAGGGGAAGAAGGGCAGAACTATGAGGGGAGAGCTTATCTCCACCCCCATGAGCCAGATAAGGGCAGCAGGAGCAATTGTATTAACTCCTTTACTTTCCTAGGGAATTGCTAGGAATTCTAGGGTAAGAAACCTTACCCACCAAGGGTACAATGTCCTGAAAATGCAAAGGAAAGCATTTCTGCCTTACTAGCTTCACTTTTATGCTGTCAGGAAGGGATCCAGCCGTGTGTTAGGCTTTTACTCAGTCTGCACAAGGCAAACCAATTGATTTTTAAAAACAATAGATTTCACATAAAGCAGCTAACTGCTGGGTATTGGTTGCAGTGAGCTGAACTCACCTGGAGTAGTCTTCTAGTCACAAAAATATCCATATTCAGTCTCCTGGGTCACCTGCTTCTCCCTGCATGTCTTCTTTAACTTGATGCTTATCTTCCTCTCCATGTTGTGTTGCTTTAACAAGCTTGGGGAACAGAGACAGTGGGTTACACAGAGAGGTAGTTTTCAAGGTATAAGCAGAACAAAGTAGAAATAAAAAACAAGCAACCCCCAGATCACACAGGTGAGAGAGACATGCAAATGCATAGTTATCTGTCATGGTTCTCATTGTTTTCATATCATTAAGACATATCTAAGTTCCTTGAGTCGATGACATCCAAGCCCAGGGTATAATAAGCAGGGCTGAATTAATTGCATGATACATTGATGGACAAAATGAAGTAAAGAGTTTTTACTGTACAAGGGGAAATGCTTTGTGTTAAACAGCAGACACAGCAATTCAAATTATGGCTCATGCTGCATAAATGATAGTGAGACTCTGTCTCAGTCTGAGTGAGAATGGAGCAAAGACTCCCACATACTGCTGCATCCAAACAGTGCTTATCGTTCAACTGGGACAGGGGAATTTGTCTTCATAACAGTTATCCTTTGATAGATAACTGTCTTGGCAGAAGAGCATCCTAGTGCACTTCAAATACAGCACTGAGCCAGCAATATGGCTATTCAGTCTCTCTATCTTTCCCCCCATCCCAAGTGTCATATATTTTTGTCATTTACGTTGAAATCCAGTCATTCCTTGACATTACTGGAACCACTAGCATTGATCCCATTTGATACCACTGCTTCTGTAAATAGAGGCAGGACTTCCCTGTAAGACACAGCAAGATACAGTAACGGAAGTGAAGTCACAGCTCATGTGTTGTGTGGCAATAGATGAGTTATATTTCAATCTTTCATTTGAAAGTGACACATTCAGAGATTCCTGAGGGGACTTTCACAGCCTTTATGGGTTTTTTACTGCTGTTGTGAGCTATGCAGCCAGCCAGTTTTATTCTGATGCTTTCTAGCCATTTTCTAGATAATTTCATTTTGGCATTTAATGCTTTGCTTTGGGAGATCTTGAAGTGTGCTGCATACAAGCAGTCCATAGCAGTCAGGACACGGTCAAGGACAGGCTGGATAGCACTACCTTTGTGACTTGTTTGAGAATGTCTGATGGTAGGTTCAGCACTGCACAATTCTCACTGCTTGAACTGGAAATGAAACTGAAGGATGACTCATGCATTTCCACATCCAACTTCTGCAATGAACCTCTGACCCAGCTCATTTCTTAGTGGGCCCATCTTTTCTGTAAGAAGGAATAATGACAAGAAAGGAACTGAGCTAGTAAGACATTGCAGTCTTACACTACAGACAGCACATATTAGGCAAGAAAGGGAGGGTTTGAGAAGTGTCATCCTGACCTCTGGGTTCTGTTATTTCATTTGTCAGACTTGGGGAGAAGGTTGCTGGTATGAAGCGGACAGGAAATGCTAAGTTACAGCTGAACTGTGTGGGGTTGAAATGGTCACTTACCAACTTCTCTAGCCCTAAAATGAAACCAGCTTTCTTTCGGAATGAGAAATGAAGACTTTGTTATTAGTACCAGATTTTTAGGCAAAGTGTTCGGTCATCAAGTTCTAGGGAAAAATCCAGGGCCAAAGGAAGCAACTAAGTACTTGCCAGCCATCCTAGCTATCTGGCTCAACCCCTAAGACTGACCTTAACTTGACTCAGCTGTTGGGTGACATAGCTGAGCACAGTTAGTACCTTAAAATAGCCTTTTTATTGGTGTCCATCAACAGTTTCTTTGTCATTCCTCACTTTTTGGTCACAGCACTGATGTATGCATAAAAACTCTCTTCTTGCAGAAAGCTGCTAAGTCCTTCACACACATTAGCTTTCCTGGACACTGATTACAGTCAAAGTATAATGTCCAACCTTGTCTCACTACATTGCATGTGCAAGCAGCGGGAAGAGTTTGGCTGGGTGTTTGACGCCAACAAACTGATCTGTGCATAGTGGTGACTCTGGAAACAGAATCACAGAGTTGTTAGGGTTGGAAGGGGCCTCTGAAGATCATCTAGTCCAACTCCCTGCCACCCCCTTCCCCTGCCAAGTCACGGTCACCTGGAGCAGGTGACACAGGAACATGTCCAGTTGGGTTTGGAATGTCTCCAGAGAGAGAGACTCCATGGCCTTCTTGGGCAGCTCTGCCACCCTCAACGTAAGTAAGTTCTTTCTCATGTTGAGCTGGAACTTCTGGTGTTTTAGTTTATGCCCATTGTCCTGTGACTGGGTACCACAGAGAAGAGCGTGGCACCCGTAGCACCCGCCTTCAGGCATTAACAAGGTCAGAAGCCATGCGGTTCACATCAGGTAGGCTGAGCACCCGGACTGCCTCCTCCGCTGGAACACGTCTGATCAGCCGCCACTCAGTGAACTCCAAGAGGAGCCCCCGAGCCCCGACCAGACGCGACCCAGAGCCAGCGAGCGCCGCCCGAGGTGTCCGAGGGCGCGGGTAGGGCGGGACCGGGGGCGGTGTCCCGGCTCCCCCCGCCCCTCGCCGTCCCCGGGCTCGGCCCTGCCCCACGTGAGCGGCCCCGTCGGCGGTCCTGGGGCTGCTGCCATGGAGCTGCCGGCCGTCAGCCTCAAGGTAGGGGCTTCCCCTGTCCCCGGGGCTCGGGAGCGAGGCCAGGGCAGCGGGAGGGCGGCTGGGGGCTTCCGGGCCGAGCCGAGCCGAGCCGAGCTAAGCTGAGCTGAGCTGAGCCGCAGGCGCTCGGATCGGCCCTCCCTCTATCCCTTCTCTCCTCTCGCATGTTCTCCAGCCCTGTGCGTGGTCCAGATCCTGGCTGAGGGCCTGCTCGGAGCTGCGGAGCCCTCTAAGGAGGAAAAGCTGATGTTTCTACTTTTTTTCATCACATGGGCAAAGGCTGCAGAAGTTGCGAATGCCATGAAGCCGAGTCGTGGGAGGTTTAGTTTGGATATCAGGAAAACGTTTTCCCCAGAGGGTGGTCAGGCAATGAACAGGCTCCCCAGGGCAGTGATCACAGCACCAAGCCTGTCTTGAGTTCAAGGAGCGTTTGAACAACGCTCTCAAGCACAGGGTGGAATTCTTGGAGTGTCTTGTGCAGGGGCAGGAGTTGGTGATCCTGATGGGTCCCTTCCAAGTCAGTGTATTCTACGATGCTTGGTTAAACCCACCAGGTGATGACTCCAAAGTTTGCTCTTACTTGAGGGATATTGCTAAAGTGGCCAAGGACTGAGCAGAGACAACAGCTGGCTATTAACTAGTGTCCTTGGAGGTTTCCAGCTCAGCTGACCAGAGCTAAGCCAAGACAAACACTGCACAAGATTTTGAGGAGACAACGTTTTCGGTTGTCAGGCAAAGTGTCCTAGAAAGATAAGCCTGCTTACTTTGGGGTTATCATCTGATAGATAACTGCAGTTGCTTCTCTGCTGGGGAGAACAGGCTTCAGTTGAGGGCACTTTGGAAATTTCAGTGAATATCTGATAACTAGAGACAGGAGATATAAGCGACTTAACCACAGTTATGTTACATTTTTCACTTTTGGGAGAAGCACTTCCTTTCAGACAAGCCAGTGGATGTTAAAATCACACTTTGCTTTTGATGTAAGTATTTGATACTGTTGTCTCCTGTGCTACCAGACAGGTGACATTTCCTCTATTTTTTTTTTTTTTGTCTTTCACATTTTCAGAGCCCTGAGATTTCTAGATGTGCTTGACCTTTCCTAGCTTCACTGCTTTGTGATCTCCTTTAATACACTGTGGTTCCAGTGCTTTCTTTGGTTAAAGCTTTGCCCAGAGAGTGAAAGTATCACTCATCACATCAGGTGTTTTTGCTGGTGATTTGTTAAACTGTGAGCAGTGGCCTGTCTATGGGTTGGATGGGAGAATAGTATTATCTCAGCTACCATTATTAATTCAGCTTTGTACAAGACAGCTTTCATGTGGTTGGGTTAAATAAAAGATTGGTGTTCATATAATGATGAATACCCCTCTTACTAGTTCACCAAGAAAAGCAACTTCCCTTGTTAGAGGCAAGTAAGCAAATGGATTTTTACATTCTGGAAACTAGTTTATACTTTACTCTGACAAATTTGGTCTGTTGTGTGATTCCCAGGGCACTAGGAAGATTAGAAGATCTTGCCTTCTGCTTTGTTTTTTAACTTGGCTTGATAATTTTTTTCTATGCTAAAACAACAGTGAAAACTAAGGACATTTAATTAAAAAGTTTGCCAACACAAAATACATGTTCTACCATGGGAAATGGAGATAAGGGAGCTGAAAAACACAGACTTTTCAATGAATGAGTCACAAAGACAACACAACTAAAATGTTGCCTTTCTTCAGAAATGGTTGTTTCAGACAACCATTCCCCAATCTCTTACTAGATAGGTGTGAGCTTGTCCTGGGCAAACTGTTTTCAGCATTAAGAAATTCCTTATTGTTGAGTCTGCCACTTTTGCTCTGAGCTGAAGAGCCAGGAATAGGGAGTTAATAGTTGTACCTACATCTTCATACTGTTCGAGTTAGGGCCTGATTCCCTGGATAAGACCACAAAGGTGGGGAAGATTCTTGCTCAGAAAGGGCCTGGAAGTAACACACACTGCTATACTCATTGGCATGATCTGCTTATGGGTTCTGTGAGATTATAAAGATGAACCTCGTGATAGTAGTAGCTCCAAGAAAGCTGCATGACTGAGCTGTGTTTGTGCCAGAATGTAGCAGTATCTTAGCCTTGGGGTCTCTCTTTAAGCTTGCAGAGCCATACAATTAATATAGCAGGCTTTACCCTGGAGTGGGTGGGGAGCATGCTTATGGAACAGGATCTACTTGGCTCCGTTCTAACAGCCATGCTCAGCAAAACATGGGGAAGCAGCACCAGCCATATTTTTGCTGTGACAGCTCGACACCTATGATTATTGAAATAATCATGCAGAGCCTCGAAATACAACGTTTGATCAAGTCTGGACAATGCCCTACAATCCATGTGCCTGGAAGCACACATTTTGTACTAAGGCATTTTTAAATGCTAAGTCACAGCATCAAGAAATAATAGAGATGTCTGTATGTCATGTGTTTCAACCTCCTGCTCAAAGCAAGGCAAACTGAAAAGTTAGATCAAATAGCTCAACCCAAAAATCAGCTGAGTTTTAAAATAAGAACCGAGCCATCTATCTATCCCAATTGGATAGCCTGTCCCACTGCTTAAGCACACTTATTATTATGACTCTGTTATAATAATGAGCAGCATCCTCACATGTGGCCACTCTGATTCATACTTTGGTTTTGTGTGTTCTCAGGTGAATGTCACCCATAAAGTAGATGAGCTTACTCTAAAATAAAAAAAAGTAAGTAAAATAGAAATTTAGTTACAACAAGAAAAAAAATTTAATTTGGAACTGTTTAATTTTTAACTTGATTGAAATTCAACCTTATGCTAAGTTCTGTGCTGAAGCATGTTTAAAGGAGTTCTTGTTCCAAAGAGTTTCCCATCAAATGAGACCCCGGGACACCTAGGCTCTTTTTATGCTTGGCAATTAGTTCCATCACATGCTGGGATTTGCAAAGGAGGTAGGAATTCTCCTTAGCTCTCCCCAGTTTCCAGTGGGATGCTTTTAATCACATGGCCATCATTCTTCCCAGAAGAGATGGGGACAAAGGACCCACCTTTCTTATTTTCTGCTCTCACCACTAGTTCAAGTCTTAGGAGTTATTTTCTCAAAAGAAGAAATGTATGTCAAACTACAGACTTGAATCCTTGGACAGATGGAAAATTTTTAAATTCTTCTGCTGTCTTATTAGGAGACTGCCTGCAAATTAATTAATCTCACATAGTAACTGTAGCTTTTCATTAACACTGTATTTTCTATGTTAAAGCATACCAACACCAGCCAATTCCATAGTGTGCTGCAGAACTGTCAGGTAAATTGGACTAATAACTAAAAAAGGGAATATCTTGGTTTTATTTCAGTAGCCAGTCATAGTATCAGCCCTAGTTTACCTGACTTTATGCAGATGACTAAAAATACTTCATAATTTAATAACTGCAGTATTGATCTAGACAGCTTTAAAAAAAAAACCTCTCTGCCTAATTATGTTAACTGGTGAGCCTTGAGGGGTCTTGTGGGTATGTGACATGCAATTAAATACTACCTAATTAAGAATTTTCCTGATATTGTGATAGTCTCTTGAGTAAACGCTATTTACATGTCTCCATTCTTATCCAGGAACATCTTGTATTTTACTGATTAGCAGTTTTTCCCCTGTGTCTGCCATACAATTGGGAAGAAGGGGAAGCATGGGGGGTGGTGAAGCATTTTGTAAGCTTTCATGAACAATTAAAAAATTAATAAAAATATCTCTAAGCAGTGTTTGAAGTTACAGCAAAGTATAGTGAGTGCTCAGCAGCTGTGATGGGGCACTGTAGTGAAAGAAGTGCAGGAAGACATTTGCTTTGTGGTGTCATGGCAGAGCCACAGCAGCTGGGCCACCCCTGTACTTCCTGACTGTGCTTCACTTATGTCACAGCTTCACTCTCTTCTCCAGCAACTAGTTTTGTTTTAAGTTAGAGCATGAAGAAATGTTTTAAGTCAAGGAATCTAGCAGGGTGTTAGTAGATCTTAATTTATTTTTAGTGTTTTAATGCTCCTATCTGCATACAGCTTTCCTTTTTCCACTGAGTAACTTAGGCTTTTGCTACGTACTCACTTCCCAATTTTTTTTTTTTTTTTTTCCTTTTCGGGGGAGTGTACTTCAAAGGGGTTTTGGTAGTGCGGGTTTAGGTTTTTTTAGACCAAGGCCCGCATAAATGCCAATTTAGAGCCTTTCTCACAGCTAGGAAAAAATGGAAGCATGCCTGTATCCCATGGATCCCCTGTTACGTCCAGGCTTGAGCCTTTCTTTAGTGAGGCTGTTAATAGAGCCTGTCTTCCATATTCTTGTTTTCACAAATGTTTAGAGCAAATAGAAGTGATCTCCCTTTGTTGGAGTGACCAGCAGGCTACAGATGTAGAAAAAGCCTGAAGTGATATGTTGTTCCCATTTGCTCTCTGAATAAACAAGTAGGGTATGTTTTCCTTGGTTACAAAAATGGCAAGTGGTGGTGAAGAGAATCCTTGTATCACTTATTACAGTATGATCCTTTCTCCTTGGATTTGTCCCCTTGGGCACAAGGATCTGGATCGTTAGGGACATGTATAAAGTACAGAATTTGTGGCAGCATTATCTTACTGCTACTCGGGGCACTGTTGGCATTTGGACCTGGTGGCTTCATTGGGAGTGAAAAGAGCTGTGTGCTCTGGCAGGATCAGGTTCACAGAGTTCTTGAAGAAGCCTTTGGGTCTGTTAATACTGCAGTGAGGTTGGATCACTGCTCTGAACAGACTGGAAGGAAGTAAAAGAAGGATTTTCTGAGTACTGGAGTGAAATTCTGGGAGCTGCAGGCATGGCTATCCATGAGCTTTTTGGTGATGGGATGCCAGATTGGTCATGTATAAACTGTGCTAGCACAGTGTAAATCAGATTTCCTGGCTTTCTGTGCAAACTCTTCTGGAGTTTCAAAATCAATAACCCATTTAGAAAAGGCTAAGTGATCCCTGAATCAGCTGTCAACAGAGATGATAAGAAGAATGGATGACTACAGTGTAGCACCACAGGAAATATTCAACAATAGATGTGGAGAAAAATAGCTTTGTCTTCACTGTCTCAGTTGCCTCACCATATTTCTGCACTGGTTCATGGGTCCAGGCCACTCTTCCACACATTCCTTGGGGACAAGACGGTGTCATTTCTTGTTGATCCTCCCAGAGTTCTCCCAACATGCTGACCTGTCTTCCTGTTTTGTTTTTCTTTTTTCATAGGCTATCATTCTGGTACATTGGCTGCTCACGGTGTGGTGAGTGATTAGTGTCCAGCTTGGGGGAGAAGAGGGTATTCCTTCAATCTAGGAATGGGATGTTCCCTGGGAATCAGCACTCCCTGCTTGTGCCTGTGTGCAAGAAGATCCTAAATCTAAGAGTGAGGTGTTTGTATGGGAACAGGGATGAAAGCAAACTGTTGCAGGCTTATTGTGAATGTGAGCTGGGTTTTTTTTGTCTCATTTGGCAGGGGATGCATGAATTACATGTTGCCACTCTCCTATGCCTGGGGAAATTTCAGTGTCCTTGCAGTGGGGATCTGGGCCATTGTGCAGCGAGATTCCCTTGATGCCATAACGATGGTAAGTGTGAGAGTATTGGTCTCCCCCAGGCTGCTAAGGAAGAGGGTGGAGGGCACAGTCTTTGAGCCAGTGATGATTTTCAGCTGTTCCCAATACAGCAGTGAACAAGCCAATTCCCTGTTTGGGTGAGTTTGGGGTTTTTTGAAGAGAGCATATAAATCTATGAGCTCTGTAAACCATGGTGAGAAGCATTCACTGTCAATTATTTTTCTTCTCAGAGATGAGACATACTTGATTCTTGGGTTTTTTTACCTGCTGTTGTGACTTGTAATGCCAGATGAGGATTCAAAGTGTTTAATATGCTTGAGTTTGAGGGGCTTTGTAAAACCCTTTCCTGAACACTGAATAGACTGGCAAACAAAAAGAAACAATTATAGAATATATTATGAGAAGATATCTGACAGGTGTGAAGAAAAGGCACGAAATACAAGATCATTCATCCAGGAGTATCTGTCTGCCTGGGTCAGTACCAAGAATGCTCTCTGATACTGGGGTGAAGGATGATTGTGTAACAGATCTCACAGGAAACAGATGCTGACTGTTACTGTCAGTGGTTAAACGCTTCATGTCCCATTCTCTCTCCTTATTTCCAGTTCCTGACTGGCCTGCTGCTCACAGTCCTCACAGACATCATTCACATCTCTATCTTCTACCCTTCACACGACTTCCTCAGTGATGCAAAGCGTTTCAGTATAGGCATGGCCATCTTCAGCCTCCTCCTCAAACCTGTGTCCTGCTATTTGGTGTATCGAATGTATCGGGAACGTGGAGGAGAGTACACCTTTAACATAGGTGGGATGCTTTCTCTGCTTCCATGTCAGTGTGGGCCACCTCATCAGGTGTTAAGGGGACTGCCTTGCACTTTGGACCCTTCAGCGTGACCTCTGTGCAACTGGATTCTGCTCTCCTTTCCAGGCAGATGGGATGCTTGCTCTCTCTTGCTCATATTTGTTCTCCCATTTTGTTGTTCTGGTGTGTCTTTGTAGCCTTAAATTTATATTCTTCCTCTCTCCCCTTGCAGACCTGAAATTTTTGACCGCCACTTTGCCCACAATGGTGCTGTTAGAGGCTTTCCTCTCTTCCTCCTCCTGCATTTGTGAGTGCTTCTTAGAAACTTTTGGGTGTCCTTTCTTTGTCAAACCTTTCTTTTCCTTCTGAGGGAAAGTAGAGGCAGTATTTCCTCTGGCTGGATTATGAACAAGAGGGAAATAAAGCTGGATTTCTATCTCCATGATTTCTGTGGGCCTCACATGTCCTATTTGCCTCGATTGCTTTGGACTTTGTTCCTCACGTGGAAAATGGGACTGATGCTTACCTCATGAGAGTTTGCTTGGAGACATTTAATTTTTCCCCTGGTTGTACTTGATGATGTGAAAGATTTGCCACAGAGGATGGGCTATGGCTAGATATTCTGGGTCTTGGTCAGCTTTGCCAAGCATGCCTGGTACTAGCTCATGCCTGGGCAGCTGCCAGGGATTGATTGTTTGCCAGGGATTGTTGTTTGAGTTCATTCTGGCAAAACCTGCAGCCTGGCAGAGTTCTGTTTGTCAGCCTAAGAAGGCTGTGCAGACAAAAGATGGCATACCTGCATTACAGTGTCTGGAAGCTGTCTCTTATTCTGCTTTGGTGGTAGCAAAGATCACACTCCTGTGAAAAGAGGTGGAAACCTGCAGAGGAAGAGAAGCCATGGAAGGTAAGCATGGCTTGGGGCACTGTGTGCTATTTGCATCTCTCTGCTAGTGCAGTGTGGATGTCATCTCTGCCAGCTAACTTGTGAAAATCCAGATAGGTCTTACCTGGGTCAGGAGGCATATGAGTCACCTGCAGTGCCTTGTTTGTGCCACTTTTTATTAGCTGCTCACTGTGCTTGTCATTCAACATGTGTATCCTGTAGAAAGTGTAGGTATCATTGAGGAGTCTATCTCTTTGCTTAGAAGTTGGGAGCACTTCTTTTCAACCACACTATCCCAAACCAAGAGTATCCTCTCAAGCACAGGTGGGAATTCAGACACTTTGTAGTTTTATATCCTCTCCTGAACTGTCTTTCTTACAAGATTTTCAGTACTGTGTGTTGTTTTTTGCTGAATGTGCTTGACAAATTTCCTCTCATTTTCCTGCTACCTGGCATTTTCTTTTGAACCCAGCAGTGTTGAAATTTTCCCTGCCTTTTCTGTCTTGTTTTCCTTCTATACGTAATCCCTCTTTGTTGCCTGAGTGCATCCTTGCTGCTCAGAACAAACCTCTCATAGTCTGGTGGCTATCTGTGATTCAGGTTGCTTTCTCCCCATGGTAAATGCCTGGCCCACAGATAAAGAGCTGTCCATGGACATTCTCTGCTTCCTCTTTCCCTGCTCATCCCATGGACAGTAACATGATTTTGCACAGACAAATTGTTCATAGTACAGTTAGGAGCACTGTTGGATTCAAATCTGGTGTCACACTGGAGGCATAGCTGCATTGCTGGGAAGAGTGGTTCATGGATGTATCATGCCTTTAAATCTATGCTGTCAGCTAGCCACAGTTCCTGCAGCTTCTGGCTCTGTCTGTTCATTTTTCCATGGGCTCTCATACACTTTAGCTTGCTGAAATACACTGTTACAGGAACCTGTTGTGCTGATATGGGGTATTGTGGGTCTTGCTTTCTACACAGCCATGTGGCTACTAAGAGGGCAGATCTCAAGGAAAGAATAGGCATGTTGGAAGGATGACTTTTCTTACCTCCTGCCTGTTTAGTGAGGATCACAGATCACAGGTGCTGGGAGCTGGTAAAATGTGTGCTCCTGAGCTGTTGGTTTCTTCTAGGGCATTCAGCTCTTGTGCTTTTGGCTTAGTCCCAAGCTTGTTCTCTTTCATCTCCATTCAGGTGTCACCAGTGCAGGCCAGGACCGCAGCACCTACGAGCCCATCGATCAGCCAGACGCGCCTCCACAGTGGCCTTCCTCAAGCAAGGCAGCCCAGCCGCTGTACTGAGGCACCCTGCAGCCCAGGACTGCTCGCCCAGCCAAGCCTTCCACTCTTCCCATGGAGCAGCACCTGCTCCTGGGCAAACAGGAGAAGATCTGATATTTCTTTTGCCTCCCTAAAGGTTAGGTAGATGGATTCTGCAGTAAGTCCAGAAAATCCTGGAGGTGTCATGTTAAGCAGTGTGACTCACTGTAATCCCAGGACTTTCCTCCTTCCCCCTAAACCCCTCCTCTGTACATGTGACTGAATGCACCTTCTGCAGTCTTCCAAGTCTTTCATTGTGCTTCCTCTTTGTTGTAAGAGAACCACTCAAAGTACTCCTGGACAAGCAATCTTTAAAAGGCTTATGGACTGCCCTAAAACAATACAGTGTAGTCTGATTTTATTCAGATATATTTCCAGGAAATATCTGGAGTTGCGATAATGAGCGCTGCAGATTCCTCAGGCAGGTGCCAAGGAGAGCCACTTTATTGCAAAAACACAGCCTTTTTAAGCACTTAGCTGGTTATCTGTTTACATAGTTTTAAAGCACAACAAACATAATTCAACCAACCACCACAATGTGAGCACGCGACGGTCACGCAGCCTGGTTTTCTACCCTTAATTCAGTTGTGTCTCTTTCCCACAGTCTTTTTCTACTTAGCCTAAGTAAGAGGCCTGAACCATGATTTTACAAAAGCAATAAGGCCTTCATGCAACAATCTGGGAGTTCCCAAGAGCTGGTTTTTGATGGCATTATTTAACTTCTTGTGCTCCCAGTATCTGGTATTAGGCTTTATTAACTGATGCTTTTATGCAAGTTGAATGTCTTTCAGGATACTTAAAATGACTGTTGAATGTAGATTATAGATCCTTTATGCCTTGAAATATCCTTTTGCCTTCAGCTGCCTGTCTTAACAGAACTTAACAGAAAAAATGTTACATTCTTCTAAGAAAACTATAAAATGAACACAGTTTTTCTGTGTTAGAAAAAGTTACACGGGTCACTTATGTCTCACTTGAAAGTGTAGTTTTTCCTGAGGGCTTGGGACTGTAGCCAGGCAGTCTGGGAGGTTCATTATGGGGGAAGGTTTACAGGGCTCTGATGGCTTTTAGTCTAAGCTTTACTCTGAGAAGTAGAAGATACTGCTTATAATTGTGTGAGTGGGAAGGTTAGTAAAATGGGGATTAGGGAAAGATGCATTTATTTACACTGTAGACTCGAGTTTCATTGGGTGTGACAAACTATAGATTCTGTTGTTATGCATGATAAATCTGTCCTGCTGTGGCTTTCAGGTAAGATTCTAAAAAAAGAAAACAAAACAGACAAAACCCCAGAAAAAACAAACAAACAAATTCCAACAGGATCATTTACAAAAGAAAAGGAGTATGTTAGCTTTGGCAGAATTCTAGTGCTAGGAAGATATGTATTTTCCTGAAGCAAGTTATTTTCCAAGTTTCTGTCTGTTACTTTACAATTGCATTTCTCTTGACAAGACCTGTTGTGTTGATTCTTTGGTAACCAAGACCCCTGCTGACTTTGCTCTAACCTCCAGAACCATTCCATTTGTGTTTTTAAAACCAAGCAGTTCTCTCCCAACTTTGATCACTTCAAACATAAGCAGATGCTTCCTCTACTCTGCTGCATAAGCACTACAGTGGCCATAGAAGTGTGGTAGTTGGCTTTACTCTCTCAAAAGGAGTGTTGTGCATTCATTTTACAGGCTTTACGTATAATAGGAATTGGTCTGTTCTTGTGATTAGATGGCAAAGAAGGAAAGAGGAGGCAGAAATTCCTGGGGCTTGTGGAGTTGCAGAGTCTTTATGTGAATGGGCTTTTTCAGCTCTTTAAAACTGTGCAGTGACAGCACAGATCCCTGAATAACACATTTAAATGCTCAGTTGTTTGGGTTTTTTTTACCTAGACCTATGTACCACAGACTGAAAATGACTGCTTTAAATGCTGTGGGTTTTGGGTATTGGCACAGTCAGTTATATCTAGGGTGGCCTCCTCAGATGTTGGAAATACCTATGTAGCTGACCTGCCATGCGTTTTTCTGTAGAAAATTTGGTACATTTGGGAGCTCCAGGGAGCAGGGCAAGGCAGGAGTAACACTCATCTTACAGTGCCTCAAGAATACCTATTTTGGGCAATAAATCAGAGGTGATGCATAAAACAGACCCCTCTCCTGGCTGAGAAGGAAGGGAGTGTTTGAACCTGTTTCAGGAGGGCATGAGGGGATTCACGGAGCTGCTGTGCCAGAGCATGGCCTCGCTGGCTTCCCGGTGGGACTCTCGTGGGGCCTCAGCGAGATCTCCTCACCCAGACAGATGCGATGCTCCATTCGGCTGGTTTTGCTTTGTATTTTAAAATGCTGCGGTCCTGCTGTGCCCTGGGTTTTGATGGTGAGCGGGCACATCCCCAGGATTAAGCCGAGCCCGCCCAGGGCAGGTGCCTCTCTCAGAGCCGGCGGCTTCTGCTCCGGGGGAGGAGGGGGAAGAGGAAGACGTGGCGCCTGTCCTGAGGCGCTGCCCGGGATGAGCCCCCCTCTCCCCGGCAGGGTCCCGGCTTTAATTAGCCATGGCCTAGAGCGGCTTTCCCCGGCCATCTGTAGCCCCGGTCACCCACCTAATCGCGGGGATAAGCTGCTTACGGAGCCCCAGCTGGAGCGGGCGCGGGCGCTGAGGGGGCCGGGGCTGGTTATCGCCGCGGAGCCAGTGCTGGCTCAGACGCGTGTGGTCAGTCCCCGGGGCCCAGCGGTGCAGTCGGTGCCTCTCGGAGTGGGTAAGTGGAACCATGGGGGTTGCTGAGCGGGGCCTGGGCCGTGGGCGAGGGGCTTCTCGCTCCCACTACCGCATCCCGGGACACCGGCCGGTGCTTGGATGGCAGCACTGGGGGGGCAGGACTACCTGTATGTGCCTCGATCTCACAGGCGTCATGCGACGGCAGCGATGGTTTGTTTGGTTTGTATCGCTGAGCAGTGTTTAGAAAAAACCTGCTTTTAAGGCACTTGAAGGGTGATCTCGGAGTAAACACTAGCCCCTACTTGGAATGAGAAATGGATCAGCCTTGGTCTGCAGGGATGGGAAAACAAGCACTCTATGCAGCGCATATTTGTTTATGATGGGTCTGGTGTTGTTATCGTATTGCTGAATTGGCATTTGCTTGAAAGAGCTTGATTTACATTTCACGAACTGTGCTATTTACTTCCTTTTGCTTGTAACAACAGAAATAACTTGATCATCTTAATTTTTATTTGCTTAATTGAATTTGTTTCAGGTTTTAATGCATTAGTGTGTTGCTGCAAAGTGTGTATATAGTAAGCATGCATTAAACATTTTAGTTGGAATCATAAAAACCTAATATAAAATCCATTGGTCGTGGATTTTGCAGTTCATAAAATGTGCAGTTTGCCTTGAGTATCTCTTTTGGCCTCAGAAGAAGTTTTAAAAAAGATCTTCATAAAATTGTGTTCTGAGTGAGATTAACCCTACTGCTTAAAAGAGGTTATGTTAAAGTCCTGAGCAGCAATTTCAGAAGGCACACAGACATGATTTTGAAAGGATGCTTTTTCTTTCAGATCTCAATGAGACTGAAATTAGGAATGAGTGAGGTGAAGGACACCACCTGAAATAACCATGGTGATGTGTTGATAAC
This sequence comes from Lanius collurio, assembly GCA_020086605.1. NCBI lineage: Eukaryota > Metazoa > Chordata > Aves > Passeriformes > Laniidae > Lanius > Lanius collurio. The sequence goes on along the minus strand of JACBWW010000064.1, from coordinate 2,656,761 downwards.
TTGGAACCTAGCACAAAGAACTGAAATGGACAGCTAAAAAAAAAATCACAAATTATTAAAAAAATAGATTATTATCAAGAAAATATATTATATCCAGATTCTTGACCATAAGGTAGTCCAGAGCCAGGTTTTGGGTGTTCACAAAGCAAAACAACACTGATAAACATGGTGGGTTTATGTCCTTTTGCGATTTAAATCCTTTGTAACACCCTTTTGTGATACACTGCTTATTGATTGGATATTTCTGGGATGCAAGGAGTGCTTCCATGGAACACCAGTCCACTGCATTTTGTGGTTATACTTCATGCAATGATAGGCACCCTAAGGAAGGCAGCTGTGCTTTGTCTGTTCACTCTGTAGTTGCCAACTTCAACTTGTCTGGAAAAAACAATGGGATCTTTCCGTTCATGGCACCCTCGGAGATGTATGAAAAGCAGTAACAGCAGTTCCTAGGGGTAATTGCAACACTGCCTGTCTCCTGCTGCTTTAGCAACCGTGTTTGCTCCCCAGATTGTGGTGATTACTGAAGGAGTTTGCATGTGAGAGGGAAAAACGAGCTGTTACAAGCAGGGACAACTGAGCCTCAAATGCTCTCTTAGAAGAGAATGAGATAAACACAGCTTGGAACCAGAGTGCAATTTGACAGGAGGCTTTCTGGGATTAGAGTGCGTTTGAGAAAGACAATAGGCATTGATTTCATAGGCCGCTGCTGTCTCTTCTCAAATTGACCTGGGGGTTTTAAGATGATAGAGATGTGTGTCTTTATACATTACCATTTTCATTTTTTAAAAGAGGTGGAAAAGAATTGTGGTTAGAATGACAGAGATTGACAACTTGCTTTTAAAATCTGAGGGAATGGAAGCACAGTCTTCTCAAATTGCACTTACCTGTTAGCAGCAACTTAAGAATCCATTCTCAGCGTGAGTGTTAGATGTATAACCATCAGACTTAGTGGCTAGACTGCAAATTAGGTCTCCTGGCTATGCTGTAAATCTTCCAGATTAGGGGACAGTGTGGCTTCTCTGGATATGTAAACATGGTTTCATCCTTTAGTGCAGACATGAAGAAATAAGTCTGTGTAGCCTTGAACCTTTGCAGGGCTGTAGCGTGATATGTGAACAAATTTTCACTTTTAAAGCATTTAAAGAGAACTTCAAGTCAAGGCCCTACCTTTCTTACAAGCCCTGGAGAAAATATGAATATGAGGGAGATCTGAGTTGGATTTCCCATAAGTGATGAGGAGTAAGCATTGTACTCCAGCTGGAATCATGTTGCTCTGACTTCTGTGAAAACTTTTTTTTTAGACCTGTTGTTGGTCAGTGTCATGTAGATCTGGATATAGAGCATCCAGGAAAAGCTGCTACACACTACCTTATCTTGGCAGCAGGATAATTCAGCCTTGCTAGCAACAAATTCTTTCTGAGGCTGCAGGTGTATAATGCTGGAAGTCTTTGTTTTCCAGGTTTTTTGTTGAGAACTGAATCAGTCCCTTTCAATCATTCCTGCTCAGCCAGATATGATTATCTGCTGAAAAACAGGAAGAGAATAATGTCCATAACACTTTCAGGACTGAGGCTAGTGGATCAGAGACAAGAAATTCACAAGGGAAGTACCCACAGGCTTTAGCAAACTAGGCAAGATGAGATAGGAAATACACATTATCTTTTGCTTATATTTCTTCTTCTTTTTCTTCAGAGCAAAGAAACGTTCAGAAGAACATGAATTTCAATCTGTATTTGGGCAGTAGAAGTTGAGTAGACATTTCTCATCCCTGGCCTGAGGCTGCGGCGTTCAGTGTAAGCCCAGAGACAGCAGCACAGGGCTAGCTGTGTACCACACCTCTGTCAGATGGGAAAAGATCCCAGTCTGAGACAGACTAATCTCTCCTGCCTTTCTGAGCTGTTCCCAGACACTGCCAACCAGTTCTCCAGTTCCTGTTTGCTGCAGCAGAATAATCTGTGCCCTAGGCTGCAGCAGCACAGCTCTAAGTGTGTGGCTCATAGAGTTGCCATCTTGCTTTGTCAGTGCTCCCTGCTGTGAGTCTCCCCCAGAGGCACTTGCATCTTGAGGCTTGTGGTTTAGAAGGGAGAAGGAGTGAGAGTATTGACTTTCCTCAACAACACCATCAGGGAGCAAAGGCATTTGGTAGCTGCTCCATACACACTGTTCACCATCACTGTTCAGAAAGAAGAAAGAAGAATTGTGACTGTCTGGTGAAAAACAAACAGCATCAGCCTTCTGCTGCTTCTTGTATGGATCCTGTGAACCAACCCTTTACTGGTCAATGCACGTTTATCATCTCATGCTGCAGATTCCCCTCTTAGGCATGAATTAGTGGTGGGTCCTTCTTTAAGGAGCTCAAATGAAAGTGTGAAAACTTGTGACAGTTCAGCCCTGACCCTGGGGAATCTTGATCCATCTAATTTGGAGTCTTTTCAGTCTCTTTTGCAATCCTCACAGATTTCTGCTAGCTTTTTCTGTTCAGTCCAGAGGCTTAAGCAAGAAAGTGCATTGATGGGGATATGGGGTTCCCTCCCTCTGCAGCCCAAGTCTTCTCCAGTCATTGGCCATTCAGGCTTTGGTCCTGATGATTTAGGTCCCAGTATCCTGACCACGGGAGAACAGCTAGCTACGGTAAAAACCAGTGCTGATCAGGCAAGATTGAAATGGGGTATCCCATTTGCTAAAGTCTGGAGCCTTAGTGCACTGACAAGGGACTTCAGTCCTGCTGAGCCTCTCTCTGTCTCTCACAGATATGGATACCTTGGCTCAAACACATGTAGAACCAAAATTTCAGGTGGCATCCACCCACAAACCCTTGCTTCTGGAGTGGACTCTGGCAGGCTAGCGGATACAGAAGGAGATTCCTCCTTCAATTGTTCCCCTTTCTTCAGATGCCAGTCCCTGATAAAGCCATCTCTGGAAACTGGTAGTCTTTATGTTCACAGAAAAAGTACTTCTCCTACAAAGGTTATTAAAGGAGAAGACACGTCTAATGGGGCATCTCCATGTGTTGAGTCTTGGAAGAAAGACCTTCCAGCCAGTCTGTATGCAGAGGGTGTGCAGGTGTTACTGGAGACAGATTTGGGGGGGGCTCAGATGAATGTTGGTGTAGGCACGTGTGGGACTCCTACGGAAGTGTGTGTGAGCATCGTTTCTCCTCCTGGAGATAAAGAGTTTAGACCAGGCCAGCAGCTTAGTGTTAAAACTGTAGAAGTCAACAACTCTTGTGTTAAGTGCAGCAAAGAGTCAGAAGAGGTGTGTGACTCCAGACCACAAGCAGCCAGAAGAACGGCTGCAGTGGGCACCAGCCAGTCCAGTCCTTTGGGTATGCCGGCTGAAGAAGGTTTTAATGAACTTTCTGATGTAGATTGTATGAACATGAGCAGAGAAGGAAGGAGAAACAAATACTCCTACCAAAGCAGCTGGAAGAATTTGGAAGCTGATGGCAATCACGAGCAGTCTGAAGAATGTTCTGTAGAGAGGAAAGCCAAGGAGTCACGGTGCTGTGAAGAAGGGAGCCAGACACAGAAAACTGTGCCCAGAGAGGTGAGGGTGTGCTCACTGTGAAGCATTCCTGTTCACAGGTATTACTTGTGCTTGTTTCTGCCACTTGCTAGAGGTGCAGAGTTGAAGTACAAGTGATGGGGATGCTTGTCCTATAGTTTTATCTTGTCACTGAATGGCCAGAATCTCATCTCTTACAGTCCTGCTTCAGCCCAACCTATGCATCTTTCCACCTCACATGCTTCTTCCTAAAGATCAGCTTGTCAACTTGGTTGTTTTTGGGAACGTAAACACCTGTTTATATTCTCTAATCTGCATGCCAAGGGAAAGCATTAAACTGGTTTTTACTCTGTGCATTGTTGCAGGGCCCTGAAATTTCAGGCTTTTTGTGCTTTTTCATGTCTGAAGTATGTAAGAATATTCACAGAGCAATGGTGTGGGAGCAAGGTGTCCAAGGCATCTGCCATAATACATGGCCTTGAGGCAGCCCTGGTCTGGGTCTCCGTCCGAAATTATGTGTGCCACAAAGAAATTCTTCAATAGAGTGGAGCAGTGTGAATAATTGCGAATTTCTTCTGTCTTTTGTCTGTTTGCAGATCTCAGAGAACAGCTTCTGGTCATTGAAGGTGAATGAGCAAAGGTAAAAAGACCCTGTATTTGAGTGTGCTGGTAATTAACAGAGGAGCACTTCTGGAAAGTGGCTAAGGAGCCATGTCCCTGGCAACATTTGGTTTTAGGACTTATCCTGTATTAATCTGCCGTGGTGGGCCAAGGGGCTGCATCCACTGTTTTTCAAGGGGTTGTAATTTAAAATGGAGCATGATCTAAAAAATAATTTCTGTATCTTTTCAATTCTAAATTCAGCCTTGGTTGTTGCTAGCAAGGAAGAAGTGTTGGTACCATCAATGCTACTGTTCAGTGTAGCAAATCCCAGTGTGGTCACTGCACAGTTAGTGAAAATCAAGAGCTAGACTTACCTGTGAGGTGGAATTCAAATTAGTGGATAAGATGTGAATGAGGTTGCTACCAGTTTAGCAACAGTGATTCCTTAATCTGGTGTGCAATTACATGTTTTCCATTCTTTAGAGAGAATGATTTGAAAAAACCTCTTCACAACGTGATGGCCGAACTCTGATTGCCACCTCTTGGCTGGTGTAACTTTCCTTTCTGTTAACTGGAACTCACCTCTGCTTGGTTTTTTTTTAAGTTTCCAGCAACTGTGTGACAGACGAATCCTAACAAGGTGTTTCCAAGTCTGGAGGAGACATATCCTTTCCAAGAGGGCAGCCAGGAAACTTTACAGACACCAGCTGCTTCAGAAGGGCTTTGGTGCTCTGCAGTGGGCTATGCACCAGAGGAGGACACAATTGGAGGTCGGCCAGCAGAGACATGCTTCAACTCTGCTAGCTGCCAGCTTCCAGAGGGTGAGCACTGGCTAGGGACAGTGGTGCCATGAGCTTTCTGCTGTGTACTCAGAGAAGGCACAAATCCTGTTTGGATAGGGAGGAGGAAGAGGTACCCTCTGTGAAATTCAGTGATGTAGACCCTGGTACCAACACTCTGTCTGCAGGTTGTTTTAATCATGTGGTTTCTTCTTCAGTGGAAGGAAGCTGTGGCAAAACAGAGCAAGAAGGAAGCTCTGCAGCCTGAGCCTTACTCCTATACCCAAAATTCATCAGCGGGAATTTTTGGAGTAGGAAGATTAGCAGCTATTACAACCTCAGCTCAGCGTAAGCTTACAACAGCATACTCAAAGGAAGCAGAGCAGGCTTGTAGGTAAGCAGAGAGCGTTCTTTTTCTGTTATCTTGGACGAGGGGAGGTTTACAAACACAGGGAAATCTTTTTCTCCAATGATGGCAGACTTGTTTCCATGTCCTTGAATGTATTGCTGTGGATAAACACTGCAAAAATTAGTAGTTTAGTGTTAAAAACTAAACGACCCTATTTTAGAGCTTCAGTGCCCCAGTGTTTGCAGTCTGATTTGAGTGTCTGACAGAAGTACTCCTGTACTAATTCTTGGCTTCAGCTGTCACCTGCATATGTGATACAGGTGTAAATGAGGTTGGAATGAGGCAATACTGCAGTCTCTAGCAGTAGTTTGACAGTAGAAGTGTCAAAAGCCTTTTGTTGAGCCTTCTGATTCTGAAGGCAGAAGAACAAGTTGAGACAAAAAGAGAGAGGAAAGCCCTGGATTCTGTTTTGTGAGTGCCTCTTTGGATAGCTGGATGTTAAGGCATGCTTGTGGCTCTTTCAGGATGGAGGGAGAACTGTGGACACAGCTTCGTCATAGGCAGAGAGGAGATGAGTTCTGCTGGAAAGCTGAAGCAATCAGAGACATGAGACGGCTGGCTGGTAAGCACACATTCCATAGCCTTGGAACAGCTTAGAGATAATCACTGTTTCATCAGGTTGTTTTGTTTGTTTGTTTCTAGTTGTTGTTTTGAGCTCTTTCAGAACGTGATCCTGCAAGTAGCTGGGCCAGTGTCTGTGATGGTGAGAGGATGGCACTCACCATGTCATACACCTTTTGCCTTATTCCTTATGTGAATTAAGCTGCAGCATGTGTTGCTCCAGCAACATTGAGCTGCCTTCCTTAAGTGTACTTTTCTGGCAGCTTAGAGTTAAGCCAGGGAATGTTTGCTGTGTGACACTAAGTTGATCTGTTATTTCTCTTCCTGTCAATCTCTTCCTGCCCTACGACACAGCAGCTTTCAGACTGTGGCGCCTGCAGAAGGAGCTGCTGAGCAAAGAGGAAGCCAGGCTTTTGGAAGCCCGTGCTCTGCTGGAAAGGAAGAAGCTACAAAACATTTTCTGGTTGTGGCATTCCCAAAGCTTGGAAATGAAACAGATTCTAACACTGACAACTCAAATCCAAAGACATTTGGTCTCACGGTGAGTTGATGAGGTCTGTTTTTCATGTGAAAAATATGTTCGCTGTGAAAGTCCGAGGAATAACAGAGCCAACCCAGACAGTAATAGTTGTTCCATCTTAAAGCCATCTATCCTTTTGTTTTAAGAGTTAATAAAGATTAAAGTACAGGTAGAAACATAAAAAGGAACTTCTGTGGCCAGAGATTTTAAGACTTGCCTCCTGTGCACTGCCAAAACTTTTTTGTCCCGAGTTTTGATGTCTCGAAAGACCAAACCCAAGACCAGTCACTGTGCTGCTGTGCTCTAAGCATGACAGTAGCTTGTTACAGAAATAAACGAACAGAAGCTCAGGGGACAGCTTCTGTCTGTCTTTCCTGAACTAAACCCAGCCTCGGGAAGACACATAAGCATGTGTAAGTGTTTTTCAGCATTTTCTTTTTATATTCTCAGGTGCTTCAGTACATGGAAGGAGACCGTTGAGCAGAAGGCACTTGAGAAGTGCAACCTGGCTCATCTCAGAGCTATATCACTGAGGAAGCACTTCCAGCAGTGGGTTGAGATGCTGCAGATCAGAGGAGGTGATAAGCAGGCAGTTGCGAACCTCTTCCTCCTACAATGGAGGTGGCATTATGGTGAGCATCTTGGGGTCTGTGCAGAATCTAAGCTTTGGAAGTGCTTAGGCTCCTTCTTCCTCTTCTTGTACATTGAAAGCAGCCCGAAAACAGAGGGGCTCAGATGATACAGGATATGAACAAATTAGAGTGGGCTAGTTCTGGGCATGTCAGTGAAGCTACAGGGAGATTTGTCACTCTACTTCATAAACCAAACAGAAACTCTTAAACCTTGCTGAAAAGAAGAAGCAGTTTGAGGGTTGGGCTGGGCTGAGTTGGAATGCCTTGAGACAAACAATCTCTCTCGTTCCTTTATGTAACTGGTTAAGGAGCAGTTATAAGCTCAGTAGCTGACAAGACTGTGACAAAGAGGCATGAAGATCAGACATCATGGACTGGAGAGAGACAGTTTCTGGAGAAAACAGTCTACTCTTTTGATGACTTCTGCCAAAAACTGAAGCTGCAGAGAGTATATCTGCTGTGGAAAACAAGGCTGTGTGAGCATCACAAAACTGAGTGAGTGCAGACGAACCAGTCCCTGGAGCCCTGCCCCCATTAGTAGTGTCCACTTGACTTTCTGAACCTTTTGCAAGAACCCTTTTTACCCCATCTATTGTCCATCATGTCTGTGCTAGTCACCCCCTCTGGTGTTCTTCTGTCACTTTACTGTCTCAGTATCTTTTGTCTCAGTTCTTTCTCTCAGACTTTGGAGCAGTGTAAACTCAGAAAAACTCTGAAATTATGGCACCAGAAGTATCTTATGCTGAAGACAATTGAACAAAGTTCTGAGCAGTTGCGTAGAGCTGTCTATGAGGAACCTCTTGCCATGCTGTCTTCTGAGGACCTCTCAACATCATCTGGCTTTTACAGCAGTGCACCTGCTACTCTGACCTCTCAAAGGTCATTGGAAAAGGTGAGAAGATCTTGGTACACCCAGACTGCTCTGAGATATTAAATTGCTGGGATTTTTCAGGGGAATATTTTCTGCTTCAACATGATATTGTCATCAGCAAACTGTGCTTTAAATTTAGTGCCGAAGAGCACTGAATTTGTGGGGTCCTGAAGCTGAAATGTAATCTGAAACTGTAAAGTCAATGCTCTCTGTGCCTCTTCTGGTTCATCATTTAGAGATGTGGAAAGGTGCTGAGCTAGTGAGGATCCCTTGTACACTTGCTTCTGTTTGTGGCTGCAAAGTGGAAGGGATGAGATATAAAGAGCTTCCTCACTGAATGCATATGCCCATTTCCCCTTTTCTCAATATAGAAATACATTCAGTATGGAAATTAGTAGTATAGAAATAACTTTCCCATCACTTACATATTCGCACTCTAGAGGTGTCTTTGCTAGCCTGCAGTTCTTTTGGATGTATTCTGGATTTGCCTAAATCCTTAATGAAAAAAGGAGTAAATGGCATGGTCAGAACTGTTAGCTGAGTGCTTGCACTGTGAAGACACTCACCTCACAATGTATTTCTCCCTTCATACCTGCAGGAATGCAGTCTTAGTGACAGCAGCCAGCACAGCTTCTCCTCCCTTCTGACTGCTGAGGATGTCACGCACATGTTGTGTCACAGTTCTTTCCTGCAACCCCACCAATGCACAGAGCTGCCAGCTGAGCTGGGTGAGGAGCTGTGCTTGCAGACCTCCTTCTCTGGATCTGGGTGAGTTGGAGACTGGTTTTTGGGGATGCTGGTAGGAGTGATCTCTTGTTTGGACTGTCTGAATCCCTTGCTTCTGGATAATCCCTCATGTCATGTCACACCATCTTTCCAGGGGATTTTTATCATCTTCTTTCTTTCCCTCCTCACCTGACACTTTTGTCTTGCAGCAGAAATTGGTTTGTGGGGAATCAGTTCCAGTCTTTGGTGTTGCAGAGTCCAGATAATAATTCCCAGCCTCTCGCCAGTTACTCTGAATGGGAAGAGGTGAGGCTCGAAAGTGTTGTGTAAAATGTAAATATACAAGTATTTTCTGCATAGCCAAGTTTAGCAAAGAGCCTTTGGGTTTCCATATCAGCATATGGAAGGTCTCACCACTATTTTGTCTTTTTTGTTCTCTCTCAGACAGAAGAGTTGGGAGATGGAAGCTTTTTTCAGGGTAACTCTTCCCTACCATTTGTCATCTGAGTGGAAGTGGGTCAGGTGTCAAGGATTTAAAAGGGATGTGTTAGAGCCTCATGTCTGGGTGTTCATGTGGGGTTTGTGGGTTAGCGACAGAGCTGGGCAATCACAGAAGTCCCAGTGGCAAGGACAGGCAGCTGAACTATGTGAAGCAACTGTGATATAACAGCACTTCAAGGCCTTTTTTGGCCTTTCTGGATTACAGGGCTGCAGTTCTGACAAGGAAGTGAGGAGTTGCTGGCAGCAAGCAGAGAAACACTGCCTGCAGAGGTGCTTCATTGTCTGGTCAGCTCGAACTCGACATCTTGTAAAGGCCCAGCAGTACTGCATGCGCATTCGGCTGTCTCGGTAGGGATTGTGCTTTCCAGAAGTTTCCTAAAGCTCTCTGTTTTGAAAGCTTTACACTTGCTTTAATAAAAAAAAAAGGAAAAAGATCTTCCTCTAGCCATCTTTTTGTGTCTTCAGTGGGAGTTCTGCAGCCCATTATTTCAGGGTTTTTCCAGCTTCAAAATGACTATGTCAGAACACAATAATTTCTGGTTTGATGGGATGCCTCACAAATTAGAGCAAGCGCAGCTCTGCTGATAACAAGTCCTGGTAAATTCCTATCCACTGAACTGGCCTTGCTCTCTACTGATTCCAAAATCGAAGATCACAACAGCCTTGGCACAGCCAGAACAGAACACCTTACTCCCAACACTTTGTCCTTTCCATCATTTCTCCTGACATTTAAAGGGGAAAGGATGTTAGCAGATCAGATGTGTTTCCAAAACTCTCTCGTGTATATGTTTGTTGTTAAATTTTCTGTTACCAGGATGTGTATCTCTGTGAGTTGTTCCTACAGTCAGTGCAGCGACCTTTGTCCTTCTCAGAGCCTTTCTCAGCTGGCACCACTGGGTCATGGAAAATAAGAACCAAAAAGCAGCAGCAGCCCTAAAACATGGAGTTCATTGTTTCCAGATGGCTTTCAGCCTGTGGAAAAGGAGACTGGCCCAGAAAGTGGAAGTTGACCGGAGATTCAGGTGTCATGTTCACCAGATGACTGCTGATGCTCTGTGGCGTTGGCATTCTTGCTGGCAAAGTGAGTTACCCCATCCCACTGCATCACTTGTGTCTGTAGAAGAGGGAAGCTCTGGGAATGGTTGGGATGGAGAAAGTCACATTTTTGGCTGTGATGTGCAGTGCTCTTCTGGAAAGGCACATACTGCTCCAGGAGTACATGCATGTGTCACTGCATTCTTCTGGCTGTCAGCAGGACCCATGCCCTACTGTTTTGTAGTGCTTTATATTAGGGAAGATGCTCCTTTGGCACTTCTCTCTGCACTACCAAAAGAGTGTTCAAGCAGTGTATTTTAGCAGCTAGGGAGTTAAATGGAGTTCCATACAGCATTCCAAGTTTGAACACTTCTCAGACCAAGCAGTCAGGTTTTGCTTCAACAGGAACAGGTTGTATCTTTTGGGCTGGCTTAAACAGTCCTCATCCCTCAAGGAATTCCATATGTTCTAAGTCCTTAACGCTGTGCCGGGGAAGGAAAACTCCCAATTTTTAATGGAAAACTGCCTTCCAGATAAGAGTGGAAGGGATCTATGATCTCTTGCAGGGAAGATTCAAAAGAAGGTCTGACTGCCTTGCAGACAAAAAACTACAAGGTGAATTGAAAAGTCTCTTTAGCTGGTAAAGAGAGGACAGGGAATCTTAGCAAGTTTAGTCCCATTTGGTGTTTGCAGGAGATGTATTCTTTGCTCTTGGCTGGACTCTGCAATGGAGAAACAGTCATTGGGCTGAGCTCAGGAAAGTGTGCTCTCTCCCAGGGAAGCGTGTTCTGAGAGAACTGCAGCAACGATGGGCTTGGCACAGCTGCCAGGAGAAGAAGAGGCTAGTCCTGCACACATGGTATTACCAAACAAGGAAGCAGAAATATGCTGTTTTATTCTGGGAACATTTTCTCCTGCACAGGTTTGTTTCTTGCTCTCAAAGCATTGCCAAGGGAAGCTGTGCGTGAAAAGCAATTTATGTAGTAGTATCTACTGTATTCAAAGCAGAGCTTGGGTTTGAAAGTGTGCATAGCTGATGTGTAAATGGAGCTTCTGTAGGAGCACTTCTCTGAGGATGTGTCTATTTTAAGGGATCTCTTACCTATAGCCTCACACCCCACCTCATTTTTCTCTTTCAAAAATTCTTTTTTTTTCCAGAACTTGTGTTCAGTCTTAGTTGTGCAGGGTGGTATGTGTACACTAAGTGAGGGAGAGATGCAAACAAATTAATGTAGTTTAAAAATTGAAAGCCTCATTTTCACTTCTATATTTGCTGAAAGGAATAGAGGGCAGAGGTCTTACAGAGATCTGATGTTTACGAATCAGAGTCTTTTAGGATTCTGGACATAGTGTGGTGATTTTATTTTAATGTGAATAATTGAGTTCAGTTCCTGCAGCAAAGTAGTATAAAGCTTATGGAAGGAGAACCATGATATTCAACTCATCTTGGTGTTATTACAATATAGGTGAAGCTGTAGTCTCTTTTTGAGTCTTATGGTATGTTGCAGATCCCAAAAACACAAGAATCTAATTTCTTTTCTCTCTTGTGTTCAGTGGCTTTCTCATTGAAAACAGTTTTGTTTGTGGTTTATGTTGTATGGGGACAGTGCCTGCCTGAAGTGCAGAGAAGTGTCCAGCTGTAATGAACCAAGATTGTTGAGGTGTTTCTCTGAAATAATTCAGGAGGATAAAAATGAATAAAATTATTTATGACAAGGGTTCATTTGAGGCATGAGAAGTGCAAGTTTGGCCCTAGCAGGTTTTCTTTCGAATTGCAGGTTCAGACTGAGAGGTCACAAAGATCTGCAGAGGAAAGAACAACTAAAAACCCATTAAAACTTTGGTGGATGTGATTTAGACTCTGCATTTACCCCACCCAATTGCATTTTCCTCTGCAAATCCATCTGTGTGACTCCCTTGTGGGAACTGTATTTGGGAGAAGCCCTTAATGTCGCTCCTTCCTGTTGAGTCTGTCTCCCCCATTAATCTTCCTTCTGAGTCTCCTTTGATGAGAGAGTGCTTCTAATTTTTCACCTGGATATGGTACAGGCTGAGCCCTGTCTCTTCTGAGGGGGGCATTTTTCATGCTAGGATAACCTGCAATAGCTTCTCTTGATCTTCCAAAAAGCCTCCCAGGCATAGGATATTTACATCTCTGCCCTATGGTGCAGTGGGGTGATTTGCATAATGAAGATCCTAATGGAACGAGGAAGCAAAAGGAGAAGCCAGGAGTTAAAAGCAGATTGGACTCTCTGGCTGCAGAGGAAGACTGGCCTCCTGTGCATCAGCCTGCAAGATACAGAGATTAGTGTGGATGCAGATTTACAGTACTGGTAATAGTAACTCCTGAAGTTGTTGATTTTTTTGGAATAAAATTGCCTCCATAAAGATTCTAGTTGTACATCCCACATACACAGGCCCTTAGTTTGTGACAGCCAAGAAACAAAATCTGAATCTTGACAACAAGCTGCTGTCATAAATGCTGAGAGCAGACTTAAGGAATCTGCTGGGTTCCATGCTGAAGAAGATTTTAGCAGTTTTATTCTCAACCCGTAAGGAAAAAGCCTTAATCAAACACCATCTTTCAGGTCAGCTGCTAACACAGAAATAGATTGAAGACTGAGTAATTAATTTTTTTTTTTTTTTTTTTGAGAGAGAGATCCAGTATGTGTAGTGGCAAGGCAGGCTAGGAAAAGCATTTGTTTTGTCGGCAAAGTAAAAGCATAATATAAGAGTGGATTCAGTTTGCAGAGGCCTTTGAAGAGGAGGAAGTGCTAAAATGGCCTGAGGGAAGCAGACATTCTCTTGGTGTTGGAGTAGGTGAGAAGTAACAGTGCTGGGAACCTGAAGTAAAATGAGGGCAGGTTTTCAGCAAAGAGTTTGAACTTGCACCTCCCAAAGATGAGGCACTGGAAAAACAAGTGGCATGGGGAATAATGCATAAATCTTGATTGCAGAAGGAATAATAGGAACAGGCTTTTTTCTTGTTGAATGCTCTTTGGTTTGCTTTGACCATTTATGTGGGACACTGTGGGGCAGGGGAGAAGGTGGAATTTGGTCTGACATGGAATTGTGACTTTAGGCATCTGTGTCTTTTCTGCGCTTTTAACTGTTTTTCAGATGCCTCATCACTTGGGCCCGGGTCACTGCGTGTAGACTGAGGCAGCACAAAGCCCTCTCTTATTTTAAAAGAGTCAGAGAGCACTGTCTCCTTGTTGTGAGCTTTACTAAATGGAGGGACAAACTCTTGAGAGCTGAACGAGTGCCAGGAGGGAGAAACCACAAGTGGCAGGAGCCCTCTCCAGGTAAAGCCTGCCACCGCTGGCGAGTGGCTGCAAGAGGACAGCAAGCCCTGCGCCTGGGATCTGTGACTACTGTCAAACAAGTAAGAGAAGATAAAGGTCCCTATGAGACAGTTATTATTAACTGTCCCCTCATGAAGACTCAGTGAGTCATGAGACACTGAGATAGTGTGACAAGGCTTGTATAAAAACCTGTTTTGATTTGTGGTGACTGCTTAGTCCCTGCTGTGAAATTCTTCAGACTGTGCACACAACTTCATCACCATAATCTGGCACTGATTGCAACAACCATATGGAGTACAGCAGTAAGGAAGGGAGACATTTTGACCAGAGAGATGAGAGCACTCCTTCCTCTGCCCAAAGATGAGATGGGATAATCACTGTCCCTGCAGAGCAGAGTGAGCTGTCAGAGTTGCAGCTTTTTTCAAAAGACTCACAGCTAGCAAACTACAAAGAGGTCGATTGATTTGGAAGGGCTGCATCAGTCCTGCTGGGATCTCATCTGTGCAGTTTCCAGCCTGGGGTCTAGCACATTAAGCTACCTGCAGAGCTGTGAGCCTGTCTCTCTAAGACTGGTTTGTGTGAGTGCTGTGTGCATTTTGTTTACTCTTTGCTGCAGCTGTTATTTCTGTTTGCAGGCGTGCAACTACTGGACCAGAGCAGCTGCCTTTTCCCAATGCTTACGGCAGCGCAGTACCCTCATAGGTGTTAGGAAAAGCAGGAAGATGTCTCTCTCTTGGTCCATGAGTAAGAAGATTTTCCCTCCTCTCTTCTTTCACAGGGCTGTGTGGGGAGTGTGAGTGAGGAGGGAAGGGGATTAGTGTTTACCAGCTAAATGACTGAGATTCCTCTGTGAAGTAGGATCCTGCTCATGGCAATCAAACTCAGTGGGTTTCTTCTGTGTTCAGGAGTCAAAGAACTAAGAGCTCATGGCAGCTTTGATCTCTTCAACTCTAGCTCCAAGGTTAGCTCCTGTGTGATTCCTCTTTTGTTTCTTAGAAAGCAGAAGAGGCAGAGAAGAAGATTCAGCACCAACTGGACTTTTTCCCAGTGCCATTCAGCGTTGGCTGGTGATCTACAGGAACCAAAACAGGGCTGAAAGGCTGCTGGAGAGACCTGATGTGTTAGGACCCTCTTGTGCACCTGCAAGGATCCAGGAGAACACAGCAGAGGTGGACTTGGAGGAGTGGGATAAGAAATGGCTTGGGTAAGTGGAGTGAAGGGCTCTGGGCTTCCTCTTGCTCCTATCATCAGGGAAGGGCTCCCTTGTATGACTGGTAAAGCTTATTTGCCTCCTTTGCCTGCAGGCGGAAATATCTGAGGTGGTGGCATCACACAGTGGTACTGCACCGGTGCCAGCATGACAGGAGACTGCTCTGTCTGGCGAGGAGATGGCATCAGTGGAAGGAGGCCAGCAGGGTGGTGATACTGGCTCAGGTGTTGGTGAGTGTCCAGTGCCACTGGGATGGCAGTGATGGGTGTTACTGGGCAAGCCTGCTCCGCTTGTAGCCTCACATACATGCTGGGAGATGAGACCAGGGGGTTTAACAAGTACCAGTATGCACCAGAAATCCTGGTTTGCTGCTGTGGCTAGTTTTTCCATTGTTCTTTCTGAAATGCCATCTTGACAGACTGGCATATCCGCAGATATATTGTGCTTTGCCCTTACAGATGGGAAGCTGAAACAGGATTTGTCTAGATTGTCTGTAGACTGTGCAGAAAGTTCACAGGAATCTTTGTTCTCATCTGTGTTCCTGGTACACTGGTGTCCACAGCTTACCAAGAGCTGTCATTTGGCTTCCCCTTCTGCTTACACCCATATTGTGCCTGGTTCCTGGGCATTAGCTGTATGAGATGTGCTCTAGCCTGCCCAGGTAACAAGATGATGCCTGTATAATTTGGGCATCTCCATAATCACTGAAGAGCTGTGCTGGAACACAATGGGACATTGTCCTCTCCCCAGGGTACTAGGACTAAATTTGCTCCTCTATCTGCAAGAGACAGTAGTTCAGCAAGAGCTCTGTTATTAGTCAGCTCTGTTTGTTACCAATGCAAAGTCATTTAAGAGGGACCCGGGAAAGCACCTGGACCAAGGTAGGAGTGGAGGGAAGTGAGGTAATTTGCCTGCCAGAGCCCAATTAATCTGTGCACTGCCTCTTTTCCTGGCAGGATCAGGAGCAGCTGATAGAAAAGGCCTGGAGGGTGTGGAGACGGAGCTATTTGCAAAGCTGTGTGGTGCGGAAACTTCTGGAGGAGGAAGCCAGGAGCCTCCTGTCTCAGGTAAGCATTTATGACTGCTTCAATTCAGTGGACCTCAGTGGTACAAAAGGACCCCAGATGGACAACTGGTGTTCCCTATATCTGTCTCCCCGCACAATGCACTTGCTTAGGGAGAATGAGGGAGAAGTTGAATACATCAAAGAATGAGACTTGCCAATAAAAAAGGAAAAAAGCTTTCAGCTTTACATAGGTTCATCTATGGGTGTTTTTCAAAGCTTTGTGTCAGGAGTCAATTTCCCTGACACGTGCCCCCTTCCCTGCTGTTATTAGTGATGTTAATCCCCTAATCCCCTGCCTCTTGAGACCCCACTTGGGGAAGAAACAGGCTCCACACCACACTGGTGCAGGAGGATTGTGCTGCTTTGCACTCGGGCAAGCAAATCACTATGAATTTGAGCAAACAGGCAAAGCCTTAGAACTCATATCCAGTTTGCTCCTCTGCCTGCCTCTGGAATTCATACAGGATTAGGTCCTCCTTTAAGGAGACAGGAGCAGGTACTGAAATTAGAGGGCAGAGGGAACATTGGTCTTTCTTTCTCACATTGATTTGTACGCTGCATGCCCCGTATTGGCTGTAGGAGAGACAGGGAAGGGTTTTGAGTGAAGAATGAGGCAGCTGGCAGAGCCATTGCTGGAAAGCTATGTTTATGGGTTCTGTGAGAATGGCTGCAACCCCTCAAAGGCAACTCAAGTGTTTGATTTGTCCACTTTCTTCTTTCAGGCCTTTGGAAGGTGGTGGCAGCTCACAACATTCCAGCACAAGGACAAAGGATCCTGCTGAATGGAGCAGGCCTGCCTGGAGCTGCTGCTCATTTCAGGACACATGGAGGATACAGCTCCTGTCACAACAAAGAGCTGGTCCTGTGTCATCAAGAAAGAGAACACTGCTCTTATGATAAAAGCAGTGCTGCAGGCTAGGAGGATGACAGCCAAAGAACAGCCAGGAACAGATGGTACCTAGTGAAAGGTCCTCTTTAAAGGAGTTGTATCCTACCTCCTTAGCAGCACAAATGGAGAAGTTAGTCCCAGTTGTTGTGAGGTTGCATTCTCTTCTCCTCTGGACCCTGCTTTTGCTGGAGTTTTGATTAAAGGTCAAAAAAACACCTTATAGGCTTTCCTTCTACTCAGTGTTTTTTCCCTGGACAGGAGCTTGGTGTCAAGGGGGGAGTATGCAAATACAGTCTTAGAGATGAGAGGTGTTTTTGGGTGCTAGGTCCTGTTGATTCCAAAGTCTGAAGTGGGTAGGTGCACACACAGGTCTTTATTTTTAGATTTGGCTTTTACCCTGGGGGAGCAGATTTCCACATGGCTCCCACCTCCTCCCCCTGTCTAGGTCCATCAGCTCTTCATTAAGCCTTTCAGTGGGTGGCCAACCTCCTGGCTGCTTCCTGCTGGTTCATTTCTGTGCTGAATGGGCAAGCAATGAAGAAACCTGCTGGGAACAGCTGAGCACCAAAAGCTTTGCTGAGGCAAATCCCCAGCCTTCCCATTACTTGCCTCTGTGATTGATGCCCTGTAATTACCCTGGATAGATGAGGCCGGGTCTCAGACAGCTGTAACAAGAGAGTCTGAAGAATCTGGAAAAGGCTTTTCTTCCTTGCTTGTTTGAAAGAGATGCTCACAGCATGGTGGGGATCTTGAAATCCCACTGGGAATTGCCCCGAGGTCGTTTTCCTAGGCTGGGGCAGCTTTGCAAGATTGTTAAGTACACAAAGCAGCCTCAGTAGATTCCCCAACCCCTTACTCCAATGCCGTGAGGCCTAAGGCTGTTAAGAGTCATTAGGTCAGGAAAGGTAGGTCATCTTTCCTAATCTAAGCTTATCTTTCCCTACAGGCACTGGAAAAGGATACCACAACTCCTGTGACCTTGCAGAACTGCAAACAGTGTAGCTGGTTACATTTGGTAAATTCTAGAAATTAAGCTTTCTCTGCTCTGCCAAGGAGCTTTGGCCATACTCTGGGGCATACATTGAAAGTGAAGGCAAACCTGCCCCAGAAACAATCGATTTTCTTTAAAGTTTTCTCTTGTGCCAGCTGATTAATTAGCAAAGAACATGAGTCTCTGCTAGAGCATGGCCTAGTACAAGAGACATTTGTATGCATGTATTTTATTGTACGTAATCTAGGAAGTAGTGTGATTCCTACTTAGTCTTATCCAGAATGGAAATTCACATTAGTCCCATTAAAAAGAAAACAGAAAATACAATACAAGGAGAAAAGTTAGGAATAAAATTTGAACCTTCTTCTGGAGTGAGTACAAAAGAGCCTGATGATCAACTATGAAGAAATACATTTTAGGAGTGCAATATAAAAGCAATTTGACCTTCTTTTTCAGGTTGGTAACTGCTGAAATAATCCCCTTGCATAGGTACAACTGACAGGAGTGTTTCTGTCCCCGTGCCATGCATTTCTGAGGTGGGAAAGTTACCACTCTTGTGTTCTCCTGTTACTGTAATTAGCATCACCATGATTAGCAGCTCTTCATCCTGCAGCCCTGGCCTTTGGGCTTAGTCTGGAGCCTCAGCTCAAAGGTTCCGTAGTTCTGGCTACTGTAAAGTGAGAGCAGTCAGGGAGCCTTTGTGTTGGCAATAGAAGAGCACCATCGTGGGTTTAGGAGTGTGATCAGCACAGGAGCTGCGGCTTTCCCCGAAGTCAGTGGATGGGAAGAGGAAGTAAGAGGTTAGAAGAATAATTTTCACTGCTGAGTTGGAGAGTTCAGTAGCTCAAAAGTGTCCTCCACAACCTGCCAGAGGCAGTTTTCTAGTGGGAAGTCATTGTCCACCAGGTTGACCAAGTAATAGTTGTCATGGATATACTGGATGATCATACGAGAGGGTGACTCCTCTTCATACAGCTTGGCCCATTGCTCAATCCACAGTGCAAAGGCCTCATCCTGCCACGGGAACAAAATAAAGTTGGCACTTGTGTAACATCTTCATGTTACTTAATTTAGGATACCCATTGTTACATATGACTGGCCCTAATATTGCTTGTTTCTTCTCAGTAAAAGTGGCAAGAATTGAGCAAGGACCCTTGTGCTTTCCAGTCAGTGGGATGTGCCTAGAGCTGAAAGGAGACACATTTGCAGTACAATGGATGGCTCAATGCTGCCCCTGTGTGCATAAGAGGGGAGGAAGAGCCACTGTCCATCACTCTTAAGGCCTGTACAGCGACAGTAGTGGCTCTCAATCCCTGTTACTGGGTGCTTTGTGCCTGGGAACAGCTCTTGCTGGAGCTGAGGGAGCAGGAGGAGCAAGACCTGTAACTCTGCAAGGCAATATAGCAACAGCCCTCAACTGTGAGGAGGGTCAGAGACTAAAATCAAACCAGACACTCTGAGCTTCCAGGGCATCACAGCAATGTATCCAGCTGAAGGGAGGACTCACCTTCCAAGAGAGGAAGCTTACAGGATCCACCACAGTGGGCTGGATGATCTCTCTTCCTGGGAAGATGCCCCAGGTGACAGCATTAGGTTGCAGATCTGGAGCATTGGTGATATTCTGACCCTGCCAAAGGAAGGAAAACCTTTCTGAAGAAACTGCTGGAGGAAGGACTGAGTGAGTTGGAAAAAGTGTTCTTAACCTCTCCTTGTTAAGGGACCAGACAGCTGCTGCACCCCATAGCTGACTTGCTTTACTCTCCCTTCATCAGTCCTCATGTCTGAATACTTGGTATTTGTCTCTCTCCCAAGGTGGTGAAAGCAAAGTGTCCTGCGAGTAACAGCCTACCTTGACATTGACAATGTGGTAGTTCACTCGCAACTCGTACTTCTTCAGCACTTTGAGCAGTGCTGTGACAATTTCACTGGAAGTGAAGAACTCTAGGTATGCCTGCAGGGAGGGATGGAGAAGCAAAAAGAGAATCAGAGCCTTAAACCACACAAGAACTGAGACAAATACAGGTAAACAGACAGTTGTTAAGTCTGGGCTGCCTTGTATGTTCATCCCCAGAAACACATACTACAGGAGGCAGAGCAAATTAGTAAGTGAGCTAGGGAAAAAATAATTGGGGAGAACAGAGGCAACGGCCCAGGAACAGTGCACTCAAGAAAGCCACATGCTTCCTGTTTTGCATCCACACAAGCAGACAAGCTGGAATGAACTCCAGTGTAACCACAACTGCTGCAAAAGGAAGCATTCTGTGCCAGAATGCTTGGAAGAAGCCTGAGTTTAACCTTTATTTTACAACAGTGTCTTGCCAAGGCAGCCCAACCTGGTGAATGCAGAACTCAGAGGTGTCAGCTGGGCTGTCCCAAGCAACCACTCCCTGTCCTCATCTTTTGTTCACGATTCTCCCCCTGTACTTGCTCCGTGCTTGGCTGCTCCCAACTGCTCCCCCTCCCCCCCCATTTCCTGGCTATTGTGTGAGATGATGGATTTCCCTCACCTCAGGGGAATTTTTTCCTTTGAAAACATAACTGCATTTGCCATCTGCTGGTCTCTGGCTTTGCTGGTTTGCATCCCTTTTGAACAAGGATGCTTTGTTTTTCAGTATGAGCTACTTCCCTGGCATTTACCTTGATGATTCCTATCACAGGCATTAGTGGCAAGGCTCTAGGGCCTAAAATGCCTGACAGTGGGAAACAGGCATGGCAGACACAACTGCTTGCAGGCCAGGGAAGGAATGTGACAGTTGTCTGAACAGCATAGCATAGTGCATGGGCTGGGGGCAACTCTTGAGAACTCTGCCTTACAGAAGGCCAGAGTAAATTTTTAAATACCCCTTTATCACCATGAGATGCTGGGTAGTAGAGATACTACCTCACTGATTCCCATTTTGTGAAAAATCTAGGTGCTTTGTGCATCACTGAATCAGATACAGGGGGCAGGCACATGTGTATATATAAAATGTCACAGCTCTGCTCTAGAAATAAGTTACCAATAATTACTTGCTGAGAGTAAAACCATGAAACTCTACAGATGTTTAATAGATGTTTTGAGGGGGGGAAACAGCTGTGAAGTCAGCCATAGAGATGGCATTGTGGCTCTTAAGACACCAGAGAAGCTTTGCCTCATCTCACCAAGAATGGATTAAGATAAGGAGCAGAACAATTATGTGGTTGTAAGCCTCCCAACCTAACAAAGACCAAACTGGGTCATAACTCTTTACTGCCTAGCCCAGAGTAATACAGTACCTTTTGGAAAACATAACCTCCACTGGGCCCCCAGCCTACGATGGGGTCTGTGGATGGTTTGCCATTGATGTTTGGCTGGGAGTTAATGGTCAGGATTCCTCGTCTGTTGACCTTCTCCAGCTGGTCCTTCAGAAGGTTGGTTTCAGTAGCAAGAGGGTCATCATTCCAAGGCATACACGTCACCTACCATGAGGAGAAAGGATGGCTTACAATGGATCTAACAACCCTTTCATTACCATCTGGATGTTGAAGGAACTCAGGAATGCCTTAATGGTCACAAACACACCTGCTTTTCAGGAAAGAATTCCTGTGTTTGGTTCAAGGGTTAGGATATGCTCAACTGCAAAAATGACTGCTGAAGTCATGGTCCTGTCATACTGTAGCACCTTTCATTTTATGCTGAGCCTTAGCTCTGGCTGCTGGACCCCCATCAACCAGTGTGCCAGGAAATCCTTTTGGATAGAGAAGTGCCAATTCTTCTTTAGAAGAACAGTGTGGTACCAGCAGCAAGAGGAAATGTGCACTACTGTTTGTGCCACACTGACCATCCCTTCCTGGGCTCTCACTCACCTTGTACCCGTTCCTGTTGGGTTCTCCAGTGATGTAACATGTGAACACCTCAAAGACACTTTCTTCACAAGTAAGTTCTTCTCCCCACATCTTCAGAAGCTCCTCCCGGGGTGACTTGCTCTTCAGGTAGAAGAGGTAATAGTCCTTCAGTTCCCCAAAAGCTGGAGAGGAGGAGTTACCCCTGTAAGGTGAGAAGAACTGAAGTCAGAAGTGAAGTCACTGAGGAAGTGATCTGATTTGGTGATACAGGAAGACAGCCAACCACCAAGAGAAGTACACAATAAAACCCACCTAGACACTGAAAGTCTCAACATCTTGGTGCCATTCGCCTCACCTCACTCAAATCCAAGCAACGGGAAACCACCTTGTTACGAAGCCACCTGAACTGTGCCCAGGACACCAGACTTTCCTGCTGCAGCTCTGCCTTACTGCAGGTGACAGCTTACCATCGGCCATTGGGAAAGTCATCCCACTCTTGAGTTCGATAGATGTAACTCTTTGGCCTGGAGGCCCAGAAGATTGGCCGGACATCTTCCACTCTTCTCTTGGGGTGAGCGCTGACTGCCCAGGGCAGAGGCCGCCTGCATGGGACGAGCAGATGTTAACACAGTTCCTCTGCTGACTTTCCACTAAAGGCTGGAAACCTTTCCCATGGTGCAATTTGCCCCTGGGGAGAAATAACAGGGGGTGAGAAGAGTTCTGTTTGTCAAGAAGTAGGACAGGAAACTCTTCTTCCTTTATGGAAAATATTTCCTACTCAGTTCCCTCACAGGATGCTCAGTAGGGGTCTGTTTAATGTTAAGGTAAAGGACTGACACCTGAAATTGGAAAAGGTAAGGGCAAAGCACTATGGGAAGCTACTTCAAGTAAAAATAAAAAACAGCTGTCAATTTTCCTTTGCTTCCTCTTGTCTGTGCTGAAGCCTGTGGCCTCAGAGAGGAGTCCACATTCCCCTTCTCAGCTGCAGAGAACCCCAGAAATCCGCATTTGGGAGCATACTCCTAGCCTGTAAGGATCAAAAACATGCTTCTTCCAAGTGGCAGCTCTAAGCTCTGGGTTTTTAAAAGTCCCAGAATGGCTACTTTAAAGCTACTTGACTAAAACAAACTCCTTCTTTGGCTGTCCCCTCTATTCCTCCTAGCTTTTGTAGGAGATATGTGGGAAGGGTGAACTACTAAATGCAAAAAAGGTGATAAAAGAAAAAAGGAAAAAAGGAGAGTAGATGTATTAACACATCCACTGTTTGTGCCTTCAGTGGATGGATGGAAAAGTGGACCTAACAGAAGCCAACACATTCTGCTCACCTGGGGTCCTCTTTCCATATGCCCAGGCGCTTCAGGACTTCAGTTGTAGCCACCTCCCGATTGAGGGTGTAGAAGTGGAGCCCATGCACCATTCCACTGTCCAGCAGCTCCCGGCACATGGACACTGCCAGCTCCACCCCATAGTTCCGGATAGCTGCATCGTTATCCTTGATGGGTTCAATCACATCTTTGATTTCCTGAGGCACTTCCAGCTTAGAGAGCTTCACCAGCTGGCGCAGAGAGTGGTAACCCTGGATGAAGATGCAGACTGTCATTTTTCCAAGACCCAGTTTTGCCATCCTGGTAACACAGGTACTTTATCTCAATTTTGTGGCAGGAGATTTAGAACTGAGGCTCCTGGAGTCTAATCCCAGGCCCCATCTCTAGGATGGTAACACTGTCCAGGTCATGTCACTTTAGGTGATTTCTCACCTGAGCCCAGCATGTTGACAGTGACCTCAGGGACTGGCAGGCCATTGTGTATTATATCCCTTTTTGCCATATGGGCACAAGAAACTTTCATCTTATCAGCTGCCTAAGAGTTTAATTTGGCGAACCACCTAGAGATTTATCACATTTGATGCCTTGTGGGACTACCTAATAACAGAGGCTAGACAAAATTAAGAGAATAAGAAGCAGTTGTATTTATTGAAGGGCCTTCAGGTACATTAGGACAGATGAAGCCCACCCAGGAGCTACACACAAAATGGACAATGGGTCACGGAGTTTTCATCCTTTTATAAGTTTGGTCCATTTGCATATCGGGTTAATCCTCCAATTACAGCTTCAGGTAATGAAGTCATTTATCCCAACTCACTTCTGTTTACATTTCTCAGGGCCTGAGACAGTAAGGTGTACTTGAGTTTCAGGCCCAGAGAGGAATTGTTTTGTCTGATCAAAATGGGAGAACAGTAGCTAACAGTCTATATGGAGTTTAGAGTTACACACCAAAGAATTGCAGAACTACAAATATATGAAACATATAAAAGCTAAAATCCTAAGGCATCACATTCAGCACTCTCTCTTCCCTGAAATTTTGTGGAGGATATTTACAGACCTCTCTGAGGCCCTGACCCAAAAACACCTAACACCCTAGATTCTCATTACCTCCCCAAGTCCAAATTACTGGATTTCACCTGTATAGGGAAGATGCCAGGAATAATGGGGCAGGTGATGCCAATGGCTTGACAATCCTTCATGAACTTGAGAAAGGTTTCTGGTCGGAAGAAAAGCTGTGTAATGATGAAGTCTGCTCCAGCAAAGACTTTCTCCTTCAGGTGCCTCAGGTCTGCCTCATAGCTCTCTGCTTCAGGATGACCCTTGGGGTAGCCTTTGGGGAGGAGAGAGAAAATGAAAAATGTGGTCAGGACAGCATGCAAAAATTAGGAAGTATCCAGTCTGATTGTACTGTCACAGCCGAGGCCCAGGGAGGGACTGCTGAGCTGATTTCCCTGTCTCAGACTCTACTGCACACTCTGCAATAGAAGCCATTTACCTGCCACACAGATGTCGAAGTAATCATCAAATTCATTGCGAATATGCTTAACCAGGTCAACAGCATAGTTGAAGCCATCTACTTCTTCCTCCCATTCCTCACCAGCAGGATCTGAAAAAAGAACAAATCCATAGCTCTCTCCAACTGTTTGCTGAACTATGATCTGCTAGTTTTGTAAAAACCTCCTGCTATCAAAAGGAAGACAGAGATGAACTCCCAAATCTGCAGTTTTACCTATGAACTGGTTTGGTCTGCCCTTGAGCTGGAGGGACTGCTAAGAAACACAGTGTCAGCATTTAATTCCTGCAGAAGGAGCCCCTAAATCTTCTCCATTTTTACCCTGGAACTGAACACCACGGCAGCACAGGTTGCACACTACACATCACAGGACAGAAGGATTCACCTCCACGGAGTGCCATGATGTTCTTCAACCCAAGCCGCTTGGCCTTCTGCAGATGGCCTGTGATGTCATCCTTGGTCTGGTTGCAGCATGTCATGTGCAGGATCGTCTCCAGACCACAGTAGTTGACTGCAGTGTTGGCAATAATCATGGAAGAGGTTTCCTTGTCAGATCCTGGGTCCCCTGCAGGGTGCCACGTCACATCAATGAAAAGGGGACCACCTGCTCCCATGCGGTCAAACCTGTGGGGTTTAGAGCTGTGTTAGCCTACAGCAGGTAGCCAAATCCCCTCCCTATGACTGGAATATCTTGCTCACTGCTGGAATGCCAGCAGCAGGCAGAGAGAGCTTGGATAACAGCAACAGAATAGACCACAGAAGTCTAAGAGTTGCACTAAGAGTTTAGCAAGTGGCTGATGTAAATAAGGAAAGCCGTCCTTTAAGGCTCTATGGGGAAGTTTACAATCTCTTTGAAGAAGAGGCAACTGAGGTGTTCTCTATACAACAAACTTTCTCCCTTCAAGCTCTAATAGACTGGCACAGCTTCTGACAGACAGCAATGCAAGTCCCATTCCTTTTGAGATGACAGACTATGCTGCAACCTCTTGTTGCCAGCTTGAACTGCAGAGGCCACAAATACAAAAAGATGGACCAGAACTCTGTTGTGTTCCTAAGTGTGCCTAAAAGACGAGCCAAGGGCTTCCCTAACTTGTCTCTCTTCTCCTCCAAGGTGGAGCAGGCCCTTCTGTTTAACATATGGCATTGGCATACAGCAATTACAAAAAGAATTATGAAATATCCTCTTCTTCTCCAGGTAAGTACATGGTGGCTCCTGGGGCTCCAGAAAAACTCCTAGCTCTGCTGAGACCTATCAGCTTTCATTTAGTATGTAGACGGGGACACCTCTGTCAGAGGCTAAAACTGTAACACTGAGGCACAAACTATAGTGGCTGGATGAATATTGAAAAGAAGTGGGAATCTGTTTCAGAGATTTTGGCCCACTGTCCATCAAGGAGTATTTTCTGCCTTTACTAGGTACTTTTGTGTCCCAGCATTTTGCTTCAGACCCAGAACATGGCTTTGGGGTTACTCCATCTTCCCTGGGCATGGGAGAGGGGAGACAGCCTAGCCTCTCAGTAATCCCACTCTGACACTTAACTCTTCAGGGCCTCCAAGGAAGACAAGTTACCTGGTGTCCATTACCCTCCTCAGCAGGAAAGCACAGCCCCATTACCTGCTTCGTCACCTGGAAGGGGAGACAGAGCATGGGGCAGAGCCTGCCTCATTAGCTATTTCCCTGCCCTCCACCACAGATAATTCCCCTCTCCTACCCTGCAGCGCTCACCTGGAGATGAGATTGACAGCAGCATTGGCTGTGCGTGGAGGGAAGAACTCCAGGGAGAACCACTTGTCTCCAGCATCCTGCCGGCGGCGCATCTTGTCCCGCAGCCGCTCATGTCGGTCAGCATCGAGGACAGGGGTAGAGCAGCGTGAGTTGTCCTTGGAGCTCTCACTTCCACTGCTGCTGCCACCATCAGACCTGGAGCTGGAACTGGCACTGCAGGTATGCTGGGTCTCATTAACCATGGTGAAAGCTCTGGAGAGTGGAGCAGAAGGAGTAGGATTGGTACACGGGTCTCTGCAAGGAGTAGGTACTGGGTGGGGTGGGCAGCAGATGATAAAAGAAACCTATGCCAAGACCCAACATTCCTCACAATCAAGGAGTCCCTTTTGCCAGCTTCCACTGTAAGCTGTAGTGGGGGATCTGGCAAAAACACGATAAAAAGCACATGTTTAGATAGTGCTGAGAGAATTAACACAGCACTTGGCTTCATGCCACCGTGATGCAACTCCTCTGTGCCTGCTGAGTCAAATTTGGCTCTCAGAAGAGTCAGGTCAACATCACTTTTGCCCTGATTACAACTCAGCAAGCCAGGATGCCCATGTGAATTAGGCGATGGCCTCTGACATCTTGTGGCCTTGGGCTGGGCATGTCAGCAGAAAGCTTTTTTCATCTACTGCAGCTGCTTCTTGGACTGTATCCATCTTCAGAGTTTCCATTCTGTTTGTTCCCAAAAGGCATCACTGCTTTACAGTGTAGGTCAGCAAGTGAGTGCTAATAGGGTAGGTACTCAAGAATGCACAAACTATTGCTACCTCAGAAACAAAGTACAGAATCCCCTCTGACCAGGCCACCCCCACAAAGTGTCCTTTGTGTTCTTTGCTGGCATCACAGCTCCATTTCCAAACATTAGCCTTCTCCACAAGACACACCATCTCCACCGACAACTGTCCCCTGTGCCCGTCCTATTGCACACACTCAACTAACTCTTTACCAGATACACTGTTCCCTTTGTCACCAATTGTGGCTGCTTGGAAACAAGGCCAGAGACCATCCTCTTCTCACGGCCTTGCAACAAGATCAGCTGTGCTTGCTTGGTTTTACAGAAAGCAAAACAGCACTGCAAGTCAGTGGTAAAAGTAGGATATCCAACTCCACTTAGATCTGTAAAATGTCCCATCCTGTGCCTTTAAAATGAGATAGGGATTACAGACAGTTACAGGAGAGCTACCACAAAATTTGGATCTGCGTTATTTGCCAAAACTTAAAATTGTCACTGGGAAGCAGTATGTTGTCCAAGCATTACATAACTCTGGAGCTTGTTTTGGAGGAAGCAGTTGTGTGAGGCAGTGCACACTCTCAGTCCTTATCATAAGCTCTGTGGGTTTAGTTCAGCCAAGAAGACTTTGAACTTATCTTCTACTGTTTACACTTGAGTTGCCAATCATGCAAAGCCCTTTGGGAGAAAGTCTACTTTTACCACCTGAGGACCCTCTCCAGCTGGCAGGAGATGTGAGAGAGAAGCACAGGCCTTCTGCTGCCAAGAGGAACTGGGAGCCTTGGATCTCTTGTGTACCAACATAGCGGCTGCGGTAAAAGTCAGCAGCACAGACCTACTGAGAAGTGAAGCAAAACCAACTGGGCACACAGTCACAGCCCTGACCAAGCTCAGATGATTTTGTCTTACATCCACATGCACTAATCTGGAAGAATCATCCCCAAGCATGTGTTGGTGATCAAGCTAGCAGCTGACAATCGTGCTGTCAACTCTCAATATCTCATTCCTAGAAAGCACGGCACAGCACTGTAGGCAGATCAAAGGAGCTTTGTTTTCTGACCTGAGATTTAACACTCATCACATAGAAAAAAGGTTCATGTCTTTATGTCTCCACAAAATGAGACTTGCTGTTGAGGAAAGGCCCTTATCTTACTAGCAATATCAAATCATGAAGACAGGAGAAAGGCCCACTTGGATTTTTGTCTACAGGCAGCATTTGGAACAATTTCTTTACCATGATATGCATCACAGATTTGCTGGCAGATACTTCTAGTTATTGCAAAGAGAAAAAAGATAAGCCTAAACAACAAGAACAGCAGCAAAGCAAGACAATTTTTAACACCTGTCAACACTCCTGCTCCTGTCTTTGCCACATTGCAGAGCTCAAAGATCCGTGGCTCAGCACATTGCTGATGCTCAGCATGGATATACCTGCTGTGTTTTTGTGATGCTGGTGGTAGTCAAACTCCTTCCAGCCCTGAGCTGACACCAACAAACAGAGCATGGAGTCTGCCTCCCCCTAAGCTCAGTTTTACCCTCAAGACTAAACTCGGCTGCACCAGATGCACGGGGCTGCTCCAGGGCCACGGCGTCAGGCTGGCAGCCGAGGGGGCCGCGGCTGCATCCATCGCTGGAACGGTTAATGGAGCAGCGGCTGGGCCAAAGGGACAGCCGCGGGGAAGGGCCAGAGGGAGCCCACCACCCCCGCGGGCCGCCGGGTGAGAAGGGGAGCAGCAGCAGCTGCGGTCCCTCGTACCAGGGGAAGGGTCGGAGCCAGGCAGGTCACTGCAGCTCGATCGCCCCTTCACCTCGGCTGACCCCGCCGAGAGCACGGCCCAGCCCGGAGCAGCCGGCAGACAGACCCACCGCGGGGAACCGCTGGGGCAGCGACGGGACCCCCATATCCAGACCCCGCTCACCTGCGACCGACACCCAGCGCTGTGCGGGCCGCCCGCCCGCCGCAGTTTAAGGGCGGCCGCGGCTAGGCGGGTCACGTGCGGCCCCGCGGCTGCCCTCACCTGACATGGCGCCGCGGGGCGGGGCCGCGGCGGCAGGGCCGGGCTAGGCCTCAGGGGCGCGGCTAGAGCGGGCCTACGAGGCGGGACCCGCGGGGCTGCGGGAGCGGGGCCAAGGGCGGGGCCGGGCGGGGCTGCGGAAACGCTGCCGGGCAAGGGACGGGGGCGCGGTCGGGCCCGTTATGGGAGCGTGGCCATGTGCAGGCGGGGCCAATCGGGGCCGCGGGGGCTTCGGGAGCGGAGGCGGGGCCAGGCCGAGCCACGGGGGAGGGACTGTGCCGTGGGGGCGTGGCCAGACAGGGCGGGGCCGGCGCGGTGGGTGACGCGCTGTGGGCGGGCTGGGGCGGGGTCGGCGGCGGAAGATGGCGAGGTGCGGGGCTGGGTCGTGCTGCTGCTGCTGCTGCTGCGGCGAGCGGGAGAGCCGCACCCCCGAGGAGCTGGTACGGCCGCCGCCCCGCGCTCCCCCAGCCTCCCCCTGACCCCCCCACCCCCCTCGGCTCGTGCATGCTGGCGGAGCCCCTTCACCTCGGGTCTCGGCCCGGCCCCACCCGCCTCTGGGGAACGCCTAAGGGCGGGCGGCTGAGGCGGGCGGTGAGCGATGCTGTAGCGCTGGGCCCGGCGCCTCAGGGCCCAGTGTCGGCACCTCACGGACGGTGCTTTCAGCTGGCGACTCCTGGCCCAGCCTCTCATCTGATGCTCGTCCTGGCGCCATAGCCCGTTCCTGCTCGTTTTACTGCTGGGCCTGGCACTTCACAGCCAGTGCCGGAGCCCCGCGCTGTCCCTACCCTGGCCCGCATTCTTTGTCTGAGCCTCGTACCCCAGCCCCTGAAGCCGCTGCCCCTCGCAGCTGTGTGGTGCTGGCAGGGGCTCTCTTGAACTCCAGCACTGCAGAGTGCTCTCTTCAAAACTGTTATCCTGTGCTCCCCTGTAATCCGTCGCTGTGATGGAAATGGGATGTGGGTTAGGACTTTGCTGTCGGGAGCTCCTGTTACAGAAGTGATGTGTGTTCTGGCTGAGGGACAAGCTATAAGGTCAGACCCTGTAGCGTTACCCCAAAGTACGTGGTGATCTGGTAATCCATACTTTCAATTTATAAGCAACAATGGTGTAGGACTTCTGTAATTTTGGGTTTGCTAGCAGTGTTCATGAACAGCTGTAGATGCATTCATTCCCTTCGTGATTTTCCTGCATTTGTTTGTTTTGCAGACGATATTAGGAGAAACTCATGAAGAGGAGGATGAGATCCTTCCACGCAAAGACTATGAGGTGGGGAATTAACTAATAGTGGCTTCTGATATTAATGTGAAAAGAACTGCAGGCTAGTTTTGATCTGTTTGAGTTTATAACAGAGCATATACTCAAAAGGGATCCTTGGGTTGCCTTGGCATCAGCAGAAATACCAAGAGTTGCTGTGCTTGCAAAGAACTGTTCCTCATCTTTGTATGTTTCTGGGATAAAGCCTTATTAGCAGGTTGAATGTCTGTTCTCAAGTCAGACTCTTCTTGAGAAAATTAATTTTCAGAGTCCAGTGCATTTTTCCACTTCAATGGGAGATTTACAGGCTCTGGTAGCCTTGTTTCCTGGTGATTGTAGAAAGCATCTATAGCTACTTGGTCACAGTTGCCTTTCTGCTGTCTGTATTGTCATGCTGGCTCACAGCAGATCTTCCCATATATCAGATTCTCCTGCTTACAGGATATTTTTGCTTTTTGCATCTCAGTATGGTGGCCCTGAAATATCTGGAGCAGTTGCTGTCAGTATGGGTGTCACCAGCCCAGCCTGTTACTGCTTGGCTTGAGTAGGTGAAGATATGGATAGAACAAGTGGAGTTTTGTGAGTGTGACTGGGAAGCTATTGCTGTTAACTCTCTGCTGTGATAAACTGAAGAATTGATGCTGTTCATCTGGAGAGGAGTTCTTAGCTAGTGTTCCTGTTGTAGTGAGACAGTGAATATAAAGATCCAGTGTTATCCCCTGCATTGTCAAAGTCGAGACATTTAAAGAAGTCTAAAACTGTACCGTGTGACTTCTGTATTTTAAAGATGTACAAAAATTAGTTGTGGTTCTGTTTGTTTCCCTGTCTCTCTCAGCTTGGGCAGTGAAATTGTTCTGTTCTTTCGCTTTGTGATTTTCAGGGTCTGACTGATGGAAATATTTAAATTAAGTTGTTTCTAGGAATATTTTTTCCTACTGTTGTTTGCAAAATCTACTGGGGGTAGGTAATGACTTCTGTAGTCTTTAACAAGGTTTTCTAGACATAATTTTTTTTCACAGCCTGTTGCAGCTGATTCTCCTAAATTGACCTTTTGGCATTTCAGAGCTTGGATTATGATCGCTGTATCAATGACCCATACTTGGAAATTTTGGAGAGCATGGACAACAAGGTAGGACCTTGTTCTTTCATTGCTAAAACAGTGGAAATTGTCCAGAGAAACTGGATTGAAAGTGTTCAAAGCCTTTTTGGATGTGGCTTTGACCAGCCTGGAACAAGGTGTTCCTGTCCATGGTGGGGAGGTGGAATGAGATGAGCTTTGAGGTCTCTTCCAACCCATGTTCTAATTCTGTGATTCTAAATATGCTCCACTGCAGGACATGTTATGTTTTTTTTCTTCTTTATGGCAGAAATTCTATGTGTTATCCTGGTTTCTCTATTACCAAAAAAATATTGTGGAGATTATAGCTCCCAGCATCTCTTGTGATCCTTAGGTTTATAGTGAGCAAGATGTTCAGTCTTTCAGTTTTCTATTTTCAGTTTGCTGTTGTCACCACCTTCTGTTGATTTATCCCTCTGGCTGTAATTGAGCTGTGGAGCCTAAACCCACCTTCCAGAAAATCCCTGTTTATGTGTTGCTTTTATTTTACATTTTTTTTTTTTTTTTTTAATCCTCTTTCCAAACAGAAAGCCCAGAAATATGAAGCAGTGAAGTGGATGCTGGTTTTTGCTATTGGAGTCTGCACCGGACTGGTAAGGGTCATGCTGTTTGGGGAATGAGGAGAATTAGGAGACTAAGCAGAAATAATTTAGAAGTCAATGGCTAAGGAGTAAAGAGGAAACATTCTCTTTCAAGATGATGAGAGCTTAGTAGCTGGAGTTGTCTTTTGGGAATTATAGTGTGTTGTTATAGACCATTTTTCAGGGAGCCTTTTTTTTCTTTCAGAATTTGCTGTGTTTTCTTTGTAAAGTAGTCTGGAAAATATTTTAATTTTGCATACAGGAAAACTTGTACAAAACAAACACTTAAGAAAGGAGGCCAGTTTATGGCTGAACTGTGAAAATTAGCTCATCTGACTGTATGCCTCAATTAAACACTAGTTTTCTTCTGTAGCCTTAAGTATGTTGAGGGTATTAAAAATGCTGCCAGATTAGTACTTTAATGGGTACTAATCAGATGCAGAAATGCATCTCTTCAGGAATATTCTAGGATGGATCTGTCCTGGTGAGAGAGAGGGAAGAAATCAGCGTTTCCAAAGCTGCTTTACTCTGAATGATGCTTTTTTTTGTCTTCTTCATCTTGTGTTCTCCCCTGTGTACATATTTCTTGTAGGACTAACTAGAGGATGGTTTTTATTATTTGTATGTAGTAATTCCTGATGGCAATTCTGTCTTCTTTTTCCCAGGTGGGCCTCTTCGTGGATTTCTTTGTGCGGCTCTTTACCCAGCTCAAGTTTCGGGTGGTACAAAGCTGTATCTTTTCCCTTGGGCCTTGTTAGACTCAAATGACCTTTACCATTCTGTCCCCATGTTTTGCTCAGAACAGCTGACTCTCAAACTTCTGCCTTTCGTCATATTGTTCATGATTAAACAAGTTTTCAACTTGATTGTGTAATTCAGCCCTTGAAACCAAGAAATGTTTCTGTTATGGGGTACATAAGCAGAGACTGAAAAAATTTGTGGTTTCCCTTCCTCATAATTCAGTGTTGAGCTTTGAAAAGGAGGTCTGGCTTCCTGACAGGTTGTGTTAGGTGCTCTGGCTGGATTAGGAAGCACAGGCTTGGCTCTTGATGCCAGTCAGAGGCCCAGGTATTACGAAGTGATTGTGTCTTGGTGTGGGGAATGTTGTTTTCCTTGACCATCCCTACAGCGGTGGAGGAATGCACTGAGAAAGGCTGCCTTGCGCTGTCCTTGCTGGAGCTGCTGGGGTTCAACCTGACCTTTGTTTTTCTTGCCAGTCTTCTGGTCCTGATCCAAGTAAGACTTCAATCCATTGCTGCTTCTTACACAGCCTTCCTTTCTTCTCACACAGGTCATTTATATAAAATATCCTTGCTAGAAGCACTTTCTGCCCCAAAAACATCAAACTAGCTTCACAGTGCTGTTTGATTTAGCTAAGCAGGGTCTCTTGGTCCCTTGCTTTCTGATGGGATGTTGTTGATCAGGTATGAAATCAGTGCCAATGTTTCTTTTCTGCAGCCTGTAGCGGCTGGGTCAGGAATTCCTGAAATTAAGTGCTACCTCAATGGGGTGAAGGTTCCAGGCGTTGTGCGACTGCGGACAGTGGTGTGCAAAGCTATGGGAGTGCTCTTCAGTGTGGCAGGAGGTAAGGAGGGCTCTGACACGTTGATCTTTTTAGAGAAGGAGTCACTGAAGGGGAAAAAATGCTGTCTCTGCTTACATAGGGCACAGAAGGCCCTGTCTTTCCAGTAAAATCATTTTGGTGGTTTGGAGCAGAGTCATGAGCCCTGAGTGCATTTATAGAGTAGAGAATAAACAGAAGGATCAGGGCTGTCCTGGAAGAAGGTGGTTTTCTGAGTGGGCTAGTAAGATGTGATTCTTTGTGGCACAAGAGAGAGACCTGAGAATGTTCCAGGACACATTGTCAGGAGCAGCCCAAAGGCAGCAGGGCAGAATAACCTGGAGAGTTCAGAGTCTTTGTAACAGTTGTTTTTCAATGATTCCACCCACTTGGAGTGCAAAATCTGGGCAAGTCTTCACAAACATTTGGGGTTGTTGACAGAGCAGGGTGTCAGCACCTCCCTATGAGAAGCTGCATGGGAGAGGTGAGCTGATCTCTTCTGGCATTGTCAGCAAGGGAGGATGTTAGTGGGGAAAGTGTGTTGCCTCATGAGCACTGTTTTTCCAGGACTTTTTGTCGGGAAAGAGGGTCCAATGATTCACAGCGGTGCTGTCATGGGTGCGGGCTTGCCACAGGTTAGTGCTGGCCTGAGTCACTGTCCTGGTCACACCACTGCTTTGTAAGAGTAAGTTTCCATCTCCTGTGTTTCTAAATCTTTACTTTGTTTGTAGTTCCAGAGCATCTCTTTGAGGAAGATCCAATTTAACTTTCCCTATTTCCGCAGTGACAGGTACTGTACCCAGGATGTGGAGGAGGGGAGAGGAGGATGAGTGAGCAGACTTCCTTGCGAGGAATGGTGGTGGGCTGGGGTGAACCAGTCAGTTGTTTTATCAGTTTCTTTCTAGAGTTCTGCAGTTTCATTCTGCAGCAAGACAACACCAGGATGTCACTCTTCCAAGCTCCTCTGGTCTCCATTTTCATAGATGTTCTCTTGTGCTGCTCAGCAGATCTCTACCCATTCAAACCTTTAATGTGGGTGGTTGAATGGCTTCATTGTTGGGAACAAGCTCAGTTACTCACCCCTTATGATTAGGATATACTACAGAGAAGGCTAGTTCACTTGAACGTGAACAAATTCTTGCCTTTTCCTCTCTGTAATTCTTTCAAGTGATATTGGAGTCCATGGTTTGGGATGATTTCTCACACTCTGGGGAGTTGTGTAGTACCAGAATTTCGGTCTGTGTTCATGCCCTAAAAAAAATGTTTTCAGAAAAAGCACAATGCTGCAGCTTAATGAACAAATGGTGCTGTCTGCCATGGCCAGTTTTACGCCCAGCTCTCACTCCTGAATCCCTGTGATATATCCATAAATGGGGATGATCTCTTACTTTTCAGAACCCAAGCATCTCCAGAGCTCTAATTTGCTAAACTGAGATTGTTTTTTTTTTCATTTCAGGGATAAAAGGGATTTTGTATCTGCTGGAGCAGCTGCAGGGGTTGCAGCTGCCTTTGGAGCCCCAATTGGAGGCACTCTTTTTAGTTTGGAAGAAGGTTCCTCCTTCTGGAATCAGGGACTTACATGGAAAGTGGTGAGTGATGACTGACTCTTTCTGTGTCTCTTCCTTGAGAAGAGGTCTCCCCTTGGGAGGGCTTGTACATTGTTCAGATTATCCTATCTCTTCCTGAGCTCTCTTGGCAGGAGGGAGGTTGCCTGCTCTATCAGTGCTCCAGAACTACTACAGATGAGCCTGGTATTATCTGGAGCTGTGGGACAACTCTAGGCAGTAGATGTAGTGTACCTGGGAGAGAGGGCTTTTGTGCTTGGGCTTTCTGCAGTCTGATCCCTTCCACAGTCAATTCCTTTTCCCAGGCATAAGTCTCAAGGAAGAACTGACTGTGCCAATCTTAATTTTGGGAACCTTTGCTTCCCTCCTTTTTTTTTTGTCCTACTTCCACAGCTTTTCTGTTCCATGGCTGCCACCTTCACCCTAAATTTTTTCCGCTCTGGGATTCAGTTTGGAAGCTGGGGGTCTTTCCAGCTGCCTGGGCTACTGAACTTTGGGGAATTTAAGGTAAGATTTATTGTTATTTCCCCACTCTCCAGTCTCTTGTTAGTCCTATGTTTCTGTCTGTTAGTTTGGAGGTTTCTTTTGACATATGCATGTATTTCAGTGGAAGGCACTTGGTACGTAGCTGCAATACATTGATATCCTCAGACAGAATTGTTCCCCTTTGGTCTTAGCTACTCTAAATCTCCAGCTGTGGAGACAGAAGTGTTGGTAGGAAATTGCAGCAACTACTGTAATGCTTTTTTTTACACTTTTCTGTACAGTGCTCTGAATCTGATAAGAAATGCCACCTCTGGACAGCTGTGGACTTAGGCTTCTTCATTCTGATGGGGATTGTAGGAGGCCTTCTTGGAGCCACTTTTAACTGTCTGAACAAGAGACTTGCCAAGTACCGCATGCGCAATGTGCATCCCAAGCCAAAGCTGGTCAGGTATATGTGCTCTCTTGAGTTTGTGCAGGGATCTCTGCTCCCAAAGCAAAAGCATCAGTCTAGAAGACCCAGTGAACAGGACTGGAGGAAATCCCAGACTGGTTATTTTAAAAATCACAAAATGAAGCCTTCACAGAACTAAAAAGTGAACACCAGAAACTAAATGTTACAGTCCCTGTAATTTTTGATGACTCTGGTGGTACAGAGAGAATTGCAATCCCTCCAGTAAGGGCAGTGAAGGGAGCTCTTTATCATGAAGGTTGAACAAACCTGAGCTTTGTCTCCATGCAGGATTTTTTTGTGTCCTTGTCCAAACTGATGTGGAAGGAATAGCTGAACTCACTTTTTCTTTTTTTAATTATGTTGGTTAATTAAATCGTCAATATCTGTTCTATTTAGGGAGGGAACTGCTATGTTTTTCTGAAAGTAGCTGTTTGCTCTAGACAGCTCCTAAACACAAAGTCCAGGTTTAAAAAGAAAAAGAAGTGTATTTCAGCATTTAGAAAAGAGATTGAGACACTGTGCATCACCCTGCCCAGTCCTATCTACCTTTTTACCCTGTAAGGATGTACAGAACATTGTTTCCACGTGAACAGCCTCCTTACTGAACCTTGGGGCTTTTCATGTGTGACTGCTATGTATTCTCTGGGCAGAAATAGCTTCTTTTTGGGGCAAACAATTAAAAAGGGGAGCTAAGGCAATCCCTGGGAACCCGGTCAGAGTTCAACTTGATTTGCAGTGTCCCTTGTTCTGATGCTAAGATGTGGTGACTGCTGCTTCTCGCAGCCTTATCAAAGTCATGTGCAGAGCTAGGACAAGTTTACAATGCTGAGTGTGGCATCAGTGTATGGTTTCTGTTGTGTCTTTCAGAGTCTTGGAGAGCTTGCTTGTGTCGTTAACCACCACTGTGGTGGTCTTTGTAGCCTCCATGGTTCTGGGGGAATGCCGGCAGATGTCTTCCAGCAGGAACAGTGGCAATGACACCCTGAGCCTGCAGGTGAGGGATTCTTATGTGAAGATTATATTCTCTGTCATATTGTTCACCCTGCAGAGTAGCCCGGGCATGTAATGAGCTTTTGACAGTGTGCAGTGCATAACAGAACTGCAGTGAGAGCCTGTGGAGGGTTGCAGGAGCTTAGGTTAATAATGAAAGCTGCATTGTGCTTTTGTACAAAGCAGCTCAAGCTCTGAGTCAAAGGAGCCCATTGATGTTGTAGGCGCTATCTCTGCTATTGATGTTTGGTCTGAACTTCCCAAAGTATGGCTAACAGTAACAGAAGTGTTATTCCCATTCTACCCAAAGGCTAATGTAGGAGACAGTCAATTTTAATCCTTTATGTCTTTTGTGTCCTGCATTAGGATGTATCAGAGGATGTAAATTCAAGCATCAAAACTTTTTTTTGCCCAAATGAGACGTACAATGATATGGCTACACTCTTCTTCAACCCTCAGGAGTCAGCTATCTTGCAGCTCTTCCACCAGGACGGTGAGTAGTTAGGAGACTGCCTTATCCCACGCTTAAGCTTCAGAGCTTCATCTTACCTGGAACAGCTTTGTCAATAAGCACCACAAGGCTAGGAGCATCTTCAGGCCTTCATGTCTCTGTAGGACTGCTAGTACAACTGGTGAAAGTCTCCTTGATAGGAAGGCCTGCTTTTCCTCTCTTTTCATTTACTCATTGTCTGCATGTGTGTTTGGACTGGGAGATTTGGTAGCTGAGCCTGATTTGGGAGATGAGCCTGCTGTGAGCCGAGGGGTGAATGGTGCAATACTCTGTCTTGGACAGACCTGTGCCCCTTTAGTCATGATTCTTCTTGTGTTGCAGGTACTTTCAGCCCAGTCACCCTGTCCCTGTTCTTCCTTCTCTATTTCTTACTCTCCTGCTGGACATATGGGATCTCTGTGCCCAGTGGTCTGTTTGTACCATCACTGCTTTGTGGGGCTGCCTTCGGACGCCTGGTCGCCAACCTCCTCAAAAGGTGCATCAAGTGTGCATGTGAGGGATGTGCTGCAGGTGCACCATGAGCTCTCAGGCAGGTTTGTCTAATCTGAAGGCTCTGTGCTTTGCTCTAGTTACATTGGCCTGGATCACATCTACTCAGGAACCTTTGCGCTGATTGGGGCAGCAGCATTCCTGGGAGGAGTGGTTCGCATGACCATCAGCCTGACTGTCATCCTCATCGAGTCCACCAACGAGATCACCTATGGACTCCCCATAATGATCACTCTCATGGTGAGTGCAGGGCCTTAGCTCTGGCTTTCTGCAGACTGCTTGAACATGTGCTGGCCCTGAGTCTTTGTTACTCCAGGGCTCTCATAAGCCAAGGAGTCTTGTACTTGGAGCGACAACTCAATAGACCTTTTGTTTGCTATGCAGGTAGCCAAGTGGACAGGAGACTTTTTCAACAAAGGCATCTATGACATCCATGTGAACTTGCGAGGAGTGCCTCTTCTGGAGTGGGAAACAGGGGTGGAAATGGATAAGTAAGGAATGAATAAGGCTGCTCCTCTTTGCCAGGCTGTGGGTTAGTTTGTGGTGGGGGTTCTTGCTCAGAAATGCTTTAATGCAAGAGGATGATGTTTCATCTCCTACAAACCTGGTTGCTTTGAGGAGCAACTGTGAGGGCTGCTGTGAAAGGAGTTGTGCACCAGGCCTGCAGCAGGAAGGAGATGCTGAAGCCCTTTCTGAGGGGGTGTATGGGTAGAAATCGGCAGGATGGATTTAGGAGGTTCATCAAGAACTCTGTGAAACATTCCATCTGACTTTGCTTCTTGTGGAATGTCATTTTCTTCCCAGCTGTTGTGTCTTCCCAGCAGTGTTTAAAAACTTACTTTATTTTAGGTTAGAACATTCTATTTTTCCTCTAGTGCATCACTGATACAATGTTTTGTTATTAAAAAAAAAAAAATCAGTTGTGCCATCACTTCTGATACCGCAATGAAGGTGAGCACACAGGTGCAAGAAGCTAGCAGAACTTAACTGCAGCAGACTCCTTCAGGGTCTTGTTTAGGGACTGGTTTGTTTCCATGTTTGTTCATCACCAGCCTTCTGTCACTGACATGATGCATGCAGGCAGCAATCTTGGATTTCTGTTTCTTCAGACTACGAGCCAGTGACATCATGGAACCCAACTTGACATACGTGTACCCGCACACCCGGATTCAGTCCCTTGTTAGCATCCTGCGCACAACTGTCCATCATGCTTTCCCTGTGGTGACAGAGAATCGGGGCAATGAGAGGGAGTTCATGAAGGGCAATCAACTAATAAGTAACAACATCAAATTCAAGGTAAAGAGTTGCTTGTTTGATGGGTTGAAGAGTAGAGAGCTTTGTTTTGCATATGAAATGGCCTTGCTTTAGTTATTTAGGCTTTTGGGCAGAATTCAGGTCAGAGATAAGCACCTACTGCAATGCAAAATTTCTAAGAACTCCATTTCATTCCATGCAGAATGAGGCAAAAATTAAGAGGACAAAGTGATCTGTTTAGAATAGACATGGAAAAGTTTGGATTTGTTACTAAATTGCAGTCCTATTGGCTGTTCTTACAAGTCCTGCAGCAGCAGTGGCTAATGAACATGTTATGTAGTGGCACAAAGCTATGATCAAGTAGTTCATAGTCACTCTTGGATAACTGTTGACTTGCTTAGTGAGTATCTGAAAATTGTTGTATCCAGAAATCCAGCATCCTCACCCGAGCTGGAGAGCAGCGCAAGCGTAGCCAGTCCATGAAATCCTACCCTTCGAGTGAGCTGCGTAACATGTGTGATGAGCACATAGCCACAGAGGAGCCTCCTGAAAAGGAGGATCTGCTGCAACAAATGCTGGAGAGAAGGTGAGATCCTGGTAGGCACGACCATGTGGAAACAGGGTTTTTCCATATGTTGAGATGTGTTATAAAGAATGCTTCATACAGTCTCTATCATTCCACATGTCAGTGGAAACAGTGCTGGTGTCCATATTTTAGAAGTGATTTGTCAGGAGCCAATGCTCTGGCTCACACCTGTGACCAAGTCCCAGACAAGTTTGTTGATTATGTCCAACCTCTGAAATTTCCTTCAAACACCTACACAAATATGTTTCCTGGGAAGAATGGAGCACCTGGGAAGATCTCTGCAGAAATCGATGTCCTCTTGTCTGCAAAAATGTGAGAGCTCTAGAAAGCTCACTTATCCTACCTAATGACCTGGTGCCATGATACTGATCTCACCTTTCTGGTAAGTGGGATGAGTCACCAGGCTTTCGTTGTTGTTGCTTCCAAGCAGAAGGCCAGTCTAGTGAATCATTTTCTAAGTTAGTGATTGTGAGTTTTACAAATGGTATCCTGACCCTGACATTTTGCCAGATGCTTTAGCATTTATTAGAATCTGAATAATTTGGCACTGAAAACTGCTTTAATAGCAAGTGGTTTGAAATTGAGTTAGGAGACTGTCCCGTTCTGCTGCTCTGACTGCATAATGGCTCTTGACCCCTTTCTCCTATTTTGTGTTGTGAAGACTTGCTTGTCCCTAGCAAGAGTCCCTGAAATGTCCAGGAGAAGGTTGCAAAGAGCTGAAATAACTGCTTTTTTGGGAGTTGGGGGTATGTGAAGCTTGTAACACATGGTGTTAAATCCATCACAGATACACTCCTTACCCCAACCTGTACCCTGACCAGTCTCCCAGTGAGGAGTGGACCATGGAGGAACGCTTCAGACCCTTGACCTTCCATGGCTTGATCTTGCGCTCACAGCTGGTCACCCTTCTTGACCGGGGGGTTTGCTACTCCGAGAGCCAGTCGGTGAGTCCTCTGGTCAGGAATTGCAGCAGAGACATCCCTGCCTTCTCAGCTTAGGAGGCTGGGAACAATATTCATGGGCTGTCAAAAAGAATTTACCTGTTTTTTCACTTTAAGGAGTGCATGTGTGTTTTAAAAGTTACAGACAGGTAATGTGAGTTCTCCCTTGCAGCTGTTAGAGTAAAGGAAGTTGAATTTCTGTTTAGGTATCCCAAGGAAAAGGACAACCACTGTTTAAAAAGTAATCAAAACAGACCCCTTTGTTGCATAATGATGTCATCCTGTCAGAACTGGAGAATAGAGGGCAGATATTAAATGCAAATAGACCACCCAGCTGTATATACTGTGTGTTCTACTGCTGTGTGTTGAGGTCTTGCAAGAACGTCAGCTGTGTCACTGAGATCAGTGAGAGTATGGGGCCCAGCTCCCACAAGGCTGATTTCCTGCTGCTCTCCAATGTCAAGTGTAGATTTGTCAGAGGTTGGGGAGCAAGTCCATTCTCTGTCAGCTAAAGGCCTGCATAGGGTTTGGGTAACAGCACCTCTGCAGAAGGTGGATATGTGGGTGTGGGAGGAGAAGGAGATCTGGGGGAGCAATTGCAGGTCATAGTTTCCTGTGCTGCTTGCAGCCCCTGTGTTCTCCAGAATGGTGATACATGGGTTCAGTGGGGATTGTTATAATTGCAGAGTGCCAGTCAGCCCCGTCTGTCCCACGAAGAGATGTCAGAGGATTATCCCCGCTATCCAGATATCCATGATCTGGACCTCACATTGCTGAACCCTCGTATGATAGTGGTAAGATACGCACTGCAGTGTGACAGTGTCTCCTGATACATATTTACGATTGTCCAAAGCCTTTAAAAAACATGGAGAGCATGCTTAATACACGCTTTGGTGCAGTGACCAACGTCCTGTGCTCCTCAAGCACTTGGCCTTCTCTGCATGTGGAAATCCCCTGCTATGAGGTAACAATGTCTATTGTTGCTTTACCTCTAGAATAAGGTGTTGCCTGTCCAGTTTAACTTCCCAACAAACCAAATCAAAATAATGCCATATTTGTGCAGAAATAGAAGATGATCAAATACCCTGTCCAGGCAGCAGTGTCAGGGGGGGCCTGTAGGAATTGCTTGTTGGTGATTCCAAGACACAGTGAAAATACCTTTTGTAAATAACATGATTGTTTTTCTTTCTTAGGATGTCACCCCATACATGAACCCATCCCCCTTTACTGTTTCTCCAAATACTCATGTGTCACAAGTCTTCAACCTGTTCAGGACAATGGGACTCAGGCATTTACCAGTTGTGAATGCAGTTGGAGAGGTGAGTCCTTGTCTTAGCTGAGCAAGGAGGCCATAGTGTTTGTGCAACATTTTCCATCTTTGGGACAATTAAGATCTCTTCTAACATCAAACAGAAATGCTTTACAGAGATCAGAATGTGATCTTTTTAGGGCACTGACACCTTGTTGATTACTGTGACTTTGTTGCCGTCTTTTGTGTCCCAGCCTGCTTCCCCTTTACCTGCAAAGAGCAGGATGAGCATCTCTCCTGTCTCAGGTGTGCAGCCTGTAGAAGCTGTCTCATTATCGTATCTGTTGAGAGGCCTTGAGATCATCCGAGGCCACTAAGTTGCCTTTCCTTTCACAGCTTTATTCAAGGGCAAGAGCAAAATTTCCTATATGTTGGGGCAAGAGCTTTGTCTGTAGGAAGGGAATTGTGTTCTGTTCCAACTCACAGGAGCAGCAAAGAAAAGGACTGTTTAAATGGTTTGTGCTTGATTCACTGTCCTTGTCTCTTTGCCATTTACAATGCTCAGAACAGTCGGTAGATGTCAGCAACCTCCTATAACCACAATGAGAAACTGTTTCCTTTAAGCCTGACCTGGTCTGTGTGAGGCAGCACTGCTTTTTCTGCCTTGGAGTTCCCCGTAGTTACTCTGCAGAGCCTGTGAGTTGCAAACGAGATGTTGGCTCGTTCCGTTCTAGTACAAGATGCTCTTGCAGTACTAGAGAACAGTCTAGTTCTAAACTCTTTCAGTATGTAAAATCAGAGAGGTGTTTTATCAGCTGAAATGTGTGGTTTGACTGCTGCACAGCAGGCTGGGAGAGGGTCCCTTTTGTCACCTGCCAGTGTTTTGGCCTTTAGAGCTTCCTTGAATGTATTTGACAGGAGCTATCTGAAGTCATGCCATGTGGAATACCAGATATGTCTTGAATGAAGTCATAAAAGACAGCCTTGTTATTTCCAATTGCAGTTTTCACTTCCCGAAGGATTTAGTTACATCGTTATGCCATCTGAACAGAATGGATTTCCCTTCCTAGGCAGGGGGTCCTGCTGGTTCCACCACAGCAATGGTTAAGCTGTTTGTTTGGGTAGTTAAATCAGCAGTTAAACTTGCCTGGAGAGTAAGTGTTGGGAGAGGGAGGGATGTTGTTTCTGTGAATTTGAGCTTGAATCCACTCTAACTCAGCACTGGTCAAGAACTGCTTTCAGGTTTTCTCCTTTTAGGATGTTGAAAAGAATGACCACTCTGTTGTGGATGTCTCTTAGTGGCACATCTCTGATACCGACTTGTATCTTTTCTTCCTCTTTTCTTCCCGTTTAAGGTTGTTGGAATAATCACTCGGCACAACCTGACCCATGAATTCCTGCAGGCAAGACTGAGACAACACTATCAGACCATTTGATGCCCCTGCCCCACTGTCAGTGTGACTTCCTCCCTCCTCCAAGCCTGCACACAGCTCACATTCTGCTTGGACCCTACAAGGCCCAAGACTTGCTGTTTGGCTTTTCACATGCATATTGAGCTTGGGGAACTGGAAAACATCTTGCTAGCCAGAGAATTAGAGGAGCTGCCTGAGCCCAGAGCTGTTGATTGGCCTCAGGCACTTGGTTTGACAACTCTTGATCCAGGTGTTTTCTTCCCCTGTCCCCCAGTTATCTCTTTCCATCAGATGTTGTCCTGACACTGCGTGTTCTGCCATTTTGTTTTGGGGTTTTCTTAAGAGTTGGAAAAAAGAACCATCTCCACTGTGTCCTGGGCAAAGAACTGCAGCATCTTTCCCTTCCTCCTGTATGACTGCTTTTTCCTCTTCCTCCCTTGTTTCTGCAACTGTTGCCTTATTTGTGTGAGAAGGGGGTCACTGTCATAGCTGAGAGGAGATACTGAAGTTTGCAGATACCAAAAAGCTGCTCTGGAGGATGATTTTTTGCAAAAGCAGTATTAAAAAATCCAGTGTTTTGGAAATATACCTCTCTTTGCAAGTGTTCCCCTTTGCCCATATTTTTTCACTGTCTTCATTTGTTCTTAATTTCTTTCCTTCTTTCCTGAGGAAATGTTTCTGCTGTGATGTTTTTGACAGCATATGACTTGAGAGCAGCTCAGCAGATTTGGACTTCAAAATGGTTTAATTTCAGTTACTGTTTGGGTTTATAAATATGTTTGTAGTATGTTTATAAATAAGTTTGCAAAGCATCTCAGAGAAGGGAGATCTCTTTCCTAACAGCTAACAAGCTGTTGCTGTTATCTCCCTGTACAAGAGACTTTTGTAAGGTGCTTGGTGGCACTCCACTTTGACATTCCTGCATTTCTTGTAGGCACTTTGTCCTTGCACTGCTCAAACAGTGAGAGCCTGGGGCACCTTTCCAGCTGGAGTTAGCAGGGAACTGCTTTCTGGAGGCAAATAGAACTGAGGGTCTATGGGCTTGGTTGAATTACCTCTGTGTCATGAGA
This sequence comes from Lanius collurio, assembly GCA_020086605.1. NCBI lineage: Eukaryota > Metazoa > Chordata > Aves > Passeriformes > Laniidae > Lanius > Lanius collurio. The sequence continues at coordinate 2,612,481 of JACBWW010000064.1, read as the reverse complement.
GGAGCTGCTGTAGTTTCAGGCTGCCATAAGGATGGATACTTGGTGCTGGTGACTAAGGTAGGATCTGCTGCCGGTGATAAGTGGGGCTGTCTGTGCCCTAAAAATGCTTGGGATAATATTTGCAACTACAACAAACTGTGAGGGTAAAATCAGCACTTAGGAGCCAGTTGCAGCCAGTTCAGTGCTTTAGCAGGTACCATCCTGGCCAGCACCTGTATTGTTCCAGCAGGCACCTGCCCTCCTGAGTTTTCTGTGCAGATAACCCTCAGTGGGAAGCCAGTGCTGTGCCTCAAGGGACTGCAGAACTGATTGGCTTGATAAAGCACAGAGCAGTCTCTCAGCCAAGAGACTGGGCCAAGTTACAGAGGGAATGTATTCTAGAAAATCTTCTACGCAGCCTCTGAGCCCTTCAGTTAACCTGTTGTCTGCCATAAGGAGCTAGCTAGGTGGGAGATGGGGCAGAAGGAAGGCAGACTGTTGATTTGCTGTATTCCTTAGAGCATAGGAGTTGGCATTAGCTACTACTCCTGATTTGTGAGTTCTTTCCCTGTAAGTAGAGTAAGGACGTTTGTTCTGTCTGGATAGTCTCTGCAGGTGATGTCTGAAATGCCTGTGCTCCCTGAGCTCTGGTCTTACACTGAGCTATCCCAGGAAACTTGCAGCACCCATTTGCACTCCCTGAAGCTGGACTCTAGGTTTGAAATATGCTTGTGTTAGTCTGTCTTTCATTCAAAGGATTTGTGCTCCCGGATGGTTACAAATCACAGGAATCCCATTTTTGTGGTATTTCAGATCACTCAAATGTGGAATTGGCAATCCTGTACTGTTAGAGAACCTGTCAAGAATGTCCTGTGTCTCTCCATGACAAATGTTTTTTCCTCTTGCTCATGTTAGGTGAGCAGGGAAGGTTCCTTCTCTTTCTGCACATGAATAGGGCTCCTTAAGTCATTTGCTTTGAGCTGGTCCTGCTTTATTTCTGTACACAAACAACAGGATATTTTGCTGCAGGATGTCTTGTCATTGCTGCTGAGACTGGAGTTGCGCAATCCAGACAAGTTAGGCTGGAGAATCTTGGCAAGGTTTTTCTGGGCACCAGATGCTTCCCCATGAGAGGGCACCTTGCCTTCAACCTGTTGGCAGCACTGTCTGCTCTGCCTGGGCATATTATTCAAGTGTTTCAGCTAGAAAACACACCTTTTCATTCTTTCAGTAAAGAAGTTTTCAATGAGGATGTCAGCTGCTTTAAAGGGAAATCTCAGCATGCAGTTACTGTTCTGTAGATTGCAGAAAAGGAATTACAAATTCACCTGACATTCGGAGATGCGGCATTTTCCTTCTGATGAGGACTGCTGCCAAGGTACTTGTGTTGAGTCAGTCTTGTCCTCACGCTTTAGTTACTTAATTCCTTTCTTAAAACACACTTACTGCTTCTACCTTGGCTCCAGTTGCTTCGTGATTTATCAAGAAACTCACTCTAATATAGGTGCCTGTAACATTTTAACAGAGCACTACTAAGGGAAAAATAGTTGAGAACTGGATTAGTTCTGATGGCAAGGTTAGGGGGTTAGTCTGGGACCTTCTCCCTTGCCTCGTGGTTTCCTGTGCAGTGTTAATTATGCCGTTTTGAACAATTAATTACTGTGAGCCATTCCAATGGTAGCAACTCACCTTTCCATTTGGTTTTTTTTTGCACTGTTTTTTGTTATGAAGTGGTGTAATCTAATTCCATAGTATGTGTATATAATTGTATTTTTTTTAATTTGTATGAATATATTTTTATTTGAACTATGGCCCTTGAGAAGTATTCATGTAACTGTAACATGTCTGAGAGTAAAATGTTTGTGTCTCCTTCAGCACTTTCAAGACCTTTTGATGTTTTTAGTATTATTTTATTTTTGCCCTCTTGATGTTTCTAGTACTGTTTTATTTTTGTCCTTTATGATAATAAAACTAGTAGGACATGGCAATATCCAAGAGCGTGATTTGAGGTAGTTGAGTAGTTGCTATTTATGAGCTGTCTGGGTCTAACAGTTTGTGCAGAAGGTGCTCTTAGACTAGGCAGAGACGAATGGCTGTGATCCTTTAGGTTGTGAGCACTGTAGTTCTACATTCTCTCACAACAGCTGTTTCAAAGGAGAGAATTGCCATATTTGATAAGGAACTAAATTGTGCACATTGTGCTGCTTTTCTTACCTGAGAACTCACCTTCCTCCCAGTAAGTTAATGAAGGAGGTTTAGAGTACAGTGTGGCGCCTCTTGTTTTATAGTTGGCTTCTCCAGGGTGTGAAAGATGTTAATTTCATCCTTAATGTTTATTTAGTATGTGGCTATCTTTGCTATTTTGTGCTGCTGTCTGCCTTACAGAAAAGAATTATGACAATTTTTGAGCTTTCATCACATCCTTACAAGCCAAAAATTTAAGTACAGTCTTTGAGCACTGTAGAAATAGCTGACCCAAAAAGCTCACTGCCTTTCTGTTTCTGTGGATCAGGGGGCTGTGTTGTACAGGATGCATGTAGTAACTCTGAGGCGCTCTTCACACAGAGTTAGCCAGCAACTTGTCTGGCTCCTGCTCTCTGGCTCTCCCTTGGTGGGTATGTAATGTCAGAGAAAGCCTGAGATAGGTAAAACCATCTCTTGGGAGGGAATGGCAGAAAATCTGGTTTGGGGAGCTAAACAAGTGCCACAGTGGTCTTAACTTAGCAAGGGTAGGAAGGAGTCATCAGGAGAAAGGACTGGGGAACTCTGCTTCAGCTTTGTTCTGCCTTTAGTCATAAATGCAGGAGGGAATGGGAGAGGTTTATAGACTCATTGAATCCAACCATGTGTCACTGTCCCTGTAATGGCACACTGGGGCTCTAGCAGAAAAAAATAGTGGTGTTCAGTGAGATTATTATTATTTTTAAAATTTTTGCTTTGGTAGCAGGATACAAACTGCCTCCAGTGTGTGTGCATTCCTATACAGTTGTGTACATTCCCATACAGGCGTGTGCATTCCCAGGTGTGGATCATGCAACATGCACTGGAAGGAACAGAGGATGGCTGCCCAGTGCTTTGGCTGTGTAGGGATGTATGGAGAGAGTGAAGCTGCTCTTCTTGTCCAGGGTGCTGAAGGGCTTCCCAGCAGTGGTGGGATACACTCAGTCTCCTCTGCATCCACTATTTGTTCAAATGCTGTGTGTGAAAAGGCTTACTGGGAGCTGGGATGGGAAGGCAGTGAGCTCCACCACTGTCTGGGAAGGGAGGGGAGTCAGACGGTGAGGTTCGGACGTTGAGATCATGGTTTAAAAGTGAGTAGGATGTCCCTTTCTTCAGACTGTTTCAATTGCTGTATGGGCTATGTATGGTTTAACACACATCTTACTGATCTTTTAAGCCTTTTGGAGCAGAGACAGGAACCCATATATGCCCGTTTCAGTAGAAAACAATATTGTGTTGAAAATTCAGGACTAACAGATGAGACATGTCAACCTTGAGACCTTTGTTGACTCCCCTAGCAGCTCTTTGATGCCTATACTAGAGAATATCTCTCTGGGATGGCTGAGTTAACACACCAGTTTTATCTTTCTTTTCTATCCTCCCCATTCCCAGCATAGCAGGCCTGACTCAAGCTGCTTTCCCACCACCTTCTGTTTTTATAAACTTGCCCTCCTCCCCACTCTGCTTTTTCTGTACAGGATTGTGCTGGTTTTCCAAGAGAGCAGTCAGAAGATGGTAATAGAGGGGGAAGGTCTTACAAATCTTCCTTCCTTCCCACATAAAAGTGTGGGACACACATATCAAGCAGATGTCAATCAGCAAAGGCCTTTAGGGGCCAAGATTCAGGGTAAGTAAATGAAGCAAGCTGGCTGTGGCCAGATTGGGATGTGAACTGGCACAGCTCCACATCTCTGCAGCAGCAGAGGGTGTGTTCCCTGTATTTCACATATGATTTCTTAGAGAAACCAAGCAGTGCTGACAGCTCCTCTTGCCTGCCAACTTGGATTTCAGTGGAAGCATTTCATTTAGTGGGAAGGTGGATAGGGATAGTGCAGTGTCTGAGGGGCAAAGAAACCATCAAATCTAATTTGCAAGTATACCCCACACCAAGCAGACTCCTATTCCAAACAAGGCTTATGCCTTACAGACTGCATGGAGTTAGTGGAATTACTGTGTTTCAGAGTCCAAAGGAAAGCAAGCTGCTGAATTATGCACTGCCAGTCATGGGTACTGCCAAACACTGTTAGGAAGTTGGAATGAAGTCTGGCAGGCCAGGAGGTGGCAAATGTCATTATAGCTGGGATATTTCTTAATTTTCATGATGGCTGTTCCCAAGACTGTTGCCTGCTCTCTCTGATCTCTCAGAGCAACAGTGGCAGCTTTGCCTGTTGTTGGGGGTGATATTCTTTGCTTGTAGAGCTGATTAGTGTTGAGTTTCTCCCATTTAGCTTTTTGCAGTGCTTGCTCCTGAGTGCAGCACTATTCTGACCTGGCTGTGAGATTTCCCTGAGGGTGCTTTACTGCTCAGTGTGTGTATGGGAGTAGCAGTAAAAATCCAGTTAGAGATGCTTTTTTCCTCGACTGCTTACCCTTAATTAAGTTCTCCCAGACTGCAGGGTCTATTAACATACTGTCTGCAAGCCAATACAGACTTGTTCCACCAGAAACTGGCTTACTGCTAATACTGGACCCACCTGGTTTTAGGTCAGGCAGCATTGCCTCTTCCTGCCATTTTTAGCACATTCCACTGAACTAATCAGTGTTTTGTGCCTTGAGGGACTGACAGGGAGGGACAATTTACAGTATCTGTGCAAGTTGGGCTTGGCTGGGTAAAATTCAGCTCCAGCAAGAGTTATTGTTAGAGTACCTGGATTGTTTTTACTTTCAGCAGCACAGGGGAAATTAGACTGTTGCCCATTGCTGGTGTGGAAGGATCCACCTGCATGTTCCCATTGTGCTGCAGTGGTGTGTTTGGAAAGCCATTGTCCCCACAAGGGCTCCCTAAAGGGTGCCCCCTTGGTTTGTGAAATTAAGTAAATGCAAAGTCACTGTAGCATTCACTGCAGAGATGTCTCATGGATGCTGCTGGGAATCTTAACCTGGGAATTTATTCTCCTGTCAGGGATACCTGTGTAGACACTATTCCACAAAGTACTTTATCTGTAGCTGGTGCTGCTGGAAGGAGATGATATGTATCACACCCTCTGTGGTTTTCTGTTGGAGTGGAGCAAAATTATTCCCTCAGATTAGATTTCTGCCCTTCTTCCCTAGGAAGGAATCACAAGGCCTGGTATGGAGCACACAGATCCCTCTTGGAGGCCATGTCAGCAGTGCAGGGAGTGACTGGGAGGGTGGCTTGTCAGAAATGTGATGTGTGACATGAGCCCTAATCAAGTGTTGCAGCAGCTTTAGGTGTGACTGGCCCTGTGCAGGAGGGGTGTGCACTTGAATTTACGCTTTCCCTGGAGCTGTGGTCCCTGAGAGCTCTTGTCACCAGCTCTGGAGCACCTACCTTCCAATACCTTATCCTCACCAGGCAGTATTTCTGTTCCCGTGAGCATTTGCATAGGCAAAGTCAGATTTGGACTGTTTCAGCTGAATCTGTCTTGGTGCTGCCTTCTTAAGCCCTGAACAAGCTTTCCAGGGTACTCAGGTACAGGGGAATGAGACTGGGAACACACTAGTATTCTGGGAATGAGACTCATGAGGTGCTCAAAATAACACAGTTCCTAGCAGTACATGCAGTCAATCACGGGACAGTTGTGCTGAGCTGGGCTTGATGCCATTGCCAGGGCTCACATGGGGATCCAAGCTCTTTGTCCCTTGGGATGCTGACTGAATGTGGTTTTGGCAATATTAACTTCTTTGTTGGGGTGCTAGAATATGTTTTGGGTGAAATTAAGCTCCTAGTTGTAAAATCTAGCAACTAAGGTTAAGTAAACCTTAATCAGGCTTCCAGTGTTCCCATTAGCAATGTTAGAACAGCTTTGTGAGAGTTTTTTCCCAGAAAGTGATAAATGTTCTGTACAAGCTGCTTTGTAGTTGAGTGATCCCACCTAGGAGGAATATCATGATAGTATTCAAACCCTTGGAGGCGCCTTCAAGAAATTCTTGGAATCAGCATCTCTGCCACGTGCAAAGTGAGACAAGACACAGTTAATGATGTATCTTTCTGTTGATGCTCGTAACCTTTATTTGGTCACTGCTAGAAAGCATATACAATTAATTCCCTTTCCTCCCTCTGGTTATCTTGAAACTTGTGGAGTGTTATGATTTTTCTTATTTCTTTTCATGTAAATTTTGCTTACATGAGGCATTTATGGCAATTCCCATGACCAAATAATCTAAACCAGCAAAAGGACTGTCTTATTACTGAAACCCTGTCTATAGGATGATTCAATGTTAAGCAAGTTTGGTTGGTTTTTTTCCTGCTAATCTGTTAGCATTTCTTAGTGCAGAGGAAAAGCCTCTAGTGAAAAACTCATTTTTACCAAGTTCATGCTTTTTCTGTCTCATGTAAGTAAGATCCAGGCTTGTGGGTACCAGAACGTCAATAAAACTTGTGATTTTGACTTTAGGAAAATACAAGAAAAATTAATGCAACAGACAGGAGAGAGGTCCAGCACAGATGTCTAATGTGTTAGTTTTATTTAAAGATGGTCTTTCAGTGCTAGCGTAAGAAATGTTCTTTAAAAAACATCAAATAAATAAATAAATAAATAAATAAAAATAGTAATAACTTTCTGTTGAGGAGCTTAGAAAGAATCTGGCTTTCATCTTGGGAGGAAGGGGTACTGTAAAGCATTCTTCAGAGCAGGAGATAGAAAGGTTAATCCTAATTTCTCCGGGAACCTGCAAACCAAACATAAAATAAATGTTACTAGAATCTGCTTCTGTCTTGGTACATGTCACCATTGTCAGCAGTGCTTTTAAAAATCTATTACTACCTTAAATACTAGGCTTAAATTAATTCCATTCTCAAACTGTGTCTTCTTAAAGACTTAAATGAGAAGCTGCTCCTCCCCTGTCCCATGGCACAGACATGGTCTGTGCTATTCAGTGAAAGGGCTTAGACAAGACTCACCGTTGCAACCCATCCCACTCAGGGAGCCAATCCGATCGATCCTCCTCCCAAAACAGCCAGAATCTCTCATCATCCTGGGCAGCTGCAGCCCCCTCAGCCTCTTGAGGAAAGGCTCCCTGTAGGACAAAGGGGTGTTGGGTACAAGCCTGTGTTCAGCCTTCTGGTCGTCACTGTCATCAACAAGTTCTGACAGGATCTCCTCCTGGGTTTTGGGTTCTTGCAGGTCAGGATTGGACTCCAGGGCTTCAATCATTGCAAACTTATCCTCCAGTCTTTCCAGCAGAGCCTATAAGAGAAGGAATAAATTAATAAAACTACTTGTTTTGTGGTCGTTTGCTAACTCTTCCAGTCATTCTGTTCTGCATTCATTGATAGTCCCGTAGCCTGCCCTAGAGAGACTGACAGGTTGGATCCCAGCCTTACTGGTGGTCATTGGGGTCTGCATTATATCCCTGTTCACAGTAATTCCATCTATGGGAAGATACAGCTTCAGCTAGTGAACTGAATGAAGCTGCTTGCCACCATGTGTATCTTACTGGCAAGGTTAGAAGATATCTTGGCAGAGAAGAAAATCCAATATGTGGGTTGCACAGGGAGATACCACTCAGCCCACCAGTGGTACACAGTCTGAGAAAGCCACATAGCCCACTCTCACTTCTGAGAAGTTGCTGCTTTGTCACCCCTGGCTATATCAATGGACATCACTGGAGAAGCTCTTGTTTTCACTAATCTCTGCCTCAGGGGTTACAGGATTGCTACTCCTTAAAGTAACTGAAAATACCTGTATGGTAAATTCACACCTGCTGTGTGATTGCTTCCTGGGTACCATTTTTTTGTAATTTGTAAAGGTTTGTGTAACTAGGTTCGATAACCTCCTCAGGGGCAGCTCAGCCAGTTAGAGGAATGTAATTGCCCATCTGTAGAATTTGAACAGAGAGGAATGAGCCTTGTGGCTTGCCCGAGAATGAGTGCATTTAGAAGCTACTCTTTCTGGCTGCTGGAAACAGCCCAGAGGCAGTTTGAGCTTCAGCTGTCCTTACTAGCTCAGGGAATTTGTTCTTAGGGCCTAAAAACAGCTTTGAGAAGCTGGTCACTGGTACCAGCCCAGGGAAAGGTTTGAACTATTAGATTCCATCAGTCTCAATCTTGTAGTGTGCTATAACAATGGATTTTCTCTATGATTCATTAAAATTCTTAGCTGGTAATTTTATAGCTCTGGAAGCTTTTCTGGATGAGCCACACTAATTTATTATGTTATTCCTCTAGTAATATTACTAAAAGTTTGTCTTTGGGCGCTCTTCTTTGCCACCTCATTGCTCATCCATATGCGACCAGATCTCTCAAATTCACAAAGCTAGAGCCATCTGGCTGCCCTCTGTCACTGTTCTGCCATTTAGTGGGATCAACAGGACCCCACATCAAAGTTTCTTATTTGTTCTCATGGAGCTACTCTGATGATTTTTTCCTTCCCTGGGGCTTTGCTCCCAGGAAGATGTATCTTTAAAAGAAAAAGAACCAAAACCCCAAAGAAGACATCCTACAGCATCACAATTTTGGTTCCCACTACTGCCTAGGAGCTTGGGTGAACCCAACATGGGCGGATATTGCCCTACAGAGCTTCTCTGAACCCCTTTGAAGAGCTGAGGCTTTGTCCCCCGGCATGTGATGGCTGATGTGGTTATTGCTGTCTGATCATGCAAAAGGAAGGAAAAGCACCACCTCACACTCTGCTAACCACCCCAGAAGTTTAACCTTTTAAATGAAGTCCTCACCTCCATGCTGGCCAGTTCTTTGGCAGGGCTGAGGCTGTAGATAGGGTTGGCTCTGCTGAACTGGAGCTGGATGAGCAGCAGCAAGAGGAAGCCATAGAAAAATGAGCCCTTAGTGTCCATGGCGCTGATTTCACTGGGAATAGGGAAGTTCAAGCTGTTTCTTCTGAGATGTCCCTTCAAGTGTCTCTCTTCCTTCTCCTGTCGTCTCTCTTCTGAAGCTTGTCTTTTATACTCTTTGGGTGATCCCTGCTTCCTAGGTTATCAATGGGTTTATCTTGGGCACATTCCAGTCCCACTGTAGGCATGCAGCTCTGTCAAGGGAAGATTCCCTTTATTAGCTGTCATTAGGCAGCAGCTGCTATTGCTGAGGAATGTATGTCACAAGTCAGTGATTTCATGTCACTCCCCCTCCTCTAGATACCAAGTGCTGTGATTACATAGTCCAGTTGGAAATTCTTAGCAATTCTCTTTCAATAGACCCCTATGGTCAGATTTACAGAGATGGGAAACAATCCTGAAACTGCTCTAAACGTTGCTCAGTTAGAAGATTTCAATAAGGAAAGTGCCTTTTAGAGGGGAAACAACAGGCTTTCAGATGAGTATTTGGTGAAGAGTCAAGAATGAAGATAAATTGACTTTTAGGACACCTTAAGTATTGTGCACACTTTCCTTCTATATATGGAATATGAGCAGCCTCCGCATACCATGGAGTGGGTTGAAAATCCCAGATTTGGGCCACTTCTCATTTCCAATTACAATTGAGGTGATTTCACCATTGTGGCTTTGTGTGTTACCAACAAGAGCAGTACCTCGATCTGCACCTCAGTGGAGACTGACTTTGGGGACAGCAAGTGCCTCTACCCCTCTGCGTCAATCAGCTTCGGCACCAGTGGGAAACACTAGTGTTTATTAACAGCCAAATGTTTAAGTAGTGGGATTTCTTTAAGCATCAATGGTAAGGCTTGACTCTGTATCAATAAAATTTTAAAAACAGGCAGCCAGATTCAGCAATAATCTTATTTTACTTTCATACAAGAAAGAAACTTACTCGATGAGCACTTAAATAGATGGCTTTTGTTGTTTTTCAGAAAGGTATCAGAATCTGTCCCAAAGGAAGAATGGATGAATTTGTGTATATGTGTGTTTTGTGAGGAGTTAAAAATCTTTAATTGAATATATTAAAACAAAAAAGTATTTATTTGTTTCTTTAAGTGCTGAATGTCTAAAAATTAGCTAGAAACTGCTTATTCTTAAATGAGAAATTTAAAAAGTACAGAATTGCTTCAAATTCCTCTTCCATTGGTGTCTGTGCATATAGTACAACTAAAAATTAATCTTTTTACAGAAATGCAAGAGAGTTCTAAATCATGAAGCAATGGCTTTTCTTGCATTTTCCTAATGTTTCTTGTTACTTTAAATTGAAACAGCAGCAAATGTATAAGTTGAATGTCAGTCTAGTAATAATTTGTTGACTCTTCATATGAACACAGACCTTGAAAGAATCTCCTGAGTACACTTTCAAAATAATAATAGAATGATAAAGTATTTCCCATGTCTTAAATGTCTAACCTGGTGTTTATGTACAAATGTGTGCACGTACTGTTCACATGATCAGCTACCAAAATTATACTAGAACAGGCGGTCTCAAGGTTGTGAAGTCACGCTCAAATGCTACTTTTTCCTTATATAGCCCAAAATCAGCCCAACTCTGTGTATGTTCTGATGAAATCCTTTATTATAAGTTCTCTCTCTATTTTTCCTCACTACTTTATTTTTTCAGAACATGGAGGAAATACTAGTTTTTTGTATTATTGTGTGCTCCAACACTTTATTATTTTGTGCTTTTAAAAAAGAACTAGGATCCTGATAGATTCTTTTTTTTTAATTAGCACTCTATACTGCAGAATCTGTACAATTAATTAATTAGTAACAAGTATTCTCTTCCTCCTGCTCTTGGTGTGTATATGTTTGTTTGTGCCAAGGTGTAACTTTGTTTTGTAAACTGCAAAAGTGGGAGAAGATAAACCAGAATTATTCATTAATTTTGAGTGTTCAATTTAAGATAATTAGAATCTGTTATTGTTGTATTTTTTTGTTTCTTTCTTTTCACATCCCCCCATGCACTAAGTATTCTCTAGTGCTCTCTCTGTACAAAAACATTTTGTAGCTTGCTCTGAGTTTTCCTTTGTGTCTTTTTTTTTTTTTTTTTTTTTTTTTTGTACAGCAGCCCTTGGGGCACAAACCCAGCAGCAAGAAATTGAGGGACAAAATATTAATCTCAGATGTGAAATATTTTGCTTTGAGTGACCTCTCCCTGTGAAACAATCTAATTTTCCAGGATTTTAGTCATTAAGTCAGACTCTGAGATGCTCCATTCTTTACTGGTTTGTTCCTTTTCATCTTCTGTGTTCCTTGGCAGATAAATGAGATGCAGCAGCATGACTCAAGCCTCAACAGTACTTTTCTAAGACAGGGAGCTTTTGTGCTCTATTTCATGTACAATGTAGTGAAGTGTAGAGATGGGATAAAATGTCTGCCTGTCACAGTAGCTGTTGTATTTTCACAGCCAAATTCTGCCCTCAATTATCCATCTTGCAGTTCTGCCAAAGCAAATGGAGTGTGAAATGTCAGAACTCAGCTCATCATTGTTAAAGCTATAAAACTCGTTTGTTTATCTCAGTGTCATCACCCTGGTAAATTAATACAAACTTTAGGCTTTACAGCCCAGCAGTAGAGAGTCAAGATCTAGGCATTGCCCGTGCTCAGCTGGGCATTTCTCTGGTAAAATGTCTGCCTTAACAAGGCAGCATGTCCTTCTGAAAAGCTTACTGAGACTGGTTTTAGGGCTGGGAATCTGGCACATTTTCTCCTCATCCCAGGGTATGGGATGGGAAGTGTGGGGACACAAGGCTCCATTAGAGCAGCTCTGCTTGCTCAGATCAGAGAGGGAGAGCACCGAGGGTGCTACTGGCAGCCTGTGTGTGGGTCCTGTGATGAGGAGGATGGACAGAGCTCAGCTGAGGTCACATTGCCCATTCCCCAGCAAGATGATTCTATGTCCTTGGTTTTCAGCCCTGTAAACCCGGGGGCTAGTGTCGTGTAGGTTCCATCTGCTGATGGATAGACCTGCCCTAAGTGCTGCCCTGACCTGCTGCACGTCCTTCCGGTGATGTCCATTCTCCTACTGCCATTCTGTGCTGAAGAGTGTGAGCTGGTTGTACAGAGCCTCCTGTCCTGAGGAAGAGGTTGGATTTGTATTTCTTTCATCTCCCAGTGACAAAACCTTTGACAAAACTCTGCCACACCTCACCCAGGCTCTCTTTCTCTGCACTTCAGTTAGATTGAGAAGGAAATGAAGAGATCAGGCCCTCAGACAAAAATCGAAACAGAAATGTAAAAATGTCTGGAGTGGCCATACTACAATTAAGTGGTGCCTCACTTTTTCCAAGGGGAGAAATTAATTTTCATGCTAAACACGGATTGTTACTCCTCATTATCTCTGTGTTGCGGCTGTCCTTTCCTTTGCTGGACTTTGCAGGCTCCGTGCAGGCTGCAGGGAGCCCCGGGCAGGAGGGGGAGCCCGGCGTGCCCGGCGCTTGGAGTGCGGGGCCATTGGCGTCTGTCCCGGGTGCTGAAGCCCTCGCTGCCCTCCGCCTGCACCGGCAGCCGCTGCCAGGTGTATTTCCAAAGTGATGGAGCCCCTCTGTCCTTAGAGGTCCCCCCATGCCGGTCTGCCGTGCCAAGCCTGGCAATGATACCAGCGGCTTAGCCCATGGCACAGGGGCGTGTGTGGGACACTACCTGGAGTTAACCCCGAGCCCCAGTGCCCACCTCCGGGGAGGATTCTCTGGTAGCAGCGGTGAAGCCATCGGGAAAGGGATGCCGGCTCACTGCCACGGTCCCAGAGCTGGCAGCGCTGCCTGGCAGTGTCACTTCAGTACAGCGTGGAGGGTTACTGACATAGTCCTGGAAGGATGCAACCACCATCCTTCCTGCTGCTGCGGCCCTCCAGCAAAAGGCTTGTCCAGAGCGAATATTCTGGCCAGGGTCAGGACCGAGCCCTTAGAGCAGAGCGGGAGGAGCGCTCTGGAGGGGATTTCTGTATCCTCCGACCATTTGCTAAACCGTGACCGAAAAAAACCCCAAAAAACAAACCCCACTCAAAGAAGGCAATGTAGGCTTTGTAAAAAGTTTATTGCTCTGTACCCCACTGCTGTGGCGGGTCCGAGGGCAGCCTGGTGGTGTGGCTGCTGAACGCCGGCCTGGAGACCAGGAAGTTCTTGGGAGCCGGTCCTGGCTTCAGCCTCTCCATCTGTTCCAGAAACCTGTGAAAGAGTCACAGAGAGCTGCGGGGGAAACCGCTCCGAGGCTTTCAGCCGAGGACAGCGGCAGGTCCCGGCGGCTGCCCCGGCCTGCCCTGCTCCGGCACCTGCGGGCTTGGTGCTGGTCGCATCCCAGCCCCGTCTGCTCGCCTGTCCTCTTCATCCTCGTCCCAAAGCAGCAGGAGAAGTGCCTTCGTTTGGCGGAGGACAGGAGGCTCCTCCACTGGCTCCATCCCTCCGCCGGCTGGGGAGGTCTAGGGCCAGGACCGGAGTCCCCGCCCGGCCTCTCTCCGCCCCTCGAGAGCTCCCACTCGGAGCCGCCGACCTCAGCCCGGCCACCGGCTCGTCTCCCGGGCTCGGTTCCCCTTCCTCTTCCCGTAGCTGCCGCAGTCCTGGAGAGGGGAGGAGGGATAGGGAGCCCCGCTCCTGTCGCTTCGCCCCGGCGGGACGGGTGCGGGTGGTCGCCCTGGGAGCCCGGGTGTCTGCAGGGACCGCAGCTCAGCACTAAGCTCACCGGCCGCCTGCTCTGCCCACGGCATAACGAGCTGCAGCAGCGAGTCCCAGCTGCAGAGAGCCGGGAGCTGCATCCTATCCCTGTCCCTATCCCATCATTATCTCGATACTGTATTGCTTCCTTGCCACTGGATGCCTCTCCTTTTATCCCCACTCTGCCGCCCGGAGGGAGCTCAGCTGCCTCCTCCCAGATCCCTGCAGGAGCCGGAGTACTGCACTGTGCCCTCTAGCTTCGATGAGGGAACTGGTTGCAGCTGCCCCCACAGGTCATCCTCCAGGAGCTGGGGGTCTTCTGACTGCAGCAACTGTTTCAAGAGGAACAGAACTAACCTTAGTGATCTTCCCCCTTGGCAGCGCCTATTTTCCCAGTGATTTCCTTTCCCTCCGCTCTCCATTAGGTAGGAGTTGATGCAGTGAAAGAACCTCGCACTTTCAGCCTGTTTGCTCTGTTTCAGGCACGCAGGAGCTGAGAGCTGGGTTGATTTCCCCTCCAAGGGACTGAGGGATGGATCATTTCTCTGTGGGGGAGACAAGTAGGAGAAATTGAAAATGTTCATCTGTCTGCAGCAGCTCTTCAGATAACAGCTTTTTCTTCTCTGTATACAAATTTTTGTGCTATGAGAGTAGACCATGTCCTGAGACTTGGGTTTAGGAGATTTTCCTTCTTTGAAAGTTCATCTGATGATGGTTCTCTGGCATTGTCACCAAACCCTTACCTGTGTAACCCTTCCCTCTGTAAGAGGCAGAACAGCAGATGGGGTCCTTTCATTCACCACCTGGATAACATTAAAGCAATTTCACTAAGCCTCTGCTTTCTGCCCTCTTCATTTGCTTAGAATGGAAGCAAACCAGCAATATCAACTGGTGTGGGACAGTGATTTTTGCATCAAGTGAGTTTGTTTAAAGCAACACAGCAAAGAAGAACCTGGCAGAGAAAGGGGATGTGTGTTTTGAAAGCACGGTACCTGAATGAAGATCATGTCAGGTGAGAGGATTATTGTTGATAGAGAATGAAGCAGGCCTGGCTGAGGATGTGTATTATCCTTAATTTTATGTGTACTGAAGATAGACGGGAGTGGAAAGGGATAAAGCAGTGAGACTGAACAGCATCTGTGTGATGATCAAGGGGAATAAATACAACTGGGTCTTTGTTAATAAGCTAGCCAGAAGTGAGTCTTGGATGAGACCAAATCTTGATTGCTGCCTAACATCACTTAAAATCAGGTACCCTAAAAGCACACATATTTAAGAAAGGTATCTGTATGTTGCTTTTCATGTAGGAGTACTTTTATTGGAGGCTTTTCTCCTCAGCAACTTCTGTAACCCTGGTCTGTAAATTCACACACTGCTGCTTGGCAAAGATGGAAATGGCACAGTTGGAGATGAGCTTCCCCCATCTGACTGGCATCCTCACTTCAAAGCTTTGCTTTGATTATTTAAATGCTAATAGAACTCAGCAAATTACCTAAAGTACAAACACACCTGGCTTCAGTCCTGTGGATCTAATTATAGAGCCTTTTATGTGAAATAAATTGTTCTTGCTTTCAGAAAAGTGCCTTTTTAAAATGTTCCCACAAAATGTCAGGTGATGGGATGGCACATTACCAGCTCGACCTCTCTAATTGCAACTCTTATCTGTTTCTTATTCATCTTCTATAGGATTCTGTTCACAAGTTCTCACAGCTCAGACTTCAACCTCCTCTGACCTCTGTTATTTTTCTGCAAATAAACTTCAGTAGCACTTGTCCTTCACTGGGTTTTCAGGGAAATTTCAACATTAAAAAGCCTTTATGTATGTGAGAATATCCCTGCTCTAAAGTTACTGGGAGCTGGGAACAAGCTTTAGACTCAGAATTATTAGAAGGGAGGCTGTAACCTTTCATTAGCACCAGCTGTCACGAGATACTGGCTCTACATTGTTTGACACCCTGATGTCCATAGGCTGTGTGGATTAACCTTTCCACCACATGGGCTGCACCTGGGCCAGCCTCGTGGGTAGCACACCTGAAGAGGGACTTTGAGAAATCTGCATGCTTTCTGTTAAGCTCCCCCAAGCAGGGGGGAGCAGATGTGCTTCTTCATAGCCTAAGTAAATAGTTGGTTTTAAGCCATGTATAGACTAGCTATTGTTATGGAATTATGCTGGATGATGAAAGAATGACACAGTTTTCATTCTGGACTTTAATTCTTTATTTGATTGGTGGAAATCTTAATTTTCTTGTGATTTTTTTCTTAGGGAAGGCAATACAGAGTGTAATAAATTTATTATGGACCAATCCATCATTGGAGAGCTTGTACTCAGGGCTGTCTATGTAAATGGCAACAAGTATCTGTTCAGGGCATTTTCACAGTTACTGCTGCTTTGTTATTAAAGTTAACTTAAACAGATTAACTAGCAAACAATATAATACCTAACCAAAACTGTTTAAAAAGGAAGCCTTCAGGATATGTTTTTGTATTTTCTTCTCAGTGCTTTGAAATACCTGGATCTGCCTATGGAAGAGTAGGGTGCCTTTGAATTTCCTTCAAGGAAGGGTAGCATTGTTTTGGGGTTAGGGTTTTTTTTGTTTGGTTGGGGGGGTTTTGTTGTTTTTTTTTTTTTAATAAGATGAGGTATACTACTAAGAAAAATTTGTTTTCCTCTGTCAGTGGCAGATCTAAATGCAGAGTCACAACTTTCTAGTGATGTCTGCTGAGAGAGCTGCCCTTTGTTCAGATTGTGGGTCAGAGACTTAGGGCTTTGTATCTTGGTTTCTGTTTACCAGACAGCAGCCCTCTGAAATGCTCCCGAATTTTAGTGTCTAAATGCAAACTAAGGCTCTGTTTCAGGAATGAAATATGATCAAATCATGCAACAAACCTTGAAGCAAATTCGTTACATTATGGAAAACAGTTTATTACCTGTGACATGATGAGACTTGTTTATTTATACATTCAGTAAACAAACAGTACAAATGTAGTTTTCTGTAATTAATTTTCAGATAGATGCTCACAAATAACTACACTACTCTGATACAAACAGGCAGTACAGCAAAGGTGTGTTCTGTTGGCAAAGTATGTCAGGGGAGAGGTGGCTGCATTTGCTCAGTACATCGTGTAGTAGATGGATTGGTGATGCCAATATGGAAAAGAGCTGAATATCACACTAAAAGGCAAGAGGTGCTTTGAAACCCCGAAGTCAGTCCTATCAATAAAGAAGAGGAATAAATAACAGAAAGAGAAGTGTACAGGTTTTCACACATGGAAGTTAACTGATTTCTTACTGTTCTAGTGGCAGATGCCACTGCTCTGCTTAGAGTTTGTTTGGATTGAAACAAGTATCCCTGGGGAGCTGGTGAAAAACCTCTCTGATCTTCTAAGACAAGATGAAATGCTTACTGATGACTCAGAGGAAGGAGGAAAAGCAGGTAAAGAAGAGGTGTGGCATTCACAGGTTTTAAGTCTATATCTGAAAACAGTGAATTCTGAGGAATGTAAAATAGTAAACTGTGTTTGTGATAGGAGGGTAAAAGTTACTTTAAGGCAACATTTCCTTGAAGTTGAATTAACTCTGCTCTTTTGCATATTTCTGCAAGTTATACATGAGTACACATACCAGCAGCCTCTGGCTTTCTCTTACCATAGTGAAGAGTCAGCATCCCAGTCCACTGAGTGACCCAATTCTGTCTAGCCTGACACCAAAACAGCCCCTGGAAAGGCCCTTTTTGCTTCTGCCTTGGTATCTACGGGATGAACTCAGGAGGTCACTGAAGAATCTCCGGATTGCATCGTCACCCATGGACATGCTCTCGGGCTGATCTCTGGTGTTTTGGATCCACTGGAGTTCAATGTCTTGCTGATCAAAGACACCCGCTGGGCTCAGGTCATCTTGCTCATGGTCCCTCTCTTCTGAGACCAAGGAATGCTCCAGGTCCTCATCTAACAATTTGGACAGACTCTGGAAAAAGGGAAGAGTAGAAGGTGGAAAGGGAATAGAGGAGAAGGAGGGGTTTGGGGAACTCTCATTATTTCCATATAAGCCATACTCAGTGCTGAGTTTGAGGATATATTTCTGAGCTGCCAGACTGCCAGTTAAGTCTTTCCTGGAACTGGGCATATGGGATAAATTTTTATGAAAAAATTGAAAAAGGCCTGATAAATTGTGAATAAGGAACAAGAAGAAAATAGTTGATATCAAAGGGAATTAATGCAATAGCAGGAGACATGCTGAAATTGGTTCTGAAGGATTATGTTATACATTTCTTTATGCAATGGGAGGTTACTTGATATGTGACAATGCCGACTCCCTAGTGCAGTAAATGGAATGTGTTTTATAATGACTTGGAATTCCTGCACAAACAAATACACAAAGGTACACAGACACACTTTGTCTTTTTCTTATATTCTACACCTGATAGTCACAACCAGGGGCTGCACTGCAGCACAACCGAGCTGAGGAGGAGAGCCTGCAGGTACAACCCCTTGATTCCTTTTTCAGCTAAAACTAGGGGCTTCAGGGAGGAGCATGCAGGTGGCTGCTTTAGGGCTTTAGATCACAGCCCTTCCAGAATAATTTCTTTTACTCCAAAAGCTTATTGCTTCACTCAGTCACAGGATGACCCTAAATGTACAATCCCCTAACTGAACCCACAGGAAAACCCCCCAAACATTTTCCTTTCAATTGCCTCACGTGATTAGAAATTAAAATCCAGTGATCACTGATTTTAGTTTCCTCCATTTAATAAATCTGTGTCTGCCCATGTCAGCATTCCTGCTGTTATGATGTCTCTTTAAGCTGGGGTTGGAAGAAACAGAGCTCATCTAGCATGTCTGATTCCTAAAGAAGCATCAGCTCCTTTCAGCTCAACTGAGCAGCCAGTCACTTACCTGTAAGCTGGAAATGGATCTGGCCTCTGCCTGGTTTTGACTGACAATAAGCAGCAGAAGGAATCCAGGGCAAAAAAGGAGTTTCAGATTCATGTTTGCCTCTTCTCTTAAGTCTCTCCAATTCAATGTTGCTCTGTGTCTCCAGCTATCAGCATTTATATCTTCCTCCAACCCCTCCCAAGTCTACCTTTTGAGTTCCTGCTAGTGCAAGGATTGGTTTGAGGTTTTGATGTGTTTTCATCGACCTAAGAGGAGGAGGAGGTGGAGGCGAAGGAGGAGGAGGGAGGAAATAGTTCTCCTTTCTGATGGTGAATTAAAGGAGCATTTTCCACTTGGGCAATGCAACATCTTTCTGCTTGGTGCCACTGATGTACATGAGTGAGAACCGCTCAGTGTTCCTTGGGCTGACTTTTAAACCTTTCTTTTTCAACCAGAGAAAACAATTGTGAGAGAACTATAAAGTGAGACAGGAAGTGAATGGTATCCATGACACATTCACCTGGCTCCTTTGTCACTGTGAAGCATCAAACCAGAGGGACGGGCTAAGAAAACATGCTGTGTAAGAAATTAGTGTTATTGCATAATAATATGATAGCATAATAATATAAGTTATTAATATAATGTTATTGACTTAAGAGATGAAAGAGTGTGATTTGGAGAAGAAGGGAAGACCAAGTATGAAAAATATGACAAGTTGCAATATGGCCTGAATGACTGTGTGGCCAAAACCAGCCTGACATGCACAGGCAACTTCTACAAGGCTTGAGGAAGAAATTCCTCTTTCCCTGGATCCAGCTTAAAATAGTTCCTTTATATGATCTTTCTCAGTCTATTGTGCACAATTTATATTAAATCTGCAATCAGTCTGAAAGGAAGAACAGGCTTGAAATTTGGCTTCACTGAAAAATTGAAATGTTCCTGAGTATGCAATAATACATCTTGCCCTTTCAAGGCCTTTTTGCACACATGTGATGCACAGAGTTAAAGGCCATCAAGCTGGATCTACATGGAGGAAATGGAAATTAAGGACCATCTGGCATTTTTCATCTGATACTTGAGTTACTGAAAGCTTGCAAACTGGTTTTCAGTATCAACATGTTTGTCCTGGAAGCTTGGAAAAAAACAATTCTGTGATGTGCCAGCAGGTTTAATGTTTTCAATGTTTTTTTCATGTGCAGATCTGTTTAAGGCATAATTTTAGGTGTCTCTAGAAATGGGTGTTGTAAGGAGATATAAATGTCCCTCTGTGATGGAAAGGGAAGTCTGTTGTTATTGTATTGTTGGGATCTTTTTGTTGTTGATGTTGGTGAAAACCACATTTGATATGAATCTTATTAGTAAATGAAATCATCATCCCAGAGGTTTTAGGTGTGTACTTCACAGGGCAACAACACAGTAAGAAAAGGTCAGGGCAGTTTCAGGTTCATCTTTTCTCCTCTGCAAAAGCCCAGGATTGTTTTGTTGCTTTGATTGGCTTGTCACAGGTCTGCATAATGTGGATAATAAGTCTTCTAGACCTTGAAATCTCTGAAGTTGTTTTGGGGTTCTGCTGAATTGTCTCTTTGGTTTCTGTTGGACATTCATACACTAGCACAGCCCTCATCTATGACCGTGTTGGTAAAAGAATAAGGCTGGACAAGACTTCTAGAGGTCTGTGGTGCAATCTTGTGCTAAAGCAGAGCCAACTCAGATGAAATTTCTCAATGCCTTGTCAAGTTGAATTTTGAAAACCTTCAAGAAACAATGATTTACTAATATCTACTTGGAATTTTTCCTGTTGCCATTTGTGTCATTGCTTCTCATCCTAATGGATTGCAGTTGAATGCTGTTCATAAGCACAACAAAAGGATGTTCCATCTCCCCAAATGATGACATTCCATGTGTGTTTCAGAGAGTGCTGCACAACCCAGACAGCAAGGGAAGCTTTGGTCCAGCTAGCCCACAGCTGGGTTTAGATCAGATTTGGTGCAGTGGCAAGAAGTAGTTAGAAACAGAAAGCCATCCAGCAAATGTCTGCTTTGCATTCGAGATCTTCTCAGGGCTCAGAATAGCATCAAACTCAGTGTCTGAATATTCACAGAGATCTATCATTGAGGTGGTGCAGCTAAGATGGAGACTTGAGCACGGTTGACAGCCTGTAAAAAGGGAGGAACCTCTGAGGACAGTAGGATATATTTTGGAGATCAGAAATGACTTTGTGTCCCTTTTTGAAGTGTTCTTTTGTATGGCAAATCCTTCATATAGGGTGGAAGGAAGCATCAAGAAGGCAGCAGATTGATGTGTGTTGTTCATCTCCAACAATAAATTGTTTCCCAGCTTCCTGAGATATTTCTCCTGTATCAGCAGAAATCTGATTAAAGAGTAGGATTAGGGCAAACTATTCCTCTGGGGGTATCCCTGCCTCATCCCATGAAGAAGTCGAGCTCTGAAACTGATAGCACATCAACTAGGCTTAGGTAGATATCATTAGAGCACAGCTGTAGTAACTCATCTTCCTCCTCCCTTGTTCTGTGACCCCTTCAGCCTCCCTCTCCTTCCCAGCTGCTCCAGCCAACATTCTCTGGCTGGCTGAAAGGGCAGTGATGTGTCTGCAGTGCTTTCATCACAGTGGAATTGCTGAGTCCATGAGGGAAGCTGGCCCCTCGCTGAGACATTGACATTTAGCTGTGGTCTCCAAGCATTTGCCTGGTGTCCCCCTGCCCTCTCCTGAGGGGGCTGGAGCTGGACTGTGCAGGGTCAGTGCCTGGTGTCACCATGAGCCCAGGCCTGGCTGGTCAGTGCCCAGCTGCAGGAGCTCTCTGTGCTCTTCTGGCACTTCCCTGCCTTTGCCTTTGGTGATGGGCTGACAGCAGGGCCCAGCTGCAGGAGGGGACATGGGGGATCTGCAGCAGCAGTTCTCCATCCTAAGAAGGGACTGAGCACAGAGACTGAGCTCACTCACCTGGGGTATAGCTGGCATGTATTGGCTGCATCTGCTCCAGCACAATCTAGAGGAGAGGTTGGTCCCTGCCTTAGGGGTGGCTGGAACTGGGAGGAACTGGCATCTCTGGTGTCTGAGATAGCCCATCCATGGGGAATAAACCAAGCCTTCACTATCAGGTAATTTGGAAGGAGCTTCGCTTGTGGGCAGGTCATCCCATAGGGCCACTACATACTGTCCTGTCTCCTCTTCTTGTCCCACAGCACCTTCTGTGGGACGGTTAAGGCCAGTAAAGGGACCGAGTCAGTGCTGGCACTACTCTGCTCTGGGGTCCTGAGGATGTATTTGCCTTTGATCTGTTCTGTACTCACTAATTAATGCTCACTGATATCTTTGAATGAAGAGAGGATGTTTTCCTCTCTAGCCCTTTGGCATAAGAAGGGGCCAAGGCCACCTGAGGACAAGGAGGGCAGCAGGCTGGCATTTAGTAGCAGGTTGCAGGTGGTTCTAGAGTGTTGGCTTTTGATGGCAAAATTTTAATTTTAGGTTAGTTAGGCACATTTATCACATTCCTCTGATGCTAATGAAGCCCAACAGGGAAGTTGCAGTGAGGGAGGGGAGAGCCTATCATGGATCCTACAACGGATCCTCAAACAAACAGGAAACAAGCTGAGGAATTCAGAGCAATGGCACCAGACCCTGGTGAGAGGCAGAGACCTAAAGAAGTACTCATGTTCCATAAATCCTCACCTGAAACTCTCTTTTTGGCTAAGTTTCATCTCTAGCAAAATGAACAGCATCTTGTTTTGGAGAGGTGGGAATGTCTACATAGGTAAATAAATACACTCCAGTTGAAACTGGATTAGCTGTGGTTCTAAGCCATGTAGGTCTTTTTAGTCCTGTGGCAGCCATTCTCGCTTCCCCATGATCTTTAAGATGGATCTCAGAAATTCATAGGCTAATCTTTCACTAAACTGCTCAGAATCCAAGCTTTTAATTTTCTGTGTTTTATGAGACGCCTTTGGTGTTTGAACTGAGGTCTAATTTGTCTATATGTTATTGCCTTACTACAGAAAGGCTGGACTTCCAGTGGGAGCAGCTGCACGCAGGAGAGTTGTGGTGTTAGTCTGCACTTCCTAAATTCTGACAGGAGAGAGAAAGAGAACCCTTTGTGGGCAGCATGGAGATGACATATCCTCAGTTGTTTTGAGCTGGAACATGTACTCAGCCCAACTAGAAGGTCTCTCCTGTGAGATCCCATCTGGGCTCTTCACTTGGTTACTGAGGTGTGTGGTGACCTCTCCTGGCGAGTGGAGGACATACCTCAAGTTCGAGACCAATTTCTGCTTGAAACAGAGAAAACAGACCAGGCATTGAGAGGTTTCAATAA
This sequence comes from Lanius collurio, assembly GCA_020086605.1. Lineage (NCBI taxonomy): Eukaryota > Metazoa > Chordata > Aves > Passeriformes > Laniidae > Lanius > Lanius collurio. The sequence continues at coordinate 2,589,635 of JACBWW010000064.1, read as the reverse complement.
AATGATTACTTCATAATCAAAAACAAGGTACATGCACTACAACAAGAGGCTGAGTGGCTCTTTTTCAGGGTTTAGCCATGGAAGTGTGTGTGAGGGGTCATGTCTTGGGAAGACCCATGGTATGTGTGTGGTATATGAATGGTTGTGCTGATATTTGAAAGTTTGAGTGTCGTATGAATGACTGAGTTTAGTTCAACACTAGATATGTTGATCTGGACTCTCATAATGGATTTTGCAGAATGTAAGTTTGTGTAAAAAGAGATGGGTGTAGGGAGGACATTTCTTAAGCAATTTATCTGGGATAGCACTTTCCAGGTTTTTCTTTGCAATTCAGCCCACCCTGGAATAGCTGGGAATAGTGTCACCAGTGCCCATTGATCAAGGTTTTCTTGCCAAGCAGCCAAATCAAGGGGCAAGAGGTCACGCTATCCCATTGTGCTATTTATTGCTGCATGCCATTTGTCAGTGTGGAGTGTGCAGAAGGAGAAACCATTTCTAGAAATGGCTAAACAGCTACAGGAATGAAATGACACCTGTCCTAGAAGTTGCAGTGATTGTTTACTTCCTTTCTCCCTCCCCTAACAGACTGGTCATGAACCTAAAAATAACCTAACTAACTAAAAATGTGATCATTACATAAAGCCTGTCCTCCACAAAACCCTCAGCAGATTTTATTCAGCCTGTGAGAGTGGCACTGTACATAACCTTAATTTTGTATTCCCAGAGCAGGATCCCAATTGTCCATTAGTTTTTACATATCTCAGATCTGTGGACTTTGCCTGACTAGAAAGTGGTGTAGGTTGGTCCCTGTGTTTTGAGAACAGGGAGGTAAGCTACTCTGATTTTTGTTTGGGATTCATGCATGTATTCTTCTTTCTCCTGCTAACATTTATAGCCCTTCTCATCAATATTTCTCATCAGTTCAGGTACAATTGCACACTTGTATGAACCCACGCTTCCTTATTGTGATTAGAAGGCAAATCCTTCATGTCAAGCATTGCAAGCAGCTGGTTGTGCCAGGGCAGCCATTCTGGAATTCTGCAGAGGATGCATATTAGGCTGCATGTGAACAGAGAGCCCCTTCTTGCCTCGGGTAGGTGAGCTGCAGTGGGAAGGATGCAGCTTCATCCAGAGCTTACAAAAGCTGCTCTCTCTCAGGAACTCAGTATGGCTGTGGAGGCTCTCATCACCCACTGTTCTTGATTTGACAACCCTTCTTTGTTTTCCCAGAAAATACTCACTGTGCTTGCCAAGCTTCTGGAAATAGCTGCAGCCTTTTGTGGTGGAGGGTGGCATGGCTGTGGGCCAGACGGGCAGGATATTTTAGCTGTTGCTTCTCAGCACAGCGTGATGGGCGAGCAGCCTTTCAAAAACTAACACTCCTAAAGCTGTGATAAGGTGCTCAGGCTACAGGGCTGGAGGCTGTGTTCATGCTTGAGATAAAGTCCACTGTCAGCACGGCATTCACACCTCCCCTGTCACACTAGGCACCCCATGGTCCTGCCATTCCCACCAGTCACTTGCTGCAAAGCCTCAGAGTGGGGGGATCAGGCCCTGTGCTGCTGTCACCAGGGGCTGCAGAGTTCCATGTGTCCTTGTGGTGACATTGAGGTGGTTAGAGGGAATACTGTGGGGTGGAAGAGATTTTTCACCTAGGATTGTCACCCAGAACTTAGGACTCAGCCATTTTCCCTTGAGATGCACTGTCTGGATAAAAGAGGATTGGGTGGAGTAGTGTATGCCAGGTGTGAGCTGGGGGATGTACAGTGCCGTGGCTGCTTCCCCATGTGGGTGCAAACACCAAATGCATTCTCTGAAACAACAGAAATCGGGGGCAGGCAATTACACTTGCCTGCATATGCTGAAGAAAGCAATGATTCCTCCCAAGTTACTTTCAGTCTCACTCTGTAAAAGTTAATTTAGAGTAAATTGTTTAGTGTCTATGGGATGGCACAGTTTTCTGGAATTACAGAAATTAATTTAATTAATTGATGGGGACAAAAGACATTTGTGTTAAGCAACTGAATGCCACTAGAAAACTGAAGCTTTTGGGACTGCACCAATGGGAAAAAGAATCATTCCTGTAATTAAGATAGTTGAATCACTGCAAAACCCAGAGTTTAAACGAGTCCTTCAGGATGAGGACTGGTTCAAAGGCTTCCACCTACACATATGGTGTGGGCTTCAGCTCACAAAAGTGCTTCTTTGTAGTGGCAAGGTATGTCACTCCCACACTTTCAATAGACTTATATGGATGGGGAAATGACCAGAATTTTCCACCAAAGTTCTCTGTTGACCAAGTCATTGGAGAATTAAGGTTGCAGCTTAAGTTAATATGACTGTTAACCATATTGGGAAGCCAAGAAACTGGTTGCTGTTGATCAGCTGCACAGGTACAGCTGCAGTTCTCTCTCCCTCTCTCAAGATGTTTCAGTCCAAACCTTGAAAAATTTTCAACCAATATGGGACTAAACTTTCTACTGTTATAAATGTTACAGCTCTATTGCTGCAGGGAAGGCTTTGGCTCTTTGCACAAATAAAACCATTGGTGTACAGCTCCCAGTGAGCACAGTCAACTTCATGTCAGCCAGTAGCATTTTTACAGTTTGTTTGTACTCAGTGGAGCAGCCAGGCTTGAGTAGCAGCTGCACATGGAGGGGTTGTTCAATGTGTCTATGTGTGCCTGATAGGATGTAGGAACTGTTGGACTCACTTTCCTCCATGGCATGTTAAAAGGAGGCTCCAGATGCCACCCTTAAGCCAGAACTTAAACAAACCATGTAACATTGCTGTGCCCCTCTGCAGTGAGTAGAATGTCCAAGTCTAAGTTTGATCTGTGTCTCTCTGAACTCCCTGATTATGGGAACAATTCCATGTATCCATTCACTCTATCCCCCGAGACTGGGTTCTAGCTGCTCTGCTTTTAAAGTTGAATGGGAAAGCTATGCAAGAATAAGCAGTAATGGAAAGGTGGGGTAAGAATACAGCCACACAATCTGCTTTTTATAGAAAATAGTGCTTCAGTGCTTTCTAAAACATGGGAGAACCCTCCAAAGGGCCTTCATTTGAGCACTCAAAACCCATCTTTGAAAAAACTTTGTGAACAGTTGCCTATGCCTTAAATGTCCTAACTGTGTTTAATTAAAACCAACTCACCAGTATGGGTTGCACAGCAGATAGAGGCCACAGAACCTCAGAGGCAGAAAATGTTTTTAGTATCCCTTTCGCACTGGAGATTCTTCACATAATTTCTGTGTTGTTTAACCAAGAGGATTTGTTTTAGCCTGTCATCTCCCCAAGGATAACAGCACATGTTTTGCGTAGTGTTGAAGTGTGAAGACCATTGTGAGCCATGACATCATATCTCAGGCCAGAGCAAATCAGGGAAGGACCAAGAAGGCCTAAAATATTGGCCATGGGAAGAATGAACATTCTTTAGCCTAGATAGGTCAGATGCACCTGACAAGTCTAATAGAACAAGGAGATCTTTCACACTTTAGCACATGATGATATTTTAGTGCAGAGAAATGGTTTGTGAGAGGCAGAGGTGAATCAGGGTGCAAATCCTCCAGATGACACACTAGTAAGTCAGAGCTACTCTCACACAGTAAATAAAGTAAATGAAGGGAATATGGGCCTGAATAGCTAGACTGTTCCAAATCTGACTTTTATTTAACTTCAGGAGGCTTAAAATGAATTCTGGGTCCCAACTTCCAATCGCAGCTAGAACATTAATTCCCTCCAGATACATCAAAATGACCAGTGAGAAAAGACAGATATATTAATGACTATGGCTTTTTGGGGGAGGTGGAAGGGAAGGAAGCTAGTAATAGGAAAGAAACAGCAAACTACATTTTCTAGAAAATTCAATGGTGTTTTGCAAAAATAAATAATTATAAATATTGGTTCATAAACTGAATAGTTTCAACTATTTTTAACTGATGTAAACCAGAAGATTAGTCAGTTTAAAAAATAATTTTTTAAAAGGGAGTCAGGGAGGTTTGTAAGGTAAATTATCTGTGAGGTCTTACTGAGTGGGTTACAAAGCTAAGGGCTTGTTTCAGTCCAAGGTTCTGTGGGTTGATCACTGAAGTCAGAGCCAAGATGGTCCTTTGGGTTCATGGGCTGAGTCATTTGGACTCGTTTTGCCCACAGCACAGGAAACCTTTGTTAAAGTTCAAACAGACCTGACTCACAGATAAGTCTCATGTTCTCTTGCTGCTGTTTTTGTAGGTAATCTGTTCTCTAAATTGCTAGAGAACATTTCACTCTGTTCCTCTCTCACCTTGTATCAAGTACTGAGAGCAGGAGGTCTTAACCTAAGACTTAGCTGCTTTAGGTCTTTTATTATGTATTTGTATGGGGGACAGGATTGACCACTGATTTGAGTATTGCTTTGAGAAGTGGAAATGGACATGACTTTGATGATCTGGCCTGCAGTCTAAGCAACTGTTTGTATTTCTGGCCTGCAAAAATGTGCGTGTGATGCACCCCTGTGGCGTGGAGTGAGGTTCTTGTCTGTGCATCTTTGCAGTTGTGGGGGCAAGAATGAATGAGAGCTTTTGCAAGTACTCAGTAATTGTCTCATGACCAGCAAGTTTCTACTGGAAGAGAGAGTCTGCATTTAAAACTTTCATACTTCCCCACTGTAACACTCTGTGGCTTTCCAGAGCTATCTTTTTCCCATCCCTAATCATTATACCACTGTACTTTAAACCTCAGAACAGATCTCTGCTTGTGCAGGTCTGAGAGCTTGACTCTTTAGCTTAGCTTCAAAGCAAGTACCTTCAGTGAGAAAAGGAAACATCCCGACCCTCCAGGCTGAGGTTTTCTAGGCCCAGTGCCCACCAATTTGTTCCCTAGTGATCCTGCCAGCCTGAGGCTGTGAAGCACAAGTGTTGCTGAGCCATGTGTGGAAGGCAAAAAGCTCAGAAGGCAGGAATTCCTGGAGCAGCAAGAGGAGGGAGGCATGACAGGAAGAGGAGGCTGATACTTTACTGAAGAGCCCCTCACAAATAGTGCAAGATTAGCAGTTCTCTGTCCTGGCTCCAGATTCCCTTATCCGGGAGCGCCAGGCGGTGGGTGCTGTCGACACGTCTGCCTCGCGTCCTGCTCCGCATTCACCACCTGCAGATACAGAGTGGCTTGAACAAGTTCCAGTGCTTCATCCTGAGCTTCCCAGGACCCTTCCATGCAGCACCCTCGGGCAGCCAGGTGACATCACTGCCAAATGCTGTGTAGACACTTCCTGTGTCACATTCCCAACTGGAGAGCCTCTTGCCAAGTCCTTGTCATTCTACACAGTCTTCTTAGGAACAAATGGTCTAATTTTAACCTGCCTGCCACAAACACCTTCCTGAAATAAATTCTCGCTCTCTCCTGCCTTGTACTTGAGAGTTTAAAAACAAAATCCCTCATTCTTAGGGTACAGAGCTATGGCCTGTAAGCCCTAGGAGGGAGCAAGAACCTGTGCCAGAAACTGCTGTCACTGTTGGACCCATACTGAGCTGTGAGGATAGGAATGTTCCACAGAGGCACACTCAGGTGATGCACATCACAAAGTTGCATGGATCTGATCCAATCTGAATGAGTTGTTCTCTATTTCAAGGACATTGCAATAGAAAGAACTTCTTGTTTTCTAGACTGGCTGCAGCCAGACATGACATTGAAAAGTGCAAAAAATGGGCTTAGTGTCCTCTGTGGTGTGCCTAGAACAATTGCTCTAATCACCATCCTTTCTTTTTTTGGGGGGTCTAACTAGGTGAGCACTAGCCTAGTCAATAAGTCAGTTCCTATCTGGCTGTACTGTCCTTGAAGGGCACATGCAGCAGTGACCTGCTTTGAGAACAAGTGAAAAACACTTAAAGGAGAAACAGGAATTACTGTGGAATGAGGACAAGGAGCACAAATGCCACAAAATCACTTATGATCCTGCCTTTTGCTGTTTCCATGGAGGTGAATATGTGAGCTCTTGTACCAAAGGATCAATGCATGTCTGACCTACTGTTTTTAATTAGCAGTGAAAAAAGCCACATCTTTAAAGAACCCTCTAAACAGGAAAGGAAAATGTGTTTTCAGGCAGCTGCTCTCTTTATGTCACCCTCTAAGACACAGATCCCTTATGTTCCTTTAGAACTGGTGATTAAACAACTCCTTGCACCTGCGGGTCAGTTGATCAGGTAATGGACTTCCTGCTGTCTCCAGTGCACTAAGTCTTAAAGGATAAATAGAAAAAGGCAAAAAGTCCTCGGGGTTCTCACCAGGTCCCAGCCTGACTTGTCCATGGGACCATATCTGAGCAGAACTGCAGTCAAGGAGCAGCAGCCCCGAGGCTGATCCCCAGGGCTTTGCCAGGGTCACTGTGAGGTGGCCCAGCCCCTCCAGGGTGGGAGGCTGTTAGTCACAGCAGCTGCCCAGCTTGCCCCCATTCAGCTGAGGACTAAAAGTGTTGGCTCATATAAGGTGAGTGAAAAGTGGTTGGTGTTACTGGATACTCTGAAGGTCAACCCCCTGGCTCCACCTGGGCTTCAGTGGATGAGGACAAACATGGCAGTAGGGCTTCATGTGCTGAGCATCCCAGCAGGAGCTGGAAGCATACGAGCATGGTGGTGGGGGGACAGAAGGGACTAGGAGGATAGAACTTCTCCATTCTGGGTGAGCTCCTGAATTACTCCAACTCCTGCACAGGCTGGCATAGCACTTGTTCTCTTCTCTAGCAGGTTCATACAGGATCTTTGAAATGTCCCTGACAAGAACTTTGTCAACCTCATTGATTTCAATGAGCTAGTTTTGTTTCCAGCTTCCCACCCTCCTCTCATTTTGACACATCTTTATTAGCCAACTTCTTAACATCCTGAGAAGCAGTGCACAACCCACAGATTGGGTAACACTGGTGGGTTTGGGAATAAGGACTAGCTAGAAGCTGACAAATACTCCAGAACATGCATGTGCTGTTTTCTATTTCATCTTGTCAATCTGCCTCTCTTTTTCCCTGCTCTCTGGTTTCAAGGGCACATACCCATTTATGCCTTGTCATCAAAGACTTATTTTGGCCTTTCAGCTTCTCTGCCCTTCTCTATCTCGAGATGCTGTGACATCTCCTTCAGTGATGTTCCCCTCTCCCTGTCCGGCTGTCGCTGTGTGTCACCGCAGTCCCGGCTCTCCCGGGGTCCCGAAGGATGCTGGCAGGGCTGGGAATGCTGCGGTGCTCGGGCCCGCAGCGACACCTGGCGTCCGCTGCGGGAAGTGCTGGTTGTTGTCTCGGGAGGATCCTGCGGTGAGATTTGCACGTCTGGTGAGAGGACGCAGACAGTTCATTTTCGAGGCTTTGCATCCCATGTGTCTCAGCAGTATGATTGATGCAGAATGGCTAAAATAGCCCATATGATCTTTATGGAAATCAAGTGTAACTTTTGATTAGCACTGGGGAAGATTGTGGGCAAACTGTATGTCAGACTCAGAACAGGGCACTTTTATCCCTGGAGGATTTCTCTAGTTGAGAGTATATCTCTGTGCCTTTGGCTAGGTTGAAATCCCCCTTAATAAACTTGAGACTTTTAGTTATCCTGATCCAGAGCAAGGTTTTCAGTCCAGAAAATGTTTCATGGTGCCAAAGTCAGTCTCAGAGTTAAGCCAGGCAACCTGGTACAGCCTTAACCTTCATCCAGTCCAAGCCTTCTTGTATGTTAGGTATAAACAACACAAAAGTCTTTGGAAGCCAAGCCACCATATCAAAGCATCAGCCATATGCATAGCAAGGAGCACATCACTTCCTTCTTCCCTGAAGAAGGGAAAGGGACTGATTGGAGTTTAACCAAAGCATGTTTTGTTAATAAACACTAATTGCCATCTATCAAGCACATACATTTTTTCTAATTTAAAAATTCACACTGAAGCCTCTGAAGAGATGAAGATCAGAACAGGCTCAATTTTCCATGCAAATAATGTTCTTCTGATCTCGACCCAGGATTTTCATAACAATTAGAGACAGCATGGGGATGCTGTGTCTCTGAGCTGCCCGTGGTACCCAGCTGTCCCTCTCCCCATGGGGTTCCTTTCATGCGTGGCTCTGAAGGACAATGTGCACCTGACACATTTTCCTTCACTGAGCTGAAAGTCGTGGCTCTTCAACCACGTTTATTTCTGTCTCTCCTTTTCCTGTTTTTTTTTTCCCCCCTTCATTTGATCCCCCTTGCTGCGTGCTGACAGGAACCAGATGAAACTAGCCTTTCAGTGTTGATACTGGACATCAATCTAGATTTATATATGTTTGAGTACATGGGATTGTGTGTTTAAATCCATGTGAGCACACCTGTGTGGGTTCCAAACGTCTCCAGTAATATCATCATCAGGCATCTTAAGACACACCACACCACCATTCCCCTGGATTCAAGAGACTGACTTTAAAAAGAGGAATTTTTGGGTTGGTTTGTTTGTGTGTTTTGGAAGTGGCTTTCCAGGATGCAGCTTGCTCTAATGTGATGTACCTTTGTTTTCTTTGCTGTGAAAGTATTGGAACAACTTCCAAGCCATCTTAATGGAAAAATTGGAATCACATTCTTGCAGATACCTTTTAACAGAAATTAAGTTGTATTTGCACCCATGTAAATATTCCATGCAGGCAAGTTCTGAGATGTGGAGAGGTGGGAGGGAAGGTTGTGTTTGAGATGAGCAAAGTACCTCTAGGTTGTTTTATTAAGTTGTAAGCCTGGAGTGACCATTGTGGCCGTTGATGCAAAGTCCTGCATTAATCGAACCACTGAATTTGGCTTGAAATATTTCTTGCTTGAACTGGTGAATATATTTCTAGAACAATGATCTTGATTCATAAAACACCAATGCTGGAGTTAGTTCTGTGTTTCATTCTTTCTCATGTAGAAATATCCATGTTACATTTATCATGAGGACTTCAGCTTCCAATTTTGATTTACTTATGTACAAAACCAAACAATTCTTCAGTTGACCTTTAGAGATTACTTCAGGCTAAGCTTGGAGCCACACACACACTCCTGCAGTGACTTTCTCTGAACTGGCTTAAAGAAGCAGCTTTTGTCTTTGACTCCGCAAGGAGTCAACTTACATGAGCTTTTTCAGTTGTTCTTATAATAGCCAGTAGAATGACAAAGAGATACTCCCATCAGCTTCCTTTGAAACTCAGAAAGCTACTTTATTTTAGGAAATAAGAAATTATTAAAAAGCAAGACCAATTGCAGCTTTTCAAGTTTGACTTCCTCTTAAATTCACACCTTTATTTGTGTTGCCTTTTACAACCATTAAGCACTGCCTTACTTCATTTAGAAAGAACTTTAATCTGCTAAATCTCTGTTATGCTCTGCATGAACCTGTCAGTTGGCAGAAGAGACAGGCCAAATCCTGTCCCCCACACTTGTGCTCCTGTTCCCACTTCCCGGAATTGCTAAAAGAAAGCAGGCAGGATGGGGTTCATGAGATGTGCAGCTCTCTTGTAAATGAATTGAACTCTGCACAGTTACTAATTGCCAACATGCAAAAGTAATTGTTTGCTTGACTTCTCTGAGTCATACATAGAAGAGGAGTTTACTGCTCATCACTGCAGAGACTCTTCCTTTGTCAAGGACAGAAAAGTAAATTTCAGTTTAATGGGAGAAGTAGCTTGTCTTTCTCACATCTTCCACAGAGCTGGACTGCATCTTTGCCTCACCACCAATCCCCCTGGAGACAGATAATGGAAAAACATGTATGGAGAGCTGCAGCAGCTGGTGCTGGGGTCTGGGGCTCAGACCCAAGGAGCTGTGGCCAGCCCGGAGAGGTGATCCCGTGAGGAACCATCTCCCAGGGGCTCATGGCTGCTCTCAGGTGCCTGCAGAGGTGCCTGGCTCAGCAGCCATCAGCTCTTTTAGGCATTCAGTGAGTGATTTCAGCTCTGCTCTGCAAGGCAAACCCCCAGGGCCAGGCCCGGATAGAGAGAGGAGAGGTCCTGCTGGTGGTTCTGCAGAAGCAGCTTTGTTCTTCCATCTCCCACAAAGGGGTGACCAGAGACGGATCCTCCCCGACTCGGGGCAGAGGGGTCTCTGTTATGGGGTACAGAGGTGGGTGTGAAAGGGTGAGAAACCAATGGGTATTAGGGTATTTTACATATAGTTTCCTAGAGGATCAGGGGTCTGTCTTCTCTTGCCATAACCAGAAGATGCTGGTTTTCCTGAGAGGGGCCTGCAGGAGATTGTGCAATCTCCATATCTAAGCAGGCCTTCCTGCCAGGGCAGGGGCTTGTCAGATCCCACAGAGAGGAGATTCCACTGTAGTGGAGAGGAGCTGGAAAGACAAAGTGCTACAGAAACTTACTAGAAGCAATTCAGTATTGTTGTATCTCTGAAATAATTATTTTAAAAAGTTATTACCTTCTCCATCAGGGTTTTGCTACTCCCTCTCCTACTATCTAAAGTTACATGTTTTGAGAGTGATGATTCCCTGGGGAGCTGTAAAGGCCAACTTGAAATAAGCATCTTGCTGTAATTTTTGAGGGTCTCAAAGTGCCCTCACTATTCTGGACTTTTACGGCTGCATTCTGTGTCACCTACAGGCATAAATCTAGAATAGCTTTAGTGAAGTGAAAGAGTCACACTGCTGTACATCTTTTACCTACCAGTCATGCTCCTGATGGAACCCTTCCTGCACTTTTGTAGCTTCTTGTTTCAAGACACCTTCCTAAATTTCTACTGGTGTTTTAGGTTCCCACATTAACACACTAGCTAAAAATAGCAATTGTGGCTAGGAGCAAAAAGAGAACGTTATTTAAAGGAGCTGTGTGTGCCTGGGGCAGTTCAGTCACTTCTTATACTGTCACATCTCAGTTACAAAACCTGGAAGAAGCTCGTTTTTCCATGTTGCTTTAGTACCATGTGACCTGTGTTCTAAATTGGCACCTTTGTCACCTTCCCCCAAAGCAGGTAAGCCCAGAGAAGGGAGGTTCTCCTGGAGGCTCTGTTGGGAGCTGTGGTGAAAGCCATTTCTCTGCTTTTGGCTTGCTCCATGGGTGACACTCTCAGGGCTCCAGTATGGTCTGGAACTCCTTCGAGTGTGAGTGTCCGGGCTCAGCTCATGCCAGGACAGGGCAGGGCTCTGTGCAGCTGGAGCTGCTCCCACACCAGCCTGCTGACAGAGAGAAGCACACATTAGAGCTGAGTTTGCACAAAACAGAGCCCTCTGCTTCCAGGGCAAAGATGCAATTTCCACATGTCCCTGTTTGTAGTGAATGCCTTGTTGTCTAGGAAGGCTCCCCCAGCCCGATGTTCACCTCCTTACTTGTTGAACAGATCCCTGGCTACTTTCTATCTTTTTTTTCTTGGAGATTGTCGGATTCCAGTGACACACCAGGCTGTCATTTTGAACACTATAGTTCTTGTTTCCAAGAAGCCAATAGGTTTTCATTTTCCCTTTGCCCTGGACAAAAAAAAAGAGAGAGTAGAAAACAGCTGTTTTCACGGGATATGAAGCAGAGCAAGGATCACTGTAGCCAGAGCTAATCCCTGTCCTCCATTTGTTACTTCTCCTTCTCTCATAAGTGGCTGCTGATCAGGGAAAGAATTATAATTTATGTGCAGTTTGGGTGCTAATCTTTTCTGTTCAGAGGTCACTGCCTTGCTGGTCACTGGCAGTGTTTCTAAGGGTTTAAAATCAGCCATAAACCCATGTGTCTTTGAATCCTAACACTTTGGGCCATACTCATGTGGTTCCATACAGGTGCAGACATAGCAGCTGTGTTTTAAAGCACACAGAACACTTTTTCGTCAGCTTTGAGGAGTAATGTGTAGCCACTTCCAACTGAATTAGCAAAAGAACTTTGGGGGCACAGTTAAAAGTTGACTTGCTCTTCACAGAAAAGCAGTGGCCAGATCTATCATCTCCTTGCTATCCCATTAAATGCCTTTAGTGTTGTAAAGTAACAGAAAAACTGTTACCTTGACTTCAATTTCTCCTCTCAGTTCAATTTCATATGCATCATCTGTGAGAAGGGCTTCATATGTAGCAGAACTGATGTGGATCTTCTGCGCTAGGATTCAGAGCAGAGCAGGAATTAATAATTCCCTGAATCTCAGAGACTGCACACCAGCCCTCCTGCATTTATCAGCCCAGTGTTTCCACCTCCTCTTTTGGCATTAAGGTATGTGACTCAACATGCCCATGCAAATCCACAAGAGTTTCTCTTGCCTATTTGGTGCATGTGCAGAGATAGTGGGGATGGCAGGGCCAGGATGTGCTGCTTCCTTAGATAGTTAGTAAGTTTGTAATAGGTAATTAGTTCTCTGACCTGGGATGGTCCCAGAGAAAGCTGCTTCTGTTCTAGAGACCTTATTTCACACTTGACTGTGCCTGATGTGAGGAAGTGTTTGGGTTTTTCCTTGCACTGCAGTGCCTTAAAGGTTCAGAGTGCAGGTATGGGTCTGGCTGGACACCCGGATCCTGCCCGAGGCACTTACGCAGGCTGGTGGATTCCATGCGAGAAGCTGTGTTTACAGTGTCCCCAAAGAGGCAATAACGAGGCATTTTGTACCCCACAACTCCAGCTACACAGGGTCCTGAGAAAACACAAGGCAGAGAGACCCCCAAAAGAAGCAAATGGTAAGAAGTAGTAAGATGTAAGTACAGGGCAGTGACAAATGGCAGCACTTTTGCCAGTCACTCTGTATCCTCAGAGAGACCTGGGATCTGGGAGTACTCTGTGCATCTGGGGCCTGGCTGCACAATATTTACTTGGTGAGAGAAGTCACAATTTGATTAGCTGTACCTAACTGATGCTGATATCATCAATACTAAATTGCTTCCCGCACCTTTCCACACTGGCAGAAGTAATTTCACCCCGCTGTTCCTGCTGGAACCAGGGGAACTACTTACCCTGAGGTGTGGGGAGAGGCAGCAGCTCATACAGAAATGCAGAATTCCTTTCTCCTCACACAACTAGACTCTGTCCTATTCTGTTTTTCTCCTGCTTTCACCTCAGCCCATGTACCTGTGTGTATCCCAGCCCGCAGCTCCAGCCTGCCCGTTGGCATGTGAGGGATCACAACCTGCCGCACTGCTGCCACCAGATCCAGGGACATTTTGGCAATCTCATCGGCGTGTTTGGTGCCATTCCTCTCTGGCAGGCCACTCACTACCATGTAGGCATCCCCAATGGTTTCCACCTGATAGGAAGGGGCATGTGTCACTAAGTGGCAGGCACTGAGCTTTCCTTTGGAAAGAAAATCAGAATAAAATCTATTTTAGCTGTCCAGCACTTGCCAAACTGTGGTGTAGTCCCTGTACAATGGCCGGTCTTCTATTTCATGGATTTTGGCCTCCTGGCCTGGGGTATTTGATATTCACCAGAAAACAGAGAAAGAAAGATTTCAGCAGCTTCCAGATTCCTTTCCTGTAGGTTTCCTGTACTCACCTTGTACACATCATAAGACTCAATCCTGGTGTCAAAGCAGACATACAGATTGTTGAGCATCTCAACCACTTGCAAGGGAGTACAGGAGGCAGCAATGCTTGTGAACCCCACGATGTCCGAGAAAAAGATAGTGACCTGTTACAGGGAGAAGTAGAGCATGAAGCCAAGGTCTCCAGGCAACAGTGGTGAAGCCTTTGGAGAGCTTGGGGATTTGTGAAATTCCGAGCACAACAGTCTAAGGCTGCACATAGAACCAGCCTTGCACAGCTCGGTAGATACAATTCTAAATTAACAAGCTCTGGCTCTGAATTGTTTTCTACCACTTTGACAGATAAAATTATTCTTATCTCCAAAGTTTATCACCTGCACTTCTGTGAATACCTCATGCTAATGGGAGACTGAAGATCAAATGCTTTGAATCTTGTGAGCAGTGATCAACAGGCTTCTTGTAGAAGTAGGGTCTCATTTTCCTTTAAAAGTGATTTAAACTGTGATAGGGATAAAACCTATGAAATAAAATCTAAAATGCTGTCTCTGCTCTTGTTGAATTAGAAAATATTAACTGGATTTTGTTTCTCTTCAAATGATGTTTGTTATGATCAAGTAATTTACAGAAAAAAACACTTCAAAAAAATCAAACTTTTAAAAGAAAGAATAGAATTGAGGAAGACAAATGTGTGTTACAGCTGTTGGCAAAGAATTGTTTCTTCTCTGTGCTGTCTGAATTGTGTCAGTGCTTAAACTCAAATTGTCCTTGCTAATATCAATTAATCTAGAAGAGCCACCTTTTCACTCTCTGCCTTGGTTCAGCACTTTTGATGTCATGACTATTGTGGATTATAATTAATTGTGCAATTACAGGTTGTTGTTTTGGTAATGACACCTACAGCTTAAATGCAAATACTCCTTACTGTGTTTCACAGCTGAAAGTAAGGGGGTGTCCAGGGAAAAACAGAGACTAGAATTGCAATTACTGTAGCATGAGGATTTGGGCTCAGGGCTATGCAGTACAGCTGCTAAATTCAACACTGGCAGCAGCAATTATTTTATTGTTCTTATTTTACAAGGAGGAGACTCATTTCTTTCTCCAATGAACTCATGATCCAATGCTGCTGGCTGGATGTTGTGGGTAGGCTCTTAAACACAAAGACAGTTTATCAGAATAGGATGTTTGACATCTAAAGCTATGTGTCTGAAAATTTCAGCTCTTCTTCCTTCCTCATCAGCCTAAGTGCTCCACAGCACATTGCATAGCTCTTTCCAAAACCCATTGGGAATATTTGGATTTCTATCCACATTCAACTCTGGGTGCAAACCCAGGAGCCTCAAAACCATGACAAGGTAGGCACTATTTTAGGTGAATACTTTTCTACCCTTGGTGGCACAATCTTTTCCATTTGCTAACCTGATCATAGTTTTCTGCCTCAACCTTTTGGCATTTCCTTAGCTGCTTGGCCACAGACTTTGGCAGCATCTGGTGCAAGAGGTCCTCAGCTAGGCGCCTCTCCCTTTTCAAGTCCTCTGTCTTTTCCTTGAGGTTCCTGGCATAATTGTGTATCCAATCTGTCATTTGCTTGAAGGACATCAGTACAATGGGGTAAATTAAACAGGCGACCACCGACAGAGTGATCTTAAGGCTTATTGTGGACAGGATTTCCTTAGATTTCTTGTGCAGCTTTTCCTGTCCCTCCTGCAGCAGGCAGCTCTGTGCATAGTGCAGTTCCCTTACTAAGACTTCCAGGGACACAAAGTCACCTGAGCTCAAGAATGGGGTAAAGAAAGAGATTCCTTCATAATGGGTGAAATGAAGTGACAGATTGACATTATCTGTCCAGCACTTATGTGCAGTCTCTGAGGAGAAGAGAGCATAGCTCAGAGTGGCAAAATGTTGATGCAGTGTGGTTTGAAGGCTCCTAAGTGCTGGCACTGACTGAGCTTTGAACAATGCTTCTCTGATTTGGAGGATGAGTTTAAAAGCTACTGTGTCTGCCCAGTCAGCATTATGTCTCATGGCTTTGAGGTCCTCATGGGGACTCCTGAAACGCTTGAGTAGTTCAGAGATCACTCTGGACAGCACCTGCCTGGCTTCAGTAACCCCCAAGATACTAAATTTGTGTCTCAAGTCAGTTCTGTAAAACCTACAAATGGAGATTTTCTCCTCCTTGCACTGGCAATTCTCACAGTACAGTTCTGCTTCACTTGCTGTACAGAGGGAATTTAAATTCCCCAAGAGCTGAGAATGGAATGATCTATTCCTTGTGTCTGCTGCTGGGAACAGCCAGCTGTGCCTTTCTTCCTGCAGGAGAGAGATGAGGTGAGCAGCCCAAAGGTTTTCACAGGAGGCAAGTTCCTGAAGGGCTCTGCCTGTGTTTTTCCATATTTCCAGGCTGTTGCTCAAATCAAAAGAAATGGCCCCTAGGAGGCTGCAGAGGGAGACCATGCATGCCATCAAAATCCTGTGAACTGTTTTTCTACCACCAGCACTGGAGGAGGGAAAACATCTGAAAAAAAAAAAAATTAAAAAAAAAATTAAAAAACAACACTGGGAGTGTTTCTTCCAGCTCCTGAAACCACAACTGGATCTAGCAGGGATATTTAACAATTCCCATGCATTCTGAAACAAAGCATAAGGAGCATGCATTATTATTTTTAAAGGCCTATTTTATTATATTTTGTTCCACCTAACATTATTTTAAAAGAAAAGCTATATTTAAGAGACTGCTTCCTTGACACACTCTAGTCTGCAAAAACATATGAATGATACAGCTTTTCTGTGAGAATGAAAGCTAATAAAACGATTTGCTGTAGGTTTTATTCTCTGTGATACTTCTCCCCAAATCTTAAGGAAGGCCATGAAAAGATGGGTTACTTATTCCCCCAGTGATTCCAGTGATCATAAACTGAAACTGTTAATTTTTTTTCATCAGACTTTGAGAATTTGTTCTTAATAGGCATTTACAGATGATGAATAATTTCTGTTGATATATTCAAATGAGCTCAGATGTTTTTTACAGTATTGCCTAAATATTTCAGAAGGAAAATGAATCATGTTTCGGTTTTGCTTCGGTTTTTACCAAAGCATCTGCACATCCAATTTTTACTGTTTGAGCTTCATGATTACCTTTCTGTCTCTTTTTCATGCTGCACATAGTGGACATCTATGCTCCATACAGAAAAGTGACCTCTAATGATTTTAATTTTCAAAACTATTATTCCATCATTTACAATATTAAGTTAATGATACTCCTGAAAAAAACTCAGGATGTTATGCTGGAGATAATAATACCTCAATAACTGGCCAATCCTTATTTCCACTGATAAAAACAAAGTTCTGCATAGTAAAGTTGATTGAAAAAAGCCCTCCTCAGATCCCCTGTTCTTTCAGCTATAGGAAATCAGACTTTTAGTCAGGCAATTATAACCCAATAAAGCCTATTATTTCTCAACAGAGGCTGATATTAAGCAAAATAAATTCTTGCTGGGCAGAATGGTGGTCAATGGTTGTAAAGTAGAAAAAAAGTGATAAAAATACAGTCCCCAGAGACGATAAACAGCCATGTTTTCTCTTATTACTTTAATACAATTTATGTTTAATAATATATTTAGTTTCAGTCCAAAGGTTAACATCTGAAAAACATCAAACTAAAAGGAACTGGAAGCCTAGAAAATGCATCTCTGAGCATTTCTGTTCTCACAACAAACTTCCAACCTTCTCCTTACTCTATCTACTGCTTACCTTTGGGTCACTTGCCCTCCATTTATAATCATTCCTTTTACTCTTGGAAACATGTGCTGGGGGGAGAAGAAAAACACAACAAAAATCCACCTTGCTGCCTATCTTCTATTACAATGGAAGAATTATAAAGAGGAACTTTAATTGAGCTTAAAGTGGTGATTCTGCTTTGCTTTGCCAAAAATCCCTGTTTGTGCCAGAGTGGCAGCTGACAGTGACCGCTCCGAGCTCTTCACCTGAATGACTTAAAAACAAGCAGCGGGGCCATGGAGGAGGCAGGTCTTCCCTCAGAGCTGGATCTTGCCCTTCCACTGCTGACTCCGAGAGCACAGGTGCTAAAACCTCTCTGTAAAAGCATTTTGCAGTGCTTCTGCACTCACCTGTAGGGACCTGCTGCCTCCTGTGCTGCCTTCCCTCCAGGCATCGCTGGCTCCGAGGAGTCCCACTCGCAGCCTCAGGGTCCTGCTACCTCCCTCCAGCCCTGCCTCCCTGCACCCTCCTCCCCGAGTCCCCCGGGGGTGTTTTGTGATGCTCTGACTCTTCCCACTGCCCACCCTCCGCACAGCGCACAGCGGGCTCGCACCTTCCCCCAGGTGAGGCTGGCAGGCTCCAGCCCGGGGCAGGGGACCGGGAAAAATATCCAGCGTTGTCCCCAAATACAGGACCTGAGCTTGCCAACAGTGAGGAAGGAGTGACAGAAACACATGTTTGGTTTTCATGTTACAAAAAAACCTGTTTATTTCACTAGCGTTTGGTTTAATACTTGTGTTTTAAAAGCGTAATTTCCCAGTTCTTTGTGATCAAAGGTGTCGTGATTATGACTTTATTCAAACTGCTTTCCTTCTTGGCATCTCTCATCCAGTTCTCATTGGATTAGTTGGTAGCCATAACCTACATAAATGTAAAACAAATGAAAAATCAGATCCATGAGATGCAGGAATTTGTGAACAGTATGTGTTGCATCCAAGTCACAGGATTTAAATAATTGAAATAAGATTTTTGCTTCTCAGTCAAAATATATTTGACATTCCAGACTCGAGCTGCATGTACTGCCTTTTAGGATACAATCGCAACAATCAGTGCATTGATGAATGCAAATTTGAGTAATCACTTCTGAAATGTGCAGTAAATCTTTATGACTACAAATAAAGCTCTAGGATAAAGGGAGAATGCATTCCTATTATCAAAGCTTATTTAAATAAGTGAAAAAAAATTGGATATCTATTTCAGAGGAGGATACTTTCAGTTGGTAAGGGCTGACTCAAGAGTGATACAGCTCCCTTAGCAGGTGGCAGAAATCCCAGTGAGAGGCACAGCCAAGTGTCTGTTCTGCAGCAGCACCTCCCAGTGCCTCACCTGCTCAATCCAGCTGTTGTAGGCAGAGACCCGAGTGAAGACTGAGGGTTTCTGATAGTAGTTGCAGCCAAGAGAAGAGCCAAAGCTGACGATGCCGTGCACTTCCCACCTGCCATCAGCCCCTTGGCAGTTCAGTGGGCCCCCAGAGTCGCCCTGGGAGGAAGAGGAACACAGTTAATGGCAGAGTGTGAGCAGCTCCTCTGTGGCGCTTTTAACCTCTCCTTTCCATCAGGCCTGTTTGTCTAAACCCAAGCCCTGAGAGTGGACTCACGTTACAACTGGAGATGATTCCATCCCCGCCAGCGCAGACCATGGTGGGTTTCACTGTCTGTCCCCACCAGGAAGGCTTGGAGCAGGTTGCATAATCCACCACCAGCAGAAGGCCTTGCTGCAGGTCATCGGGAAGGGGTCCATTTGCTGAGAGAGAACAGAAACACAGTCATGGTACCAGCTGGCACTGAAGGAAGAATAAAACTGCTCTGCTAAATTTCTCCTGGGATCTGGGTACCGTCACTCCAGGTAAAACACTCCGTAGGGGCTATATTAAAGGAGAAGCTGTATATATGTTATAGGTATGAATGTCTCTTAGTTCCATTCTTTTATATACACCTTAATTTACTAAAAACTTGCATTCCATTAAAAAATGTCTTGTTTATAGAGAGATAAAGGGCTACTCTTTTTTCAGGAGTTTGCAATTTACTTATCCCTTGAGGAATTGCCTCCTGACCCAAGCTGACACCTCTGCTGAGCTCTCTGAGATTTTCTTTACTTCACATCTATTCCCTTACGTGTCTTCAGATATTCAGCAGGTGTGTTGGGATTAACACATGCACCTGTCTGCAGATTATTAACATTTGCATTACAGTAGCTCTTAAAAGCTCTGTAAAGGCCCCTCAGGTACATTACCAGCTCTATTACAAAGAAAATAAACTTGAAAGGGAAAAATGATACTGTATGAATGAAGTGGGGACTAATATAATAAACTACCTCACTACACTGAATTTTGAGGGGATCTTGAGCACCGCCAATAGTCTTTGCTGTCAACTGCAGAGGAGAAGGCACTTCTGAAAGTTCTTTTTGTTCCATGGTTTTGCAAATGCCCAAGTACTCACTCTGCAGTCTCCCCCAGCCAGTCACATAGCAGGCAGTGTTGGAGGACAGGATGCTTTGGGCAGGGGGCAGGCAGGCCAGCTGAATCTGGTCACTTAAGGCAACGTGCTCAGAGAGTTTGATCAAAGCAATGTCGTACCTGTGGTAACATGCACATGTTGGAGAGTGAGGGAGAGAAAGGGAAGGTAAAAGGGTTTGCAAAATTGTTTAAGACACATTAGCCTGAGTACTCAGCAGTTACACAGTACTTGGCCTATTCAAAAGAGAAGCAAGAGAGCAAAGGCCAGTGCATAAGCAGTAAAGATTCCTGCACCCCAAAGCAATGGGGAAATTCACAGACTGGAAGGCTATTCCCTGCAGAACTGGCCACTGTCCTGTTGGCAGAAAATTTTCTTTTATAGGTTTTTTCACTAAAACCAAGCATATGTTAGGACTCACTCCAAGGACCTGGAACTGAGGGGATTTGTTTGTCACTGCCCTTAGCCAGCAGCAGGACAAAGGGGTCCTTCAGCCACACTGATATTAATGATCAATAATTCTGTGTCTGTGCTGCTGGTAGGAGGGCTTCTAAGAGTGTTGTATAAAAGGTTTCATTCCCTTTTGTAGTACAAAAGATAACATTGCACGGAACAGCTTCTGACCCAAGCATGAAAATGCAAAATGGCTTCTGGAAACATTATTAATCAATAAGAAATTAATACTGTTAACTGCTTTGTATTTTCTTGAGGAGGAAGGTACAAACTGGGCACTGTAACAGGAGGCTCTAAACATGAATTTAATTGCCATAACTCCAGGCGTGTGAGATTCAGGCAGTTAGTTCCATCTAAAAACTGAAAAAATACCTGCCACCAGCTTACCCATTTGCAACATCCTGTGGATCCCAGTTCTCATTAACAATTATCTTTTCTGGAGAAAGTGCAATTGATCCTTCTTCCTCAGCTGCTAGGTTGTATTTTCCAAGAAACACTCGATATGTCAGAGAAGAACTGGGCAAGAAAAGGATGAACACTCAGTTATGCCACTGCTGCTCAGGCATCTCCATCTTTGGCTCCTGAGAGATTCAGTAAGAATATCCTTGACTGTAGTATCTCATCATAAGCATGGTGTATCTGGAGCTGAGCCAGTAATTTGGTAAGGGCAAAGATTGTGTTCTAGGCTTCATAATAATTTCATCTCTGAGCCATCCTGTCAACTCCTGCTCAAGGTTTTGTTAAAAAACTCAAGGTGCCTCCAGTCTTTGCACGATGCAGCTCATGTTCTTCAATGCAGTAACAATTTGGACTTTTTTTGACAGCCATAAACAGCTTCACTAATAAACAACTGTGTGATAGGTATAATATGTAGGATTTATAATAATAACATTATTATTATTATTAATAATAATAATCCTTCATGTTTCATATTGTGATATTTGCTACAACTTAGTGTTACAATAACTGCATGCCACCAGTGCAAAATGGGGTTGTATTTGTGGAAACAATTTTGATGATGAAACATCATAGCTGTACCTGATCATTTCTTTGTTACACTGCCACGTAACTTGAAAAGTTTACTGAAAATGATTGGTATATTCAAAATATTTGTGATTATTTCTTCTGGGAGTGGATTGATTAGTTAATTTGTGGATCTCACTGACACATGTACTACAGAAACAGGCAACATAGCTGAATTTTAATAGCAACTTGAAAACATAAGGATGTTCATAATTTGTTTATGGAAAATAAAGAGTATATAATTCAGGTAACTGGGGGTTTTCCCCCTTTTACATTAAGAAAATAGAGAGATGTCATTCTCCTGACTTATAATCAAAAGATATGATGAGAAACTCATAGCTTTCAACTGGGAAAGCGAGAACTGAAATTGATACTGTTTTCATTCATCTCTTGTGCTGCTTCTTGGGTCAGATTTAGCTTCATTACTTACCTGATGCAGTGGGCAGCTGTCAGTACCCAGTTGGTGGCAATGAGGGTTCCTCCACAGGTGTGACGCCACTTGCCATTGGAATTGTATTGAAGGGAGGCCTGGGATCAAGGAACCAAGTAAGGCTCAGGCTTTTGCTTACTCATTTTTCATTGTTGTGCTTTGTTCCTGCACCCAGAACACAATTTGCTGATGGTGGAAGACTTTGAAGTAACAAGTTTCCAACTCCTTGCCACAGAAAAGCTTTCCCTCCTTCCCTATCATCCAAAGCTTGGTTTTAAAAACATATCTTGCTTAAATAGCCCAAGTCTACTTGACTTAAAAAGAGAGCCTGCATTACCAGCAAAATGCAGCACATTCAGAGCTTTCTTAAAAAGACTGGAAACTTTAGGACTGATCAGATCAGTAGAGTCAAAACCTAAGACAGGTCAGGCAAGATGCATCAGATGGAACCTTCAGTTGTGCTGTGCAGAGATAGCACAGCCCCAGTAACTCCAGGGAAAGCACAGAATGACCAACCTGCCAGGGCCAGCTGTATGGTCTTGCATTTTCCCCTCCAACAACTCTGGATACAAGAGGTGGATAGGCAGGAACCCCGCAGCCAAAGGCTAGAAGACATACAAATAGTATGTGTGCTTTGAAAGTAGGTTTAAAAAAATATCTGTAAGATATGGAATAGTACAGCACCCAGTTACTCTTTTGAGAGACCCATGTAATGAACTTCCTATGCTGTATTTTTTTCTGCTTTGATGCAGAATATTGAATTTGTCTGAAAAATAAAAGTTGTTTTTAGATTTTAATTAACTTTTTATTTTAAAACTAAAGCAGAAGTTGGACACGTACCTGCAGGTGCCAGAGTCAACACAGCGAAGAGAACTCCAAGCATGGTGCCAGTTCCTGGGTGATACAGGCTCAACTCCACAAGCCATTATATGGTGTCCTTTATCTCTGGGACACATGACTTAAAATGCAGAGCTATTTCAAAACCAATGGAAAACTTGTGTCATTGTGGGATAATTTTTATATACACAAGTTGCTAAAAATCCCCATTTAGGTGGACCTTGAATCCAGGCTATATAAACAACTTGGGTAAAAAGAATTCCAAATTAGTTTTTTATTATCTGTAGCAGCTGTTTGCATTTCCATTGCCTTGAAAAGTTCATCACAAAGGTGTTCATAGAAGGAAAATGTTACATGAATTATTCTAACACTTGGTGGTATGTCAGCAGTGTCTGATATATTCAGACAGGGATAGATTCAGATATGTTTGTGGGGTTGGATTAGTTGATCTCTAGATGCTCCCTTCCCACCTTTGTTGTGTACAATTCTATGACTGCTTGGAATTTTATCTTGGTCTGGGGTCTGCTTTTGTTTTGTTTTGTGTGTAACTGAATGGCATCTACTGACTGAAAACATTTATCTTCTTTCCCAGCTCAAGCTGCATGTGTTTTAGCATGCCAGACTTCTTCAATAAACCAGACTGTAATCACTTTGAAGTGGAACATACTTCAAGCCATACAGAGAAGCAGCTGTCCATGATGAAGCAGAAATCCTGGTATGGTGTGGTGAATCAGACTCCATTCCTTTTCTATTTCCCTTTGTTAGATCAGCAGCACAGCCCTGGAAGAGAACAGGGTTCCTGCAGCATTGCAAATGAGCCTGTGTACACTCAGAGCAGTGCTGACCTGTGCTACAACACACTGTGAGCTTGTTAACGAAAAAGAGCAAAGCACTTTCATTCACAGGACAAAGACCAGGCATTTACACCCCTCCAGAGCTGCTACCACAAAAGGAAGTGTCTTAATTCATTAGTGACATTCGAGATCAATGACTAGATATCAACACCTACCCCTGTCTCTTTTTTCCTTTTTGTCCCCTACTACGGAAACTTGCTATCACCTTTCCATCCACCAACCACTGAAAAACTGTTGCTGGTTATTTGAAAAACTCTCTATCCCCTAAGTCAGGACACACAGAGTGAACAAACTTATTTGAATGCAAACAAATATCATAATGCCAGTTTTGTTACTAGAGCTGTGTTGTACACAGAGACCAAACTAGGGGTTCAAAATACTGAAATAAATCTAATGTTTAATGTCAGGATTAAAAAGCAGCAGAATCACTGATTTCCAGAGCTTCCATTCAGCAGTAGGATGTTTTGGATGAAAGATGCCTGGAGTACATATGTGGAAGGCAGAAATATAGACTGCTTTGCTGTTTTGTCTGCCTCTCAAGAACATATTTTCCTACTGACAATAGCACTTGAGAAAGCTGCATTTTGAATTGCAAATTAGATCAACCAAACCCTGTTCTGGCATCTTGTACTTATTATCTGACAAAGGCAGAAACCAGGATTAACAGTGCAGAATTGCAGAATTGAGATTCTAATTTTTTTTTCCATTAATTTGTTGACTCTTTTCTTAGTGTCTGAATTTACAAGCTAAACAACATGTTGTGCTGCTCAGTGTAACTTCCATGTCACTATAATTTTCACTGAATTCCAATTAAAAGTATAAATTTCGGATCGTTAGTTACTATTTTAACTTTCCTCATTTGTTGTGTACTTGTAAACATGGAATTTTGTTTAATTCTTTAAGCATTTCTGCATTTCACAAATATAACCTTCTGCTCTCTTGCATACTGTAAATACTGTTTCTTTTTCCCCTTCTTCATGGAGGAATTCTGGAACACTTCTTTTGTTACGGAGGAAATGCTCACAGGAATCATAATATATTTAATGTAAAACCCTCTCAAAGCTGTTTTGCTTTTTGTTCTATTCATGCTTTATGCAATCTTTTCCAGGCCTAAACAGTCTTCCTTGGACTCCATGGGCATCATGCTGCTGGCAATTCTGCCAGGGAACATCAAATGGCTCGGCTTCCAGCTGGTACCACGGTGCCTTGGAAAGAGCCCCCTGGAAGCTCCCCTGGAAGCTCTTACCATCTTCATGCCAGATGTTTCACAGAAACTAAGCAGCTCGTGGAACTTCAGTGAGAAAGAGAAGGAGCTTTTGGTATGTTCTGTTAAAGCAGAATAGCAAATATCTCCTTAAATACACGGTGTACCTGTGTACAAATTATAACAGACTGTTGTTTCCCTGTCTTTATTCCCTTGAAGGGCAGTAACCCCTCTGAAAATCTGAAGTTAAATCCTGACCCAGTTTTTCTTTGGACCACCAAAGAAAATTCATTACTTGCTGGAGGGCTGTCAAATCTGCTGCTTGATGGTTCCCTGGGATCATTTCTGTGTTCTTCAAAGTAAAGCTTGGCCTCCGTTCCTCAGGACTGAACAAGGTTATACTGAGTAAGAAAAGAGAGATGAGCATTACCCTGTGTGTTTCTGTCTCTTGTTGTGCCTTCCAGATTGTCTGTTCCTGGCTTATATCCATATATATGTTATTTTCCACACTCTATTTGCTGTCAATACTGGCCACAGATGTAACACAAGGCTCTGCTTGTCTAAACTGTGTGGGGAGCAAAGGCAGGAGAGAACAGAGACAAAACCAGCAAAAAACCCAACCACACTTCAGCAATCAGATTAGACTGAAAGATATTTATTTAGAAACAACAGCTTTGGTATTTTAAAACCAAACAACCTGTAAGTCACTAGAAAGTGAGATGTCTTCCCCCATATCCAAAACAAATCAATGCACAAAGTCTCAACAGGCTTAGAATAGGAAACCTGCAGACCAGCATTTCCAAGTGTATATCCAGAAAACAATTTCATTAAATTGATTTTGCACTCTACAATTATAAAGGCTGAAAAACCTGTTACAAGAACTTAGATATCTACAGTTCAATTGACTGTTACTGAAGTGAAGGAAAAATTAACATACTCCCCTTGCCCCCCAAGCAATAAATAAAACTGTATACCAGAAAGGGAAGTTACACTTAAGTTTTCTAGGTAACTCTCAGAAAGAAATCACCATCCTTTATTTTTCTGTAGAACTGAAAAAAACAAATCAAAATATCAAAGGACTTAGTATATCTTCAAGTTTTTTCACCAAATGGATTAGTCCTAGGGAACTGAACAGCTTACCAGGAAATATCTGTTACACAAGCTTCTGGGATAAACTACTGAATCACCACACCTTCCAAGTCTCAGATTCCTGTCATAGCAAGGCACAAAAGGATTGTTGCTTCAAATGGTCCTTGTTCTCAGCTGCAAAATTGTCAGGTGTCTTGTGCAAATGGAGGCTGAAAGCAGGACTAAGTTCACTTGGACGCAGGGATGTTCCCATTCAATTAATGGAACAGGGTGTTAATTTCAACACCATCTATCTTGCTTACTGCTACAGATTCTGAGCTTCAGCTGGCTTCCACTTCTTCCCTGTTTCTGGAATCAAGTTCTGCATCACCTTTGTTTGAAGTAGATCCAACTAAGACGAGGCAGCAGAGTCGCTTGCTCTGCAGTGCCCAGGAGGACAAGGTGTAAGGTCAGCCCTGGGCTGTGGCTGTGAAGCTTCTGGGCACTTCAGCGAGCAGAGTTGGGGACAGTCACCTGTAGCAATGGTTAACAAGTCACTTGGTAAAAGGCAGAAGGCAAGTCTGGGAGATGACAAAGGCAACTGGATAGACAACAATGAAAGGACATAATTACATAACTAACTCCAAGGACACACTCCAGGCACATGCCAGGGCACAGCTGTTACACAATAACTGACATCACCTCCTAACCCCTTCCTCCCTTTGCACTGAGGTTTTTATTCATCATGATCAGAGGCTTGTAGCT